>JAJEKV010000706.1:0-109380 GCA_021234155.1 Isoetes taiwanensis
TGCGGGGCTTTCCCATTGGCAAGGCGTTGTAAGCCTTGTTCCACGTCAGAATCGTGATTTCCTTTGGGCCTTCTTGCAAGGGTAATCTTTGCATGTGCACCCCGAGGGTCATATAGCTGTTGCAAGTATTGCCTCCTTTGCTTTCGGGAGTGATATTCCCTATGGGTCACATCTTGGCTTTCTAAGAACCCTTCGCCGAGAAGGTCACGGGGGTGACGTTCGGGGAGGTAAAACATTTCCCTTTGATCTTGTTGCAATGTACGGCTTTCTTAGCTTTAAGGAAGATCGCGATGCTTCGGACCGCATGTGGGCGTAAAGCGGTACGTGACTTGGCGGACCCGGCGTTTGTGTTCCTTGCACTCGCATCAAACCATTGATTACGTGGGAAGGTTGTGTTCTTGGAGGTGCATGCGGTGGCTTATCCCAAAGCACCTCTCTCCGCTTGATCCTAAGCACATCGGTCGGTAGGCTGTCACATTTGCTCTAGTGTAGGATATTGCAAAATTTACGCCAGGTCATCTATAAGCATCGGGCATAAGCCCCCTGCATGTTCATAATCCAATCGCTTGGTGAGGCATGTGAGGAGTTGTTGCACAGGGGGTTCGCACAACCCGCCAAGCCAACTTCAAGTAAAGTGGTAAGTGGTGCGAAGTCGATCTCTTCATCGATTAGTTGTTCCCACACGAAAGTGCTTGATGACATGCATATCACGCTTTCGAGGCACCAACACATAGTCCACCACACTAGATCCAACCCCCTGGTTTTCACGCCTACAAGTGCTCTTGCGGGTGGAAGGCCAGCGTGCCGATCCATTGCGGATTGCGGGTCAAAGATATCTTTGAGAGCAAAAGCAAGCTGTCGACCATAGCGCGTGACCTGATTGTCATCGATGTCAGGTGGCTAAGCTCCTTCTGCAGGATGCAACCGCAATATATCATCGATCAAGGGATCAAATCTCATGGGTTGTTCTACCCGGTGCGGCGCATTGAAGTCTCCAAGGAGTATGACACCGCCTAACCGCTTATCTTTCTTTGTATGTCATCATATAGATCGACATAGGGGTCCAGCCTATCCACATCCAAAGTGGGTGTGATAGAAGTTGCTTTCTCGCATGTGGAAAGTAGCGGTACGCCACAAAGAGGGGCTCTATCTGCAGTTTTGCACACGCACCCACAAGTACCGGTTGTGCTTGTGCATCTTGAACAAAGAGATTTGATGCCAAGGTTGTTCGGTAGTAGCGTGGCAACCCCCATGCCCCCGCTTTCTGTGCAATCATTGAAGATTGAGTAGTCTTTGGTATCTGGCAAGTCGGGTATCCTGTGTCCCCGCATGCTCCCATGTTTCCATGAGGAAGATGAGATCCATGTGCGTGGCAACCGAAAGTTGAGACTATCTCCCTTCGCCATGGGAAGCCCCCGACAATTCCGGGAGACCATGCGGAGGCACAATTCCTATTTGTTGGCGAGGGGGCGGAGGTGGGGATTGGTGGCGGCAGCGAAGGGGAAGTGGCGAAGTGGAAGCGGCACGAGATGTGTGCGAGCAACGAAGGTGAGGCAACAGAGCAGCCCTGAGATGTGCGAGCAACAGAAGGTGAGGCAACTTGAAGGGCGGCGGCTGTAGCAAGCCGGCGATGCTTTGGCCGAGGTCTTTGGAGGGTTAGCAAGATTCGTGGCGGCATTGGCGGCCCGAAAATTTGCATCTTGCCCCAAATCGATCCTGCAGCTCCTCCCATCGTCTGCGAATGCTTTTAACTTTGGCCAACTTCGTGCACTGCGGTCTTCTTGTTGGGCGGGGTCGGGGGTCTCGATCAACATCTGGGGGCATTCCCTTTAGTCGCCTACCTACCCGGCCGCCAGATGGCTGCTTTCATTTGGCGCATCTCGCATCGTGTGAATGTGACCACCAGGTAGGCGATTCGGTATTTGGACGCCATGGCGTCTCGCCCTAATAATGTTTTACGGCATGGGGAATGTCATTCGAGCAAGAATCAACATTTGGAGCGGTTAATGAGGCCCTCCCCCGCCTCTTACGTCGGGGCCACGTACCACCACATTGTGGCTTCTCCGCCTCGGCTCTTGGAGCTCTCACCGTTGGGTCAATCCCGCGCACAACGGGAGTTGTTTGTTGTCGACGGGGCATAGGCCGTGGGCCTACGTTGGGGCGGGGTGGCATGGAGTGGCTTGGGGGTGCGCGGTACTAGGCGGCCACGGGGCCGACGAGACTCTTGGGCGGTGGGTGGAGCCGGTGGTAGGTATAGTGGTCTCTCCTCCACGAAGCGGGGAGCTTAGCTCTGCTGAAATTGTTGCTTTGCCTTGTCGGTTCACGATGCACCGTTGCAATTGCTCCGCGGCGTCTGCATTGAGGCCCTTGCCTTGTTCGGCAATGGCTACCCCTCGGCTCCTCGCATCTTCCGATCTTGGGGCTGCGAGCTATGCTCCGGTTTACGCAGCGAGAGTCCAGCATAGGGTTCATTGCAGATAAGGCCACTTCTTGTGTCTCGACCCTACTTTGAAGGGCTCCCAATTGTGACTGGCTCTCTTCAAAAGCGACCTGGACTTTTCGCATCACAATAGCAGCCTCCTCCGAAGGCGGGAGATGGTTACCATTGTCTCCTGCTCAACACGTTGCTTGTCCTGTGTCATGGTTTCCATGGCGGTGTACAAGGAATCTATGCGGGCCTGCATGTCAACAAGACTCTTCTTATCCTTCTGCCTTTCAGAGCTTTGTCTTTCTTTCTCTTAGAGATATTGTTTGCATCTTTAAGGTAAAATACTACCTTTCAAAAACAGTGTTAAAGAAATCTTCTTTTTGAGTCCTAGTAAAAAGAATGGAGCTCAGACATATGGATGTAAGTGTCATCAATTTTTCATTGATATTCTCTAGATGCTTTGTGAAGCATACCAAGAGTGCAAATCACTCATGGAAATCTAGATAAGGAACAACCGAATGTCTGTTGTCAGTGATTGCCTTTTCTTTTTGCATAATAAATTCATGGACTCTTTTGTCCCCGAAACAACACAGAATCTGCCTATTCAGTTCAGAATATCCTAATGAAATCAACTAATGATCCCAAAGAAAGGTTGCAGAACTGGGACCAATCTGAAATAGTTGTACACTAAATTAGTATTCACGGATTTTCTGAATACAACATATACAAAGCATTAAGTATAAAACATATGCAACAGATGAAGACCACAATCTATCCTTAGAGGGGTTGTCAGAATCTTGTAGATAGATGTTTAACAAGTCTTTAGAGTCTAATCTAAAGCCTAATATCCTTAGAACTAGAACCTTGTCTAATACTAAGTCTTTCTGTCTTTGTAAACAAAGTAGTCAAAATTTTGTACATATGTTTATTAGCTATTAAATCTCAATGAGCTCAACTCATGTGAGAAATGAGTAAAAAGATAATCTTGTACATTTATAAAAGCAACCCAGTATAAAAGCAACCCAGTCTGTTTTGCATGTGCCTTTGGGAAAAGCAAGTCTGACAAACTCTGAAATTCAGCTACACGATTCAATGCACTTGAACTCTCTAGCAAATCTGCTCCGCTATAACATCTTTCATTTCTCACCATACCTCCAATTTTGGAAAAGAAATTTTCACAAACATCAGAGCCTGTAGATTCTAATGGAACAACGAGATGCCCAAAATCGTCTCTAAAATATGTAATCAATAGCACAACATAGTGGCATGAGATCTGATCCATAAATGTTTGCTGACTAACAAAATTTTTGGATATAGAGTGATGATTATGATCTATTAGCCACAACCTCCATAACCTAACACATATATTAGTTCATGTTAATTGGCTATGTTATTTGCTTCCTTAAAAATAACATGGAAAACGCTAAATACATATTCAAAAATACCTAAAGAAAAAAGAGACAGTTGAAGCAGCTTTAACTCGATCACGCAAACCCATGGTAGGTGATAGAAAGATGTCAATATACAATGCAACCACTGAAAGATATGTTTCTGTACCTAGGGTTCTCATTGGTGGGCCATTCAAACCATTACGAAGCTTTTGTAGACACATTTGTACTTTCCCAGATGCAATGCGTTGGGCTGCTCTCCAATTCTGCCTGTCTTTTCTTTCTACATCATTCAACTCTAATCCATGTTCACCTTGACAATTATCAAAAACATGCCAGACATCATTCAAAGTTACAAGGTCATTTCCAAGGTATAGTCTTCTTGATGCATTATCCATTGGGTTTATGAGTTTTTTTCCATTATGAATGAAATCCTGATCATGCAACCCATATATGCTTCCATCTTCCCTTATACTTGCATTGAAAATCATTCCTTCCCATGGTATGGCATAGCAACAATTCTTACCTTTATGTGATGTGTAATCTTGGATCATGCAAGCTCTACGTCTTGCATCCCCGTCAGATGCATGTCCTATTAGTGGCCCTATTATGGATCTTAGATGAACATCCCATAATCTTAATATCTCCTGCCATTGAGATCTCACATGAGTGTGGTCAAACCTATTGCAAGTCAATTGGACTACCAAAACTAGCTTTGGCAACTTCACATGTGAAGGGTTAACTATAAGAACTCGTGCATAATGTGCAATGACATTCTTTTCAAAAGCTTGAACAATGTTATTATAGCCTACATCACTGGAGCCAACATATACAACAAATGATGCGTTGCACTTGTGGTTTTCCTTGTTACCACAAAAACCAATCAATCAATCATCTCTAGCAAGCCAATGAATTGATTGCTTGACCACAGTCTCATCCTCGGCTACTATTACTGGTACACTGCCTTGTGACAACTTAATTTGTGCATATATTTCATGTATGTCTTTGCAAGATGAATAAAAGTTTGTTCTTGTATGCCAATCTTATAGACAAAACTTTTTCTTGTAGATCGTTGGGTCGTAGAAATGCTTGGACCAGCAAAATTGATGGACAAGAAATTATGCATCCTAGTGCCTCCCCATATTTTAATTGTTTCAAAAAGTGCCTTTGTAGTGTCCATGTATCTTTTGCTCTGACCTGGCCGAATGATATTCCGTGCAATATCTGTAAGAAAAGTCCACAACCCTTGCCTCCCATCAGACGATGAGCCTCTACAATATGATGGCAGAACTTTTGCACATCTTTACGGTTCATAGATTCCGCCAAAGTTCCATGCAAGGATCTTGACCGCATTGAAAGTGCAAGAGCTCTTTGTTTACTGAACCATAACTCTCTCTTTAACTTCCTTACCTCCACCCTTGCCTTTCTAAATAATTTGGCTATTTCAGTATTTGTCAAATACTCTACTCTTATCCCCTGTCTCACGTGCTTCATTACCCCTTGCTTTGTTTACCTTCATGTTATCTTTGAACCCTCATGTGAAAATCCTTTTCCTTGGGAATAGAGGCACAAAACGAGCATTGCAAATTCTCGAAACACTTTCCATCATTTGAAATCCTTGTACAATTGACATGCCTAAATGTCCCTTTAATTTCAATAATTTCTCCTTTATATTCAAGTCTGCTCTCCAACTTAGGCTCACAATACCATTTATTTCCAGCTTTGGATTCGTTTCTAGAACATCCTTGTAAACTTGAAATATACTTAAAAAATATTGCGAAATGTTAGTAGACTTACGAGTTCTTGAAGTTGATCCCACTTCCTTTCTTTCGGATGAAGCGCTTGCATGTTATTCCAGAACGTTAAATGAAGCACAAAAATCTACCCCAAGTATGAAAGAGCAGAACCTGAAGTTTTTATGTCATGCTATTTGAGTTAGTGATTCGTATCTATTGATTATGAAATTTGCATAGTGACAACTTGGAAGGGCCCATGTCCCATGCATAGTTAAACCCCTATTTCCTACATTAGGATGTGTTTACACCTATTTTGTTCTCATTCGTAAAACCTTTTCGAAAGTTAATTCCGTTAACAATGAAAACCCTTCGAAAGTAGAATCTTCAGAGAACATGTGCCGGATTGGACACAGGAGTGCCGGATTGGACAAACTTGTTGGGTTAAACTACTACCTGTCGGATTGGACAGACCTGGAGTGCCAGATTGTGGTGGTCGAACCAGGCCTGGTACCATCTAGAACTGTAAATCGATGCACAAAGACTCTATTACACTCAACGATGCCCAAATGAACAGTGCTTTTGTCCATGTGAACAATGCTTTTTTATCCAATTTAGTGAGTTCTAGGAAGCACCAGAAAATACTTAAACCACTTTGGCAGTCTTGAATATGCCACTGAAAATAAACCTCTGAAACATGCAGTATCCAAATAAACCAAGTAGACAGACATGGATGGACCTCTTTAGAATGTGCATGCAATCATAAATATCAACTCTAGATCAAAAACTTTGATATGATTGCATTCATACCTTTAGTGGTTGTTGTAGAAAATGGAATAGTTCAAAAACCACCTTATAATCTTCCAAGTGCTTACCAAGTAAACCAAGTAAAAAAAAACCAAGTAAATCAAGTATACCACAGACATGGATCAACCACAGTAAATCTGAATACATGGACTTTGCAGCCATCAATACACAGATATTTACCATTTAGCAGCCACAACATAAAACTATAATCTGTTTATGCATAAAATACACAAGCATATCGTTCAATTCGTTCATGAAAATTCTAACTCAATCTGTTCATGCATGTTATAACAAATTGTACCTCGTGTAACGAAAGAAAACAGGCTGAGTTGCTTTGGGTCTGCTACATCCTTCCATGGATGACCACCAACATTATTTCCTTCTTTCTTTTTGATCTTTTCCTCAAGCGCCATTGCACGCCGACATGCCTGGATGACTTGATGTGCTCTTTTAAATTGAAACAAAGATCACCAGCACGTGGAAACAATGCCAAAGTCTTCAAACATACGCGGCAAATTATGTTTATGTCACTCAGATTTGCATAACCATTTACCGTAGCTTCATAGAACTCAAAAGGAACACCGGTTTCCTCAACAACCTTAGCTACTTCCATCGACGAACATGAATCCACCTCAGCTTTGTTTTTTTCTTGGATGTTCTCAGCTCCAGAGTTACTTTCTGAACAAATATTCTTGTCTTCGTTTTGGTGCTTGCGCTCATAATTTTCAACATGAGATCTAGTCTTACAACGATGTTTTACAAAATTATAAATTGTGTCATGATTACCTTTTCCATACTGCATATCACACTCTATGCACCAAACATAGAATTTGGCATGTCCATTCACATCAGCAGACATTATCTCACACTGATCTTTCCTACCATGATTCCAATAATTATCGGTCATCTTTTGATTCAAGTCTCTTTGCCATTTAATAACCTGTGCCTTCCTTGCTAGCTTGCTTTGTAATCTGCTCTCAACTTTAACATGTTCACTACTAGCATCAACCGCCTTTGCTCCCATTGCTCAAGCTACAGATTCACCTGTCAATGTTTAGGGGCACCATCGCCTGTGCTCCCACAAGATCATAAAGCTGTTGCAGATTCCTGTGGATCTGTTAGATACCGTACTCAAGTTGCAGATCTGAGCTTCAAAAGAAGATGCTGCTGTTTTTTCTAGGGGATGCAACTGGTTGAGTTCGACTTTGTTTTGCAATACCCCTGACGACCAATTTCTCCATGTTGCACGGTCCTATTCCCAGATGGATAAGAGGTCTAGTTCTTCCTATATAGCGGTCTGTCCTCGTCTTCTTTTATCTGCCTTTGATACAAATTTCTCTGCTTCAATGCTTAGTGCTACACTGTCCTATGCAGGATCAGCTTTTCCCTTGGAAGTTGAAGCATCAAGACTATCCAAACTTTCAAGCCATAGCAGGGAAAGAGGTAAGTCTTTTTGATCTAAAATATTCCAGATTTTGTGTTCATTTCATCTACAAAGAAACCTCATTATTTTCTACCAAATGTTGTTGAATCGGTAACAACTACCCCAGATGCTAAAGAAGGAAGGAATTCATTCTAGATGGAATCCGAAGAGCTATAGCAGGAATGAGGACTTCAAAGTTCTGCTTACATTCTTGCTCAAGCTTTTTGCAACGAGACAGCTGGGCTTTACCAAATTATTCTGCAGATGAATAGTCAACCCTGATCAGTAACAAGGCATTTAGCTTTTTTCTTATCATGCACTAATAACACAAGATTTAGAATTTGAATGGAAATTCTGGCAATTTCAGAGCAGATGTGGAGATGCGTCACAGTGATCCTCAAGATGTGGATCCAGGATAATGCTCATTCATAACATTAGAAATCAATAAAAATGAGACTCTGGGCATATTATCACACTCTTCATATTACCATTTGCAAGCAAGATTGCATGGTCCAATTGGAGGACTGAAGGGTAACACGTTATGGCAAATAACCAACCATGCATCTAAATAGGTCACAGGAAACATTACCAGATGCACAGAAGAAGCAGCCTTGAGGTGTTCGAATCCTCAAGACACTACCAGACGTTTGCTCTCCAAACTCCAATCCTGCAAGAAGACAACGCAAATCACCAATAAATGTCAACATAAAACTAACAAAAATGCATTTGTCGTGAGATTGCAAGAGGTGATCTTACCTAAGGGTCCAAATTCATGCTATTAAAGCTTAGTGAAGAAGTTGAAAAGTATGAATCTAAATTCTTTCTTTGAATAGTTGTTCGAAATGAAAAATGGCCCACTCCCTTCCTAGCTTTGAGTTAACCAATCAACCAATTCCTAGCTCTGAGTTAACCAATCAACCCATCTCGTGCCATACGAGAAGTCCTATCCCGCCATTACCAACCCCTCGTCGTACGGATATGGTTTAAAAAACAAAATACATTATTTCACTAGTACGTATACGACACGTAAAACCCCAAAAAAAAACCCTTTTTGTCCACGCAAGTGGTACATACGAATTATATTAAGTGATACCCTTGAGTAGCATCCATGTGTATATGGCCCGTTCATGTTGGCTCCGGTCAAAAGTACAACTTATCGTCGGGATTGTCGGGAACTTCATCTAGGGGGGAAAGAGGAGGGTCTTCTTTGTCAAAAGTCAGTTGGGATGATCAATTTTCTTTTGCAGAGCAAGGTGGTGATTTCTAAGTTTATTTGGAGAATTTTGAATAACGTGGATGAGTTCCGGGGTTCCCGTCTTGTTTATCAGTCTTTGCAAATGTGCATCTCTTTTGGATCTCCATCTCTTAGGCCACTTTTCCACGGGCTCGTTTTTATCCACTTGACCCCATACCCCAATGCATCCCCATTTCTTAGAGGATTGTTGGTTGTGTGGGAGACTGTACAATCTCTGTTTCACTTTCACCATCTTGCGCACACTAGTACTACTGCAAGTTGTTGGTGGATTCTATTGGACGGTGGTCCTCTGGTATCTTCACTCCACCCATTGACGCAGCGTCGATGGAGATCAGCAGGTGTGTATCTGATATCTGATTGGTATAATAATCAAAGGCAGTTGCTGACATGGGAAGAGTTTAGAGTTAACTTCCTCCTTTTAAGGTGGGATCGGGCTATTTGGCAAAAGGTGTCTTCAATTCTTCCTCCAGTAGCACAAGTGGATGACCCCCAGCCTTGGATAGTTCGTGGGCGTGTCAAAGCAGATAAGTTGGTGAATTCCATGTACAAGGTTTTGCTTGCTGCGGACGTCTTACCTCCTTCGTCCAAGTGGCCTTTGGTCATTCCTAGGGATCGGCAGAAAGCAGTATAGAAATGGGTATGGGATAAACTTCTCCATCCCAAAGTATCTGTTTTATGGTGGCAAGTCATTCATCGTTGTCTGCGCGTTAATATTCTAGTGCACAAATTTCGTCCAGAGGTCTCTGCACTTTGTCCCTTATGTGCAAGAGGGACGAGACAATTGAGCATTGCTTCTTCCTATGTAGACATGTCAGGCATGCTTGGTTGTGGCTTCAAGGCCTCTTTCGTTGCAATTTGAATAGCCAGCAGGTGTTATTAGCAGTCTATCCAAATAGTTGGGATAATTTGGCAAAAAGGGCATTTCATTTGGCTTCTGCATGGATCATTTGGTCCATTTGGAAAAGAAGGAATCTTCTCATATTCAAAGGTCTTGCTTGTTCAGATGCGCAGATCCTTCTTGATGCCCAGCAACGAATTGTCAAAGCATTTAGGTGCTCATCAATTGCTAATGAGGTGAAGAGCCATATTTGGGAGCACTATCTTTAGATTCATACTTACTTATGAGTTTTTGCTTGCTCTTCATATTGTTTAGATGTTGTATTTGAGTGGGGTGGTTTTGCTCTGGTGGACATTCTCTCCATTGAGTTTTTAGTCCCTATTGTACTTTGTAACTTTCTCTGGATAATAAAGGCTCAAGTCCTTCAAAAAAAAAAAATATTGCATTCTGAAAGTGGTTTTGCGTATATCTTCCTTCTTGATGCTCTAGTTGAGATGTCCCATGCTCATATACAGTACTTCGCATATACAGAGCCGGAGTTCCTCATGTCAGCGCATAACTGCTAACACGAGGCCATCTACCTATCATCAGGCCCTTGATGGTGGCAAGAACCTGACGGGAGTTCCCAAATCAACGTGTCATTGATTTATAGTTTCAACGAATTAAATTCGAGAGCTATTCTTTGCTCTGTTTAAAAACTCTTAGCAACAAGAATACCATACTCAGATTTTTTGTTAAAATGGAAGATTTTGGTGAGAAACTCCAACGATTTTGCAGAAGCTCCACCGAATTGGGGCTGGGCCTGGAATTTGGAACACACTCCAAATCGATCCAGAATAGTGTTGTTTCTGGATGAGGTAAAGGCAGGGTCCAAAATTAGAAATCGCCATGAATCTGGAACGCACTCCAAATTGATCCAGAATAGTGTTGTTCCTTGAAGGAGGTATCCCTTTGTATGAGACCACTGGGAAAATCCAATGGTACATGGCATTTGAAATTTCTTAGACTTAATCTTTCTTATATGATGATTGCTTTCGCTAGTAAACAATAATTAATATAGTATATAATATTCTAGAAGAATGCTCTTTGATTACACACGATAAGTTCAGGGACATAAGGGTCCACTTGCAATCGTGGTTACCTTGAATTGACTTTTACTATAGAGTTAAGTTAATTTGAATTGAGTAATTATCTTCACACTAAAGTTAGTTAAGGATTCTTGTTAAACTAAATGAAAAATTCATTTGCACCTCTCTAATTAACCTTCTTGACTAAAAAATCTTAACCATATAAATTTTCGCACGTCTCTAGTTAAGTTAGCTTAAACTAAACACAATGTCGAGACAAGTTTAGTTGGTATTTCTTGATTAAAAAAGTTAAGTGTTTCTTAACTAAATGTTAATTCAGGAAGTTTCGCCGATACCAATATCGTTAAAAGTCAAAATTCAACTTAATGGAATGTACCATTAAGCCCCATTTGACTCTATGTATGAGTATGAGTCTCTATTGTTTGCAAATGCTAGTGGGGTGATGGGTAAGATTGCAAACATAAATGCACTAGATAGGATGTTGATAACGTTTTATAAAACATTCATTTGTCTATCTATGCAAATATGGGTGTAATGAGCTTCTTCAATGCTTGAAGATCTTTGGCTCCTTTGCTTGTCATTGATAAGTGGACTTTCTAACCATAAACATTTATGCAAAAATATTTTCAAAAAATGTGCCAGCAAAACCATTTTAAAAGCAAAAAAATGGCGATACATGGCAGCCTGGCTTGTTGGTGGCTTGACGTGGCCTGGTTCTTAGACTCGTGAAACTTCCATTTCACCTTCGAAAGGACATGCTATGTTCTAGGGATGGCATTGGAAAATTGAGCTACACGAGTCCAAAACGTGGTAAAATGATAAGCAAAAGAGCCTGGTGTAGTTCAAAATGAAAGAGTATAGGACAAGATTTCATCGTTTAACAACTTTGTAGCATGTAGAGTTTGTGGTATATCTAGTTCAAAATATGTTGATGATCTAGAATCTTAATGTCCATAGGAAGCTTATGGATAGATGCCATGGAATGAAAACAATACATTGTGCGACTCTGGTTAGTCTCGAACTTCAGACATAGCTGTTATACTCGACTCTAGTCTAGGTGTTAGAGGACTTTAGTCAGTCGCGAACTTCAAACATAGCTATCTCTGCGACTTTAAACATAGCTATCTCATAACTTCAGACATAGGTGCACTAGACCAAAAGCCCGAAATAAGAAAGAAAGAAAGAATGAATGATTTTTACCATCCATTGAAACCAATCATCCTATGGACCCAGAAATGTGCCTTCACTTGTTTCTTTTTTAGCAAGATGCTTCTTAGCCAAGAGAGAATTGGAAGAAGGTTCTGAAATGAAACCCCTCAATTTCATGCGACAAACATCCTTTTTACATATAGAATGAAGTAACTAGTTCCGCATTCAGCCATGGGGACCTGCATATTGTAGGTTTGTGTTTATATACGTAGTAACAGCTGCATGGAAAATCTTGACGAGCCAGTAAATTTACAGCAGATCATAAGGCAGAGAGCTAAATCTTCGCCGGATTTAGAGAATCGTGCAGCCTCGTGAAGCATTCAGTCTGCGAATCACCAAAAAAAGCAAGCACATCCAAATGTTTCGGAAATAGAAAAAAGTAAAATCAGACATAGAAACCGGCTCAGTTGGATATATATATATTTTTTATTCATTCTATGCACAGAATATACAAAAATTGCTCTTGGGTTCATAGCTTTGATCGGCAAAACAGAAGCAAAAACAGAGCTGATTGCAAAAAAAGGCTTGATGGGTCGGATTTAAACGGCAAAGACAAGCCCAGGCATGGAAGCAGAGGAAGAATCCTCGCTCTGCCAGATTGTGGAGCAGGAAGGCATCAAAGGAAGGGATTTTTGGGAAGGGGGTTTAATTCCGGTGACCGTGACAGAGGTATTGAAGCATTCTCTGAGGCCCACAAGGCGGGAATCCTTGACAGTCCAAATATGGACCCATCGGAGCTTTGCGGATCCACCTGCTGCAAAAACCCTGTTCCCGGTGGCAAAAATCCGGCTTGGGCTGAAATCGAAAGAGCCGATTCTGTCTAACCCGGTTAGAATCCGCATCAAATGTTGATGGGTCGGAGGGCCGTGAAACGACCACTCTAAATCTTGGGCTAACAGAATCCTGACTTTTTCTACATCCCCTTCCGCCAACGCCCCGTAAAATGCCTGCACTTCCTCAATCCCGCATTCGTCAGCTTGATCCATTGGAAAGTTATTGATTTTGGGCTTCCCTGCTAGAAATCAAGGATAAATCGGCCAGAAATACAGAAAAATTTCTCTGTTGGTCCGGAGATTCAAAACCCAAAAGCGCACAAACGAATCAGAGCTTGGAAATGTGAAGAACACTGTCTGACTCGGATTAAACAGACCTTAAAATGCTGATTGAAAGGAATATGGCATCGGAAGGCTAAATATGAGCAAAAAACGACCAAAATAATCCAAGCTCCTCCAAAACAAAGGGATTGATAAGAAGAATCTGAGAAAATGGAGCAGAATTCAAATCAAAGGGGACCCAGAAGCAAAGGACAAAGAATTAGGCGAGAAATCGATGCGGATCGTCCAGAAGGTCTGCTATTCGCCTATATATACACCGAAGGTTTCACGACGGTAACGGTACATGTGGTCGGGGTTACTACGACGGCCGTCGCAGTCGCTATTGAGATGCAGATTCTATGGGGCATATATGGGCCATGATTTAGCGCGTATCCTCGGTAGGGGGGTCCACAATACACACAAACATGGCCCATAATTAGGACCCCAAGAGACGTGCTTCTCGTATGCCTCTTTCTCTACATATACCTTTCGTATATGCCACCCCAGTGCCATGCCATCTGCATGCCCCTAATTTGGCTCCCCATGCTAACCGCGCTTCCCATGCATCTTCCCCACCCGTCTCATACTCTCGCATTCACAATCACGTTGCCTTCCTCGTTCCTGCTTTGTCAAGCATGAGTACTGGCAAGTTCATATTCCAGTCGCAAAAGTTCTCTGATTTTGACGACCAGGAAAAGATCCATGAAGAGTCTAGCCTATCGAGTTGGAAAGCATTGTATTATAGAAATAGCTTTCTTTAACTAAGCCAATCTCTAACAAACGATCTTTCGCTTTCTGATTGTCACTAGATTGAATTGGATTTCATTCTTTAAATGGACCAGTGGAGTATGGAAGCATTTTTTCTTTTTCTTTTTTTGAACTCTAATAGTATGGTGTTCAATTATGGATAGAAGAATCATTTATGTATGTCTCGGAGGAGGAGAACCCATAAATAGATTGAGATTGTAGTAGGGTCTATTGATAAAATTATATAGTTTGTAAGGATTTTGAAACAAGCAACTTCCAAAAGTAAGGACTTCAAGATGAAGCATTTGAATATATCATGCAATGTGGTAGGATTTATTGAACATGTTAAGAAAATGATAATCATTTGATTGAAACTTGTTAAGGAAATGGCAATGATGCAATTCTAGTCTAGTTAGACAAACTTCATGTTTAGGGTAGTAATAATAAGTTAGACCTCTCTCCTCTTTTCGATTTATGGCTTTACCAAGGTTTCAATCTCAAAGTTTACTCGTTATTGAATGTAGCACAATAACAAGGGGTTTAGATGTACAAATGTTGCTACCAAAAGGGGGTTTGGGGTATTGATGCCATATAGGTATGATCTCATACCACCATAGTTACAAAATTCCTAAAGGAGGGAACTTTGCCCATTGAAATGCCCAACTTCAACTATTTGCCCATTAAATGATACAAATTTTGCGTATTATATGAGACAAACAAAACCACTTAGTATTAAAGTTGTTGTCAAAACCTCCTCCTCCTCTTCATCTTTAGGATGGAATATTGACCATCAAAATGCACGTCTTCAACTATTTGCTCATTGAATAACACATCTTGATTGTCCAGTCCATTGAATGACGTAAATTTCTACACTTGTTATGAAATTGGTATCTAGAGAACTTTGCCCATCAAAATGTCCATCTTCAATTTGTTCACCTATTGAATGAACATCTTCAACAGTTCACTCATTGAGTGATACAAATACAAATATGCATATTGAAACGATGAAGAACATTATTTAACACTAGAGTTGTGCGGAGGATCTCTTTGGCTTGAATTATATTCAGAGTAATTCTCTATGATATCTGTGAAGTTTTAAATCTTGACACTTAAATTGTAAAATTAACTCGAAGTTCTACTACCATATTTAATAGCAAGGTAGATTTCTTCATGAATTTAGCACAGTTGCACCTTGAAATACACTGAAATATATGATTTCATTTCAAGCTTCAACTAAAATAGCTATATGTAATTAAAATTTTAGTGCCTGCGAGATCCAGCTAGGCCCCTAAGGAATTTAGGAGAAATGGGCGTCCAAAAATCATTTTAGGTATATATATAGATAGGCTCGTCGTTCATCACAACATAAGTATATAATATTTTTGGAAAGGAATGAATGGTGAGCTGGCCATAGAAACAACATCTAGCTACCCATAAAAAAAACAGACTATGTGTAGGCAAGAATGAGAGTAGTGGTGACAGCTTCTCACCGGAATAGGAATCATCGCCCTTTCGAAATTTCAAGGAAAACCCTAAAGAGAAGCTGTCACCAACGGCCTTGAGGATGCCCTGAAGACCGAAGATAAAAAGTAACGAAGCCAAACACAGAAGATCTGCAGGATGAAAAAAAATCGCAATTTGAAACGTGATCCTCAGACAGTTCGGTGGCTCGAATCGATGCTATTTGAAAAGGAATAAAAGTATCAAGGTACCATTACTTTTGTTTTGTTTAGTTCTGATCAGGGTTTTGTCCTTTGTTTGTATTGGTCCCATAACCCGATTGGGTTCTCGTGGACGTTAAAAATCCTATCTTATCTTATCTTTCTAGCTTATATGATTTATTCAAAAAGTATAAGTTTTTTAGCCTTTGGGAGATCGACTAGATTTCTAAATAACTATGGAACTTCAAAATTTCGGCAATTATCTCTCAATAATTCCATTATAGATTTTCTAGAATTTTTTGTCATAGATTTGTCATTTCATGTTTTCCAGATGGAGAAAAAGCATTATTTTGAAAAAACCATATTTGCATTTTAACATTGCAAAATGTTTAAATTTGATCCCTTTACGTTTGGTTCTTGTACTTACTTGATAATAGAAATATTTTGCATTTTCTCTTTTCCTTTCCTTTTTTTTTTTTGGTAGTTTTTCTTTTTTATTTATATGTACACGCATAAAGAATAATATAGTTAGTGGACGCAGACAAGTTCTTCGTCATGAAGTTACAACAGAATTTAAAAAAAAAAAAGTTTACAAATGGACTTATTTGGGTTCATCAACGAACAAGCCTAGTGGGACACAGGAACACAAACGAAAGAATGACAAAAATATGTTCAATTAATCAACATTTTGATATTGTATTGCATTATAACACATAAGTTCATGGTGTTGTAAATATATCTCTGTTACATAAACATGTCAAAGGTAGACAAAGCCATTGTCATAAGCACATTGGCACCCTTACAAACTTGTAGAAGCACTAAGATCTAAAACACCCACACATGCATTAGTAGTAAGAACATTGTTAAGACGCCATCCTCCCATTGCCCATACTTTACATTTCTCCTTTAGAATAAGAACAGAAAGAGACCTTTTGAAGTTAAGAATAGTGAATAAACTAGTCCAATCTATCTGCATTTCTTGTAGACATCTAATCATTTAGCATCCATTGTAATAAAAGCATTAGTATCTTTGCTTCTTCTACACTTGCATGTGGGACGCAACAGTACCTGTTATTACATATGCCCATGGAGAGGCATAGAACAATTACGTCCACCTCAAAATTGAACCAGACAGATGGGGTCATGAGGATCATGAAGAGAGTATATGCGTGTTTCCAGAGGGGATCCATCGAAGATGAGTGCCACACTCTTCAAATTCACACCGCACTTTGCGACTATTCGAGCACAATATGATGACCTGATTACACCTAATCACATATGCTCTTACAAATGCCTACAGTAATGGCATTATCATCCTCTATCTCGAAGGTTCTCAACAAGCGAGATAAAATAAGTCCTATATCATCAAATTGGCATATACAAATGTATAGATGTGCAGTTGCTAAAAGGGTCCATTATTGTTAATGTTTTTCCCTCAAAAATCATTCGGGGTAGGGATTTTAATCCTAGGCTGTTATAGGCTTGGCGTGCTCTCTTTCTTGTATTAGGCCCCATAGACCGTATTGGTTTCTGTAGACGATAAAATTCGGTTCAATTCAATTCAATTATATACTAAAGTAAAAAATATGTATTGACACCCATTCTTATAAAAGCATTAGCATCTTTGCAAAGCTATAGAAACAACTAAATTTCTATAACACATGGATTAATACCAAAGTAAGATTACTACAACTCCAACACATGTATCAATGCAAAAGAAAAAAATATTTGAAGATTTTTTTCATCTCGCTTACTACTTGATATTAAGCAACAATTATATAAGTCCTTCCTAATCACTACAATGAGCCATTTAGACAAGAAGGTTGCATCGAAGGACTTTCTTCGCTTTTGTGGATGATTATTCTTATTTGTACTTTATAGTCCTATAATATAAAGATAGATATATATCATTTTAACATCCATAGAGATAAAGTGGTAACACGTTCTTCAAAAACATAAGAAAATAAAATAAAATAAAAAATTAAGCGATGGAAAATGCTCAAGTTAATCATTCTAGTCAAAGAATTTGCTACAGGCTAGTGCATGGTGTTACTAGATTGATAGAATATCATGCTATAGACATCTACTAATCCAGACATGTAATTGATTCATTACTACAGGTAGAAGTTAACACCACGTTGATCCGTTCTAATAAAACATTAGACTACTGTTTATTAAATTTTGTAAGAAGCAAAAATAAATGGGCAATGGAAGAATTGCAAAGATTCAGTTCTTAACATATAGCAGATAATCCATATTCAAGCATATAGCCGTGTTGTCCATTGTGGTTGGTGATCTAGTTTTTTTTTGTTGAAGGACGTCAAACTTTATTTAACAAGAAGTCAAACACAAGTGGAGATGAAAAGACAAGAGTAATATCCCAGAGGATAAACAATGACCCACAGAGTGTAGCCTGACTATGCATAATGCACATCCAAATACTTCTCAAAGATCAATTGCCTCTTACGAGAGGAAAGTGAAAACCAATGATAAGTCTTAGCAATGCTACCTTGAGCATATTGAAGAACACAACCTTTGAAGACCACCAGTCTTTATCTTTTCCAGATAGTTCAAAGCAACTAGCCTGATGCTAAATGGAAGCCTGGCTTTGTAACTTCGTTCAGTTGCCAAAACCACCTGTTGACTTTTTAATAAGACCTGAAAAAGGGAGAACGACCAATCCCATAAATGTCTAAGGTGGCTAACATGGAGAAGCAATGCTTAATAGTTTTAGTTCCACGCTTGTATATTGGACACAAATCTGATACTCTAAGGTCAAATCTAAGGACAAACACATTAATCCAACGATACCTATAGAGAATCTGCTATCAAAGTACTACCACTTTACGATGAAGTGGCTTATCTCATGCCCAAGTCCACATCTGCTTCTGTTGAGGGGGAAGGAGCTGAAGGTGCAACTTATGAGAAGGAGAAAGAATATCAGCATCCAACAGCATCTTATGCATAGAATACATTGTGGTTGGTGGTCTAGTGGTTAGGGCTTTTTTTTCTTTTTTGAAGGATGAAACTAAATAATATTAATATAGAGTAAGTACAAGAAGAGCGATACTAGGGTACCCCTGCCCAACCATGAGCGAGCACCCACACATCACATATACCTACCTACGACTCATGGGATAAATCTGCCAATGCTGTCTACAATGAAAAGGGTCCTTTCCCAAACCGCTGCCTTAAACTGCTCCTTCCGAGGAGACGCCAGGTACGAGAGATATAATTTGTACCTTAACTGCGGGATCAAAACCCGAGGCTGCACCTCCTCATTCCTGAAAACCTTCATGCGTCGACGCTTCCAAATGAGCCACACTAACCACGCCTTACACAAATGGAAGGCTAGACTCTGCGGCTGAGACCACCCAGGAGGATACACTCCCAACAGAACCTGTTGACTCTGGAGCGAGGTGTGAAAGAGGCGGTGGTTAGGGCTTTGTATTGGGGTGTCTTTCATCTCTATTCAAAACCGACATAACTATAATTGGTTGGAACCAAGAGCAAACTTTGAAATCACGCTTCCAAACTGTCCATAAAATCCAAGATCTACAAATAAAAAAGGCCATTTGGTTTTGTTCAAGAATGGGGTAGTTCAAAGCCTCAACAAATGTTATAGAAAATAAGAGTTGAACCCAAGTCCAAGCTGGTAAATACTAGTTTCTTGTCATAAGCCACATATAACACACAATGGGTTAACTTAGACTTGAAACTATATATGCGAACATTAACATGGAGATTTCTATGTATCACCCTTTGCAGAAGGACAATCACCAACAAATTACTAGCGTTGATATTTTTTAGTGGCGAAAATTAGCACAAGATGAATTTTAGGGATTTTCAAAAATTTCCTGTGAATGTTTAGTAGGTTGCATATCGCGATCGATCCGAGCCATCGGATCGCCATTTGAGGAGGGGCGAGCCATTATATAAGGCTCTTTCCCCTTCGGGGACCGGGTTCGGCGTCTTCTCACAGCAGACTTCCTTCCTTCTCCGGAGTCACGAGCTCCCATAGCCGATTTAATTGTTCTCCCATTGCCGCACCATGTCCGGATCAATCTCATCTTCTCGGATACTCTTTTGATAGCCATCCCATGTTATCTTTCCCATCTATCTTCTAGATTCCCTACTCCTATATCGGCGTACGGTTTGTCATGCTCGTTGATGCGTTTGTGGATCTTATCGGGTATTCCCAAATTTATTGTGGTTTGATGAGTTTTATGCGGATTACCGGGTATCTCCAAACCATATTGTGGTGTGATAATCTTTGCTTACCAAAATTGCTTCTAAATTTTTTTGATGGAAGGCATTTGTTTCTTTTATCTTTGGAAGGCTTCTGATTCTTATGTGCATGCAGTTGCAAACGTTCTCTGTTTATCCAGATTGCTTCTGGATTTTTTTTATGGCAACATTTGGATTTAATTCCTTGGCTTACTTTTTATGGTTATGGTTCTGCGGTTGTACAGAATTGCCGTGCTAACTTCTTACCTGCAGAATCGTCTTGTGTCACCTTGAATTTGTATGCATGAGCAGTTACAGGATCAGCTCGATTCTCATCAGCATCACTGGCGATTCTACTCAGATTCAACATATCCTCTAGCGTCCATGAGCTGCATGCTTTGCTGGACCCTTTGTGCGCTTTATGTCATGCTCCTCGGTTTCTGTTCTTGCGTAAACGATCAGATCCAGCATGCTGTCATTTGTAAGACCTCTATTGCCATTTCCGATCAGATCTTGGACGCCCTAGTGGAGGTTTTCATTGCTCTTCTCTGTCAAAACAGTCCCATATCCTCCAGTAATGGCGAAGCTCCAATTCCTCATATTTCTCTGATCTGTAGCCATGCTGGCCTTATGCAAAGGGGCAATCACTTTTTCTTTTCTTTTTGCAGGTTAATTGTCTGACCTTAGCCTTTGGAGCGTGCCGATAGGTAGCTTTCATGGCATCCGGGCACCTGCATGCAAGATTCGGCCTTGCTTCATCGGGTTTTCGCAGGTCGGCTTCAGATCCAACCTGATTCGACTCCCTGATCGAAATAAACGCCGCCTTGATATTTCGGCTGTTTTGCCTTGTTTTTAAAACCAGAAACTTTATGTCGATGCTTTCTTGATTTTTTGGTGCCGGAATGTCGCCGGAAAAAAATTTGGACAATAGGAAATATCAAGGCGGCGTTTATTTGCGTCAAGGAAATTCTTGCCGGCGGGGAAATTTTGGCGTAGCGCCCGGGCTTCGTGGCTGCCGCCGCTTCGCCGGGGCTTTCGCCCGAAATTTCCGCCGCAGAATTACCTGTTCCTAACCTCATCCACCCGATTCAAAGCCCGATCTAAACTGCTCCCAACCCGTTTCCGCTAATCCCCCTCTGCCGGATTGGACTCTGCTTCAACTGATTCGGCTAATCCACAGCCGCCTTTCCCATGGTGCGTGCCGGCCCGGTGAATAGCAACATGCCCGTCACCTCTAATCAAATATCTTTTCTTTCCTAAGGTCCTTGACTAATTTTCATCTTCCTTCTCCTTCGTCTTCATTGAGTTCTTTTTCCTAAATCCATTTGCTCAAGTCGGGTTAGGGCACATCTACGTTTGGTCTTGGGCGTGTTCTCCTAGTCTACACCGGTTCTAGGTGCATTTGTTAGGTGTTTTGTATTTAGCCCTTTTTGTTTTACCACTCACTAACCTTTAGCTAGTGCGGGCGTGCTTGATTAAGTTTTTCGATCTTACAACAATTTGTTTGGGATACATTACATTTGGCGATGTTGCTTCTTTTGATTGATTGAAATACACCGCTTTTTTTTATTAGGCCCTCGGTTTCTTTACACAGTTCTTTGCATTAATTCGTTTATGTTGCGTGATTCTATGGATATGTGTTTAAACCCGGTGGTGCGCTCAAACCTTTAGTTTTTCATTGGGCCATATTATGTTTGCCTCTTTTTTACGAATGGAGAAGAATCTGTAGGTTTGTTAAATGATGCAGTATTGTTCTGTCATATTCATTTGATGCACGTATTGACTGGTATATCATGCATCGGCTTCATGGGGTGATTGGGGCCTGCCGTATACGGCTCGTTGCTCAATCTTCGTTTATTTGCATTTTGATTTTGTCCTTGGGTTGTCCACTGTGCTTTAGGAATCTATTTGCATACTTGTTTGAGCATTATTCTCGTAGATCATCATTGTGAGAATAGGTGAACAAATGTTGTTGTTGCATAAAAGGCCTTTGGATTTTGTAAATTGTGTTGGTCGATAGCGATTTTCCATTTATATTGTCAATATTCTCACACAATATTAATTTCTAATGTTGGCCGACAATTACTTCTAACAAATCGCTTGTCTTTGGCTTACCCATTATTCCTAACAAATACCTCAACAAGGCCTCTTTATTTTTTTGTACGATATAGCTTGTGTTGCGTTATCCTCAACTAGCGACTACAAATATTCTGGTTTTAATTTATTGTTTGTTAATTTCATTTGGGACAGGGACTTTTTTGCGCTCCTTTTTGCTAAAGTTGTTTGGGATATGTTTAGTAGCCGTTCCAATACGTTGTAGGTTCATTATATCATTTGGGTGATTTCTTCATTGTTCTTCCGTCGTTTCGATTTTTTTGCTATTGACATGGGTTGTATGTGGCAACTTTGAGCTGTATCTTTGTGGACATGTATGGTGGACCTTATGGACATTGAGCTTTGAGTATCAGGGGGGAGCGTGTCTTCTTTTCTTTTGCTGAGCTTCTATTCTATGTCATTTGGGTGATTTCTTCGTTATATGCGGGGAGTTTTACATTCTTAGGGAACCTTGGAGGTGCGCATGAGGTAATTTATTGTTTGTTAATTTCATTTGGGACAGGGACTTTTTTGCGCTCTTTTTTGCTAAAGTTGTTTGGGATATGGTTAGTAGCCGTTACAATACGTTGTAGGTTCATTATGTCATTTGGGTGATTTCTTCGTATTGTTCTTCCGTCGTTCCGACTTTTTGATGCTATTGACATGGGGTATGTGGCAACTTTGAGCTGTATCTTTGTGGACATGTAGGGGGGACCTTATGGACATTGAGCTTTGAATATCAGGGGGGAGCGTGTCTTCTTTTCTTTTGATTAGAATCTATTCTATTCTATTCTATTGGGCTTTCTCACATGTTGTATTGCATACTTCTTTTGCATATTTTCTATTGGTTTACGGTCATTGGCTCTATCTCAAATTTGTTTCTACACCACTTTTCCATGTATGCATGTATTGGGTTGTCATTTTTTGCGTTGAGATTTGCAAGTGGATTTGTCTGGTATCCGTTTACATTTGGTGCGAGTTCTTGTTCTGTTTTACCCTTTGGTTGGACATTTTGCTTCATACTTGGTTTTCAAGCATTTCCTTTGTTGTCCTGACCTCTTGATATGTTATGTTATGGATTTGTCATCTCTCGATATGCCCATTTATTTGTCCAGAGTAAGTCTTTGTTAATATTTATCATGCGTTGCCTTATTTGTACTTACATGTGGCATGCTATCATTTTCCACATGACAAGATGTAGTTGTTGTGTTCCCATTACCCATTTCATTACTTGGTTATTGGCCTCACCTCGTTATTCCTCCCCGACCCTTGGCCCTCTCAATCTCCATCTCCTCGATATCCTTGGCCGTAACTTGTACCTTTGACTTGGTTTTCATATTTGACCTCCTCCCTTCAGGCATCTCCATCTTACCATTCTATCGACTTGGGTCTCTTTTCCCTATATCGCGATGTCTTTTTCATTTAGGAGTAGCTCACGCGATCTTGCATGATGTGCTCTTTCCCGTAGTTGCTTGATTTTCTTTTGCGCTCTCTTGTCTAGTGCTTGCCTCTTACCATTTGATTCTTTGGACTTTGGACATTGGTATACTTGGTTCTATTCTCCCGGCCTAGGGCACATTTTTAGTCGGTATCTTATGCATTTGACATCTTGCAAATGGCATTAAAGGTTACATTGGCATTGTTTTTCCTGGTGAGAATTGCATTTAGGATGTTGTTGGTCTCTGGCCTAGGGCACATTTTTTAGTCGGTATCTTATGCATTTGACATCTTGCAAATGGCATTAAAGGTTACATTGGCATTGTTTTTCCTGGTGAGAATTGCATTTAGGATGTTGTTGGTCTCTTATCTATGCACTTATTCACATCTAGTATATAGTTATCCTACTTTCCTTCCAATTTGGATTGCCTTTCCGGCTATAGGCTTGGACCCGAAATCTCTTTATGGTATGCATTACGCTCATCGGCGGGTTTCGCAGCTCTGGCCATGGGTTCCACATGATGCAGCTCGTGCTCACGGTCGCTAGCGTTCCTCGTCTTATCACTCTCGCTCCGTGCTTCGTGACCCGTCTCCACCTTTGGAGGTTTCGCGGCGGTTGGGCTTATAGTTAGGAAGTTCTCTGGTAGTCGGCCGGTTTTGTGTCTATTGCGAGTCCCTTCCCGAATCAGATCGATCCGAACCATCGGATCGCTTATTCTGGGAGGGGCGAGCCATTATATAAGGCTCTTTCCCCGCCGGGACCGGTTATCGGCGTCTTCTCCGCAATGACTTCCTTCCTTCTCAAGCTTCCCCTTCCGCTTCCTTTCAGGTGGGGACGCGTTTGTTTCATATTGTTCACTTTGCATTTACTATAATAATGTTTTTTGCATCATTATCATGTCATTTTTCATATGTTATTTTCCACCCGTTGGGTGATGCTTTCTCCACTTTTCAGGTGATGCTATCTCCACCTGGAAGTGATGCTGTTTAGTTCCACCTTGAGGGTAATGCTATTTATTTCCACCTTGAGGGTGATGCTATTTTTTCCACCTTGAGGGTGATGCTATTTTTCCACCTTGAGGGTGATGCTATTTATTTCCACCTTGAGGGTGACGCATAATTATTTTCCACCCGTTGGGTGATGCTTTTCCACCTTCTGGGTGTTGCTTTTTATGTTCTAATTTGCTCTTCTTTGCAGGGTTTGATTGTGCGGCTTGCCTTGTCCATGCCATGCATGTTAGTTCTTTCTAATCATTTACGGGTATTTTTAGGGTTCTTTTTTGAGTTCTTTGCGGGGTTTTCGCGGCCGTTTGAGATCTGCTTTTTGGCTTTGCCATCGACATGTCTCCGCCATTATTTCCGGCTTCCGCCATCTTAAGGGTCGTGCTAGATTTGTGTTCGCCATCACATCACCTTTTTCGGCTCTCCAGGCAACACATTGGGGCTTACGCGCGTCTTACGGGGTCCTTTATTTTTGGGTTCGGAGTCGAGCCATCTTCTTGGGGTTTTCGGGGCATCACATTCAAGGTTGTTGGCGACCATTTCTCATTAGGGTTTTCCTCGAAAACCGAAAGGGAGGGGTTTTTATCGGTGAGAAGTTGTCGCCATTACCCTTCTATATTGTCCGGTGTGCACATTTCTTTTTATGGGGTAGTTCGATATTGTTCCTATGGTCGGCTACCCTCTCTATTCTTCAAACCATTGCTTTGGCGTGATGAATGACAAGCCTATCTGTCGAGGGCAGAAGCGCGGGGCAAGGGGACGAAGGGAAATCAAGCTAATCACGGGAGTACCAGCATCCCGCAGTGGTCGCTAAGATGATGCTGCCTCCCAGTCGAAAGACATCATGATATCTGGTAAAAAAGACCCAAGTCGGAGAAACGTTAAGATGGTGATGTTTGAAGGAGGAGGGCCAAATGTGAAAACCAAGTCAAAGGTAAAAGTTACGCTAAGGATATCGAGGAGATAGAGGTTGAGAGTGCCAAGGGTCGGGAGGAGTAATGAGATGAGTCCAACCAACCGAGGAAATGGGTAATGAGAACGAACAACTACATATTGTCATGTGGAAATTATAGCATGCCACATCTAGATACCAAATAAGGCAAGGTAATACCCGGTCTCGGAATGAGGTCGACTAATTGCACGGGTTAAGAGGCCTATGATGAGGAAAGAGACAAAGTTTAAAAAGGATAGAAATCAAGGGGTGAGGTTAGAAGCAATGAAAGGTAAAATCGAAGTCAAACTAACAGAAACCGAACTTCGGTAGAAGGATATGAATGGATATACATGAAAGCAAGCAAAGAGCCAAGTCAAATCGAAAAGGGCAAGATCAAGATCATATCAAACACAACTAATGTCCGTGGGCTAATAGGAGGACAACCCATATAGGAAAACAATATCATGAATGACCCAGATGGCATACTATGCACAAAACCATATAAAACTGAAAAAGACAGATAGAGGTACTAAGCCCCAAACTAGAAAAATGAGGGCCTCGAGAATTGAAAGCATCCATATAACATGAAGGCAAGTCATTAACCATAGTCACCCCTTTTATGTTTCAAAATAAAATACCATGCAAAAAGCATCTCATGAAAAAACATGCCAATTATTCATCCAGAACTATACTCAAATGAATCAATGCCAGAAATAGGATATAAAACCATAGCCTAAAGCAAGTCAATGTAATCGGGGAAAAAAAAGCAAACCTAGAACGGATACCTCCCCTCGACTCAACTTGTATAAAATGCGACAAATAATGTACGCCTCAAGTCCGAATCCAAACGATGAAACAAATATGCAAATGATGTATAATGATAGTGCCGAAAAAAACCTAAATCAGAAAGAAGAGCTGCAAGAACATGTGATGCCAAACTGGGTAACTTACAAATAGGGATATATAAAAGTAGGAATAAGGGAGGAGATGAGGTAGAAGTGGCACACATGACAAGACAAATCAAGAGGAAAGTCAAGAAGGAGGTTCAGCTTTGGATGACATCGTGGATCAAACAAAGAAGGTATAATGTGGAAGAAAAAGTAAGATGGCTATGCACAAAATGCTTTTAGGCAAAATGTGAGGCCAAAGTCAAGGAGAGATTATGGCCAAAGAAAAAAGGGGAAATGAAAGGTCGCAACGCGCGGAGGTCCTGGGCTGGAGTGCTAGGAGGTTGGCCACACGGTGAACGAGAAAAGAAAAGGACAAGTGGAAACAAAATGACTATGTGAAATGACCTCTTTTGAGCAAAGCTAGTGTCGCATGTAGAGGGTCTGGGTAATAATAAAGCAAAAAAGATAAGGTACATGTGAAATGAAACAAAATGACGATGTAAAGTGACATCTTGTAAGTAAAGCGTCGCGCTTCCATCAACCTATATTTCTTGATTTTTTCTTAAGCATATAGGAGGATTCTATTGCTTGTTTTCTCGATAATCTATATAGGATTCTATTGCTTGTTTTCTTTGTTTTTTATTAAACAAGAAAGGAAGGAAGCCTCTCTTTCTCTCTCTCTCTCTCTCTCTCTCTCTCTCTCTCCTCGATCACTGACGCCGGTGCTAGGGTTTCCGCCAGGGAACTTCCGTGAAAAGCCATAGCTCACATACGGTGTCGATTGAACTGGTTGGGCTCATGGAAAGCTTATTTCGAGCTCTTTCCAATGGTGTATAACATCAATACTTTTGAACCGCTTTGACAAATCAGAATTGCATTTTCTCGGGATCTGTGCTGTGATGGGACATCCTAAAAAGGAGACATGCATAAGATACGTGGGAAAAAGGGCTCCAAGGAGGCCCCAAGGCTGATTCCCGCTCCCCTCGGGGCAAATAAATCGGTAGAAAATGTCAAGAAGGTAAAAAATGAATGTAAAAGGCGTAAACGGGTTCTTACAGAAGACATCTATGATGACACCGATGGGGACTCTTATTTCTGGAATCTCCGAGGCAGAGGCAACTGATTTGGGGCTGAAGGGTTGACATATCCGGGAGGGCTTGGGCCTGTCTTTGGGGCTGATTTGCAGCTGAGCTATGGCGCCTTCTGATTCTTGGGAGGAGAGATGCTAATGGGTCAATTGCTTACGGTGATGATGAAGCTACTAGAATCCATGGAGCAGTCCAGAAGGAAGCAGAGCAGGCAAGGGAAGGAGGCGGCAGCCCATCGCACAAAATGCTTAAGCTTTTGCAAGGGAATGAGTCTTTGTGTTCTTTTTAAAGAGTGAAAATATAGGAGCCAAAGAGCTAGCAAGCCGACGAGACAAAAGCAACAAGGATCACAAACTCGAATAGGGGCTCAAATGATGGTTTTCAGGAGCAATTGATGCTTTGAATGAGAAAAATGGAGCACTTGGCTGATATGCAATGAAAGGGAATCGAATACATACTCCTCAGAATCGGCCCACCGAAAAGGAGAATGAGGACACAAGCATGGCTGTTCAAACATTTCTGCGAGAATATGCAAAAAGTGTGGATATTTTGAGGCCGCACCGGGTGGAAGGAAGGGGAGGGAACACGAATGTGTTATGAAGGGCGCATCCACAGTAAGGTGCCCGGTTATGCGTGGTTTAACATTGCTTAAGGGCAAATATATATATGGGTCAATGACGACTAATTAAGACCCAATTTGTGCAGAGAAGAGAAGATCTTAAGAGGATGAAGGAGGCAAGAGCGGTTGGAGAACGGGGTTTACCTGAGAGGCGGAAAAGTGATCGTAGGGAGGATGCATAGGAAGTAGCGACCGCCAAAGGGTTTGCTGGAATGTAAATACGTTAAAAGTAGTAAGATATGTGTGTTATGGATGACTTGCTAGCAAATGTAGTGCCAGTTTTTGGAAAACGTGTGAGCATGAGGAAAAGGCTCTTCCTATATTTCCGTATTTATCATTGCAAGATGGAATAAGAAGGGCTGGAATCTCAAAAGGTAGTGTGGTATTGCATGCTATGTCAGAATGAAATTGTGCATGCAAAGGTGTGTTTTGACACATAAGGCAACCGTAGACAATACATTTGGATTGAATTGCCGTAGGGGCAATAAGATATATGTAGTGTTTATTGTTATTTCCCAAGGAATCACCCGTATAACAAAGGAGATCCGATAAGGATGACCCATTCTTTCACTTAGAGCAGGATATACTAGCTTTGGGTTTCAAGGTGGGAAGTGCTATTGTTAGAGATTTAATGGGCTGCACGGGAAACCACCGGGCAAACTTTTGGTGGGCCTAGATGGAGAAATGTAATGGTTGGAAATGCCGGATGATACCGGTGCTGAAGACAATTGGATGGAGCGTGGGTAACATCGAAGACAATGTGAAATGGTCGACAATCCCAGGGCTGCCATGTCTTAGTACATGTGTAGTGGTTTTGAGATGGTGATCTTCAATGGCACCGGATAGGTACCTGTGTTCGTAAGCGCACTTTTAAAAAATGCTAGTGTGGTGGATTATGTTATTGCCAAACCTACTTTTGCGTAACATGTTATTAGCTTACGTGATTGGAGATGAGAATGAAAGCTCTCGGATTATGTACCTTTGATCATTGAACTTCATGTACAAAGGGCATCATAGTAAAGAAGAGGATACATATAAAGGTAAATGGATGTCTCTCAAGCATGATAAAGCTGATGAATATAGCCAGATATGCGAAAGCAGAAAATGGCATCTTTTGCATGGCCCACATCAAGAGGGGGATATGAGTGAGGCTACAATAGGGTTTTGCTTGAATCAGCAATGAATGTTTTGTATCCCACCCCAAGAAACTGAGGGGCTGCCATGTAATGGATGGTTTGACATGGAATGTAAAACAGCCAGAGTAAAAAATTTAGAGCAAAGACAAGGGGCAGCTAAAGTATGTGAAAGGAAAGTGTATACCAAGCGGGTCAAAAATAAGAAGAAGGGCATATTTACATCGTGAAAACATAGGCTAATGGTGGAAGAACTGCCGGGTTGATCCAAAGAAATTTTGGAATAGGCTTAAACCCTTGAAGCATGGGGGTAATGTGTTGCAAGTCGGAGGCACTAATGGAGCATGTACGCAATTTATACCATGTCCATGGAGTTGAGGATAAGATGGTCAAGAGACATGTGAGATGGATGATATGCTTACCTTTACTCCGGAGGATGTTCGTGGGGACTCAAAGAGACTTGCTAATGGCAAAGCGGCAGATGCTTGTGGCCTTAAGGCCTAAATGCTTAAGTAATGGAGAAGCTGTTACTAATAGGCTGGTCGACATGTTCAATATGGCTTTGAGAGATGGGCTCTAGGGCCTGGCAAGGTTAATAGGGTTGTGCCATTGCACAAGTCGTGGATGCATCTGATCCCGGTAACCACTGCATCATTATGGTTGGCAGCCTTTACGCAAAACTATATGCCTCTATACTTGAGGGCAAGATAAGCAAACAAGTAGAGGGTCACAATGTTAGAGCAATAGGGGCCAAGCGGGCTTTAGACCTAAAAGTCTACAACCCGACCATTTGGTCACCCTTCGTATATGATGGATTCCGGGTGGGAAAAGGAAACCTTTGTATGTCAGATTTGTGGATTTCAAAGAAGGCCTTTTGACATGGTGAATAGGCAAAAAATCGTGGCATAGGATGGTAGATTTGGGCATCCCCGATGGGGCTTAGGCGGTAAGTGTTCTTTATAAAAGTACTCGGGGCAACTCTCTTTCCCTTTGTTGGAATGTGATGATGTAGTAGAGAGTAATATGGGAGTCAAATTGTGGGGTGTCCTTTGTCGCCACCTTGTTTGATTGTTCATAGATCACCGGAGGGGTGGATAAGAGCACATGGAGGGATGGTACATCCTTGAATGGGTATGTACTTATGCTCTTGCTATATGCTGATGATATTGTGTTGCTATTCCTGATCATACTGTGGGGATGCAAAGACATTTGATGTGCTTTGCCGGTTTTTGTGATGTTAAAAAGTATGCGTGTGAATCCGAAAAGACTAAGGTCATGGTTTTTGGAGTTTAATAAAACAGATCATGTGCGGCTATTTTACAAGGGTAAATAAGTTGAGGTCGTTGAAAGCTATAAGTATCCTGGTTTGATCAGACAAAAAAGTCCGAATTGAATCAGCGGGTCGAACATAGAGTGAGTGCGGGCTTAAATGCACTATATGCAATGCGTAGAAGGTGTGTGAATGCCGACATTTGGAACTTTGAAATGAAACACATGCTCTTTAAAGTATTGGTACAAACGGTTATATCAGATGGTTGTGGAAGCCCGGTAAATGTGCTCGCTAATGATGGGGGAAAAAGGTGGAAAAAATACAAAAGAAATTTTTTTCACACGAACCTGCACCAAAATGCAAAACGCCATATGATATGATGTTAGGAGAGTGGATGATACCCCTTGAAGTCGAAGCTCCTTTGCAAAACCCACGTTATTCGCATAAGGTTTTATATGATATGCCCGAATAGCTTGCCAAGAATTGCTGCACAGCAGAGTAGTGACAAAGGTTGGTACGCGGATATTAGTAGATGGTGAAATGGGGGATGGATATTCACGAATTGCGATGAATCAGAAGATATTGAGGGATGGGTTCGAAGAGTGTTCTCACTAAGACATGGAGTATGCCAGCAGGAAGAAAGAGCACTATTGACTCGTGATGAATCCCTACATTGAAGGCCAAGCAAGATCTTAGTGAACCCATATCCGGTGAAGCATAGGGCAAGCAATTGCGCAGGATCCGGGTTAAGCCTCGCACCATCTTGGTGTGGAGGTAGGGAGGCGTACACACGCCATGATCTTAGACATTGTAACTTGTGTAGTGACTCGGGCGGTGGTGGAGGATGAGGCTCATATCTTACTTTGTTGCCGTGGCTTATTCAGACTTTAAGAGTCATACATGGGATCAGTGCTACCTCCCTTTGAGGAGTTCTTTTCGTACCCGTGGGCATCCATTGGGGATATATTGTTGACATTCTTAAACATAGAGATGCTTGTTTGAAAAATCAAGGCAATGCAGAGATTGAGATAGAGGAGCCCAAAGGTGTTACCTCGTAAGACGACCGATGACTTGTTTTATAATTTTGAATGTAACTTGTAACGCCTTCATAGACCCTCGTGGTCTCAAGATGGAATAATAGATTTCATTTCATTTCATTTCATCTCTCTCTCTCTCTCTCTCTCTCTCTCTCTCTCTCTCTCTCTCTCTCTCTCTCTCTCTCTCTCTCTCTCTTCCATCAACCTATATTTCTTGATTTTTTCTTAAGCATATAGGAGGATTCTATTGCTTGTTTTCGACAATCTATATAGGTTTTTTCACATGTTGTATTTCATGCCCAAGATTTTTATATTTTCTCTAGGGATGCTGAATTTCATTGGATACACTCCCAAGTTTCTTTTTAGACCAAATTCCGTGATATACATGGTTCTTTTCTTTAAACTCCCTACCATTGTCTATGTTGATCATATGATATCATGGACCCGGCGTTTTTGCATTTTCATGCCGCATGTTGCAACTTTGAGCTATACGGTTCTTCTTATTCTTTGTTACGATGTACAATTATCCTTCATTTGGCAGGTCCTTTTTTGCCCATCGAGTTTGTTATCATATTCTTATGGATCCTAAGATCTTGAGTTTTTTGGTTGGGGACCCCGAATCTATCTCCTTTAATTGTTGTCTTGCATTTTCCACTTCGGTATGATACCTATTCATCTTTCCTGGCATTAACTCATTTGAGTATGGTTATGGATTAATAATTGGCATGTTTTTCATGGGATGCTTTTCTGCATGTGTATTTTCTTTAAAACATAAAGGGGTGAATATGGTTAACGACTTGCATTCCTGTTCTATGGAGGTTTTCAATCCTCTGCGCCCTCAATTGATGGTGTTGGGGCTTAGTTCCTCTATCTGTATTTTTCAGTTTTATAGGGTTTGTGCATAGTATGCCATCTGGGTCATTCATGATATTGTTTTTTCGATAAGGGTTGTCCTCTATTAGCCCTGACATTAGCTGTGTTTTTTATATGATCTTGATCTTGCCCTTTTTGCTTTTAACTTGGCCCATTGCTTGCTTTCTATCCATCCATATCCTTCTACCAAAGTTCGATCTCCGTTAGTTTGAGTTCGCTTTTCCACTCTGTGCCCTAACCTCAACTTTGCTTTCTATTGTTTTGTTCGCCTGCCTATTTCCACATAGGCCTCTTAACCATGCACTTGATTCGACCTCATTCACGGAGACATAGTGCCATTGATGATCGGGCCCACTCCATCTAACACCTCGCTTTTTTTTTCCAGAGCTCACATGGCTCGCTTTTACTACTAATATATGTCACTTCACGCCGCCATTATGTTTTTGGTCCATTTATCATTTCTTCCTTTGCTTTCATAAATGACCATATGTATGGCACTCGCTTAATAATTTGTGACTTTACCTAGCCATTATGTTTCATTTGTCTTTTTACCATATCTTCGACCTCCTTTTTGCCTTCCACCCCACCTTGGCATTTTTGACCTCCATCTCTTCCTTTTCCTTTCGCCATGCAACCTCACTTTTGACTACTTATGCCTCATTTTCGCTTTTCATTGTGATCCCAATTAACTTTCGCCTCAATTTCTTCTTGATCTTCCTTTCGACCGGTGCGATAGATAGGTTTTGTCATTCATCACGCCAGCAGATACATGGTTTGAAGAAGAAGTAGGGGAAGCCGATTATAGGAACAATATCGGACTACCCCGTAAAAGAAATGTGCACAGCATATAGAAGGGTAATGGCGACAACTTCACGGATAAAACCTCGGGCCTTTCGGTTTTTGAGGAAAACCCTAATGCTTAAATGGTCGCCAACAACCTTGAATGTGTTGCACGGAAACCAAGAAGATGGATTGATGGCGAACACAAAGATAGCCGGACCCCCGAAGACAGCAGAAGTCCCGAATGTGTTGCCCCAAGAGCCCAAAGGTGGTGGAAACATGTTGATGGTGAAGCCAAGAAAGCAGGACCCCAAAACGACGACAGAAAACCTGCAGCAACTCAAAAGAACCCTAAAAAAAATACCCGTGAAATGGTTAGAAGAACTAACATGCATGGCATGGACAAGGCAAGCCGCACACTCAAAACCTGCAAAAAAGAGCAAATTAGCACATAAAAAGCAACACCCAGAAAGTAAAGAAGCATCACCCAGCGGGTGGAAAAACAACTATGCGTCACCCTCAAGGTGGAAAATAAATAGCATCACCCTCAAGGTGGAAAATAAATAGCATCACCCTCAAGGTGGAAATAAATAGCATCACCCTCAAGGTGGAAACAAAATAGCATCACCCTCAAGGTGGAAACAAATAGCGTCACCCTCAAGGTGGAAATGAACAGCATCACCCACAGGTGGAGAAAGCATCAAAGTCGCATTTAATTAAAGTGGGTCAAATCTCGAAATTTGGGACTCAGACTGAAAATGGGACTCATGCAAAAAAAAAGTAAGTTGCCATTGAATCATTATTAGATTTTTCCTTGATAACATAAGAATAACATTTACACACGATAATCCGAGAAAATGAAGGGGGTGGTGGAGAAAGAAGAGTAGGGAAGGAAGGGGGAGACAGGAGGGGGAGGGAGGGAAAGGCAAAGGAGCAAAGGGAAAGGCAAAGGGCAAAGGGAGGGAGGGAAAGGCAAAGGGCAAAGGGAGGGCTCGAGCAAATGGGAGGGAGGGGAAGGAGGAGGGGAAGGGCAAAGGGAGGGGAGGAGCAGTGGTCTCTAGGGAAAGGGAGGAGGGGAAGGGCAAAGGAGGGGCATGGCATGGAGAAGAGGAGGAGGGGCAAACAACTATTCAAAACTAAAAAGATTAAGTAGATAACTTTTTAAATAATATAATTAATTAATTAATTAAACAATAAATAATTAATTAGTTAAAAATTAATTAAACAGGAGTTTTTTTTTACCACTAGGCCAGAATGGGTGTGATTGAGGATTCTCCCCTTCCGTGTTCCCTTAAAATCTTCATTATCCTATCCCATGGCATAGAATAAACCTTTGACCCGCTTTGGGTGGAGTCAGAGAGCCTAAATGGCATCAAAATGTCGCGATCCGCAGGCTTATAATAATCTCCATGGTCGGTGTCGAATTCACCAATCGGGCGAGGTCAACTGGCCGATTCAAATGTCGCAGTTCTGAGTTGCCAGATTTATATCCGGCCATGGTCGAGTTTCCAAACTCCCCTCGACCCTCGTTTACGTTTCGTGATGGAAGAAACGGCCTCTCATCTTACGGATGGAAGAAGCGTAATTGAAGAAGATGCCCATATGGCCAAGGCCATCTTCAGCCGAGTACGGAGATCATCCATTCAAGATGTTCCTTAAGTTATTAGCGCAGTCATGCTCCATATGGCCAAGATCTCCAACATCGACCTACCGGCGAAGCATGTTAAACACGAGGAGCAGCACCATGTTAATTCAACACTCGCTTTGTCGGATGTGAAGGATGCTTGCTTTCTTTTCTTTTGTCAAATAAACAAACCTTCCGGTCATATTTTTGTAACTCAAGGAAATGTTTAAGCTAGAACAGAGCTTTTTTGAAACTTTGGACAAGTTCCGAGCTCGGCCGGTGATTTCATAGCATAAAGGGGAAGCTTTTGCGTGGGAAGCTCGAAGCTTAACTCCATAGCTTCCAAATAAAGGCTCAAGAATCGAGTGCTCAAAGGCATCTTTTGCCCGATTTTACAGAGGTCTTTCGGTGGGGAATCTCCATCGAACTCTATATCCTTGTCCCAGAAGCCGCAAAAACCAGAATGCTCAAATGTATCTTTAGCTTAAATTTTACAGACCTCTTTGCAAGGGAAGCTCCATCGAACCCAAAGCTCGGGCGATTCTCAAGCCCGGCCAGCCCCTTTATCTCCTATCTCGCCATGGTCCTATTATAGCCAAGAGAAGGAGGTATTGCAAGATCCAAAGGGCAAAAGCCACCGGATGCCAAGAAAAAGGAGGTATTGCAAGATTCATAGGGCGCCAGGGATGCAAGATTCAAAGGGCAAAGCCCAGGATATCGCCATGGTTCGACCATAGTCAAGAAAAGAAGGTATTGCGGTGATGCGTTCTTCCCGCTTGATGTCTTTGACCATTCGTTCTTGTCCGCTTGACGATTCTAGGGTATTAATTTATGGTTCCTGCCTCCACATCCACACCCAAGACTCGCAAGATTCGTGATGTTTTTCCCCTCGCATCCACACCAAGACTGGATTCAATGAGAATCACTGGGGAATCAATTTGGTCTCGAGCTATGGCTATGGCGTATTATGGCAGCTTCTTCCAAGTGGTACAACGGTATTCCTCCGCTCAAAGGTGTGTGTACCAAATTTTAAAATTTAAAATGGGTGGAAAAAAAGCGGGGATAGAAATAACATTGGAAAAAAAAAAAAATATCATATATGGGGGATATTTGAAAAAAATAAGGATGTCCAACATAATAATTGGTGTTGAAATCGGTAATGATAGGCTACAGAGATATTAATTTTAAATTTTAAAGTTTTAGACCTTGAAAGAAGATTGTTTCAAATAAAATTAGAAACTTCCTTAGCAATACCTTCTTGTCATCTAAAACATGGTTGTTGTATGCTTCTTTGTTGTAGACTCTATAGGATCATTCTTGGGGTATGTTCTATGGGCACAACCTAGACCGAGGAGATTTCTAGGAATGCCTTGGTTTTTTAAAGGATGTGGCCAATGTCTAGGGATGACATAAGAAACAATGGCACCACCCCAAATGTACCAAATCCTTTCCTTTTCAAAAGTATATGCCCCCCTCCCCTCTCAAATTTCAACTTTTAATCATGGGTAGAGAAGCTCCATGGAGTATGGAGTGCACTTAAGAAAGGGGTGTCAGTGGCCATAAAACACTCGGTTGGGATGAGAGATAAGTTGAAAACTTATAAATGATTAAAATCTTAATGTAATTTTTTTCTCTCTTAGAACCTGCGGCATTTCGCTTCTTAGTCGCTTTTCTCGACCTTAGGTCTATTTTTCATGGAAAATACGAGGGAAATTTATGGGAGGGTACTTTTTCATAGAAAATACATAGGATGTTTGAAGGTTATTCATTTTCGACCTTCTGGGACCCCGAGCTTTGAAATTGCCCTTTTTTACCTCGTTTCGCCTTTTCGACTCAGCGAGTCGAAAGGCCCTCAATTTTGCATTTTCGCTGAGCTGCCTTTCTCAACTCGCGAGTCGAAAGGCCTTCTGTTAAAACCCCGTTTACGGCTTTGAGCGCGCCTTTCGACTCGCAGTCGAGAAAGGCCTTCGACCCCTAAAACCCGGGTTTTTTAAGCTTGCTTCCTTTCTCGACCACGAGTCGAGAAAGTCCTTTCCTCGACCCCCAAAACCCCGCGTCGGGATTTTGATCCCGCCTTTCTCGACTTCGACCCGGTCGAGAAAGGCCTTCACCTTAAACCTGCGTTTTGCTTTGAAGCCGCCTTTCTCGACCGGGCGAGTCGAAAGGCCTTCCTCGGGTTCTTAAACCGCGTTTTTGCTTTGAGTCGCCTTTCATTCAGCGAAGTCGAAAGGCCTTCGACCCCTAAAACCCACGTTTTTGGCTTTTTGAGAAGTTGCCTTTCTCGCCCAGTCGAAAGGCCTCGGCCTATATTTTCCAAAAATGGCCTAAGAAGCGTGTTTTTATTTTAATTTTTTGCTGTGGCATCACTTCACTAACAGATTTTGTCTTTAGGTCCTTATTCCCACCGTGATAGTACATGCTTGGAGCAATGAAAAGACAGTTCATTGAAGAAAGATGCTTAGAAGAGGGTGGTGACATCAGTTGGACATACAAGCACGTGGCCTATGAAGGAACTCCTCATACAAATTTCTATCGTCTGTAAGTTGCTCGTGACTGACAGACCTCCACGTCGTTGCACTAGGTGGTTCATGTGTGAAGAGGGGTGTAATCATTGTGATATATCGACCACTATGGTCGCTTCACCCACTGTAATATATATTGTAATGAGCCCATTTTTGGTGATTAAGTAAAACAATGTGCTTAATTTTTGTTGGAATTTGTGATCTCTTGTCTACCCACCTAAGAAAATAGAGGCAAAAATGTCTTGGTAAAGGAATTCACCCTCACGAAAAACTCTTATTTTGAATGACAAATAAGCCCCAAAAGCAGGGGACTGAACTCACTATCCAAGAAAAACCGGGAGAAAGCTTGGATGCAACAAAGAATGACAAAAATTCGAATTAAGGGTTTTGGCCTGAGTGCTCCTTTTTGTGTAAAATAATGAGTTCGAAAAAAGTGGGAATGGAATGAGTCCCACTTTAATTAAATAATCGACTTATCACCGAAAAGTGTGGAAAACATCACCCAACGGGGTGGAAAATAAACATATGAAAAATGACATGATAGTGATGCAAGAAAACATTATAATAATAAATGCAAAATGCACAACATAAAAAAACGCCGGCCCCCATGGAACACCGGGAAAGGAGGGAAGCTCGTGAGTAGGAAGGAAGCCGGGCGGGAGAAGACGCCGATAACCAGGCCTGAAGAGGAAAAAGCCTTATATATTGGCTCGCCCCTCCCGAATGACGCATCCGAGGGTCTTTGATCGATGCGATTCTCGGGAAGGACTAATAGACATAAACCGGGCCGAACTACCGCAGAACTTCCTAACTATAATCCCCGCCGCCGCGAAACCTTCGAATGTTGAGACGGGTCACGAAGCACGTAGCGAGAGTGGGAAGAAGAGGATCGCCAGCGATCGTAAAGATGTGGAAAGATGCTCGCGCACAGATAAAGTAGCATAATGGGAAACAAGAGCCACCGGATCAAAGGGGAAAAGAGGTAAAGGAGAAGAAAAAACTTGACAACCGCGGAAAAAGAGCCATGTGAAAAAGGAATAACTTTTATTCATGATCACAAGGAAAAACACCTATGGACGAACAAACAACAACTACACCAACAATTGTCTTAAGAAGACCACGGGGAGGTAAAGTAGACGGAGGAAGGGCCGGATGATGTGTTCAAGGGAGGAAAAGCCATCAAAGGAGCATGGGTGGATTGAGAGGAGGTGAGTGAGGAAAAGGCGAGAAAAGGGAGGAACGCATTATGGAGGAATCGGCCGACGAAAAGCAATTTTTCGGGCTGGTGGCGAGAATGCACTCACAAATAGAACAACCCAAGATTGGAAGGGTTGGAAGGGGAAGAAGAAAGGCAGCGGACGGAGGATAAGGAGAGAAGCAGACGCATCGTGATAGGCTTTCCCCGGGCAAACTTCTTAGCTTGATGCGACGCTTGATTCATCCGAAGAGAAATTCAAACTAGGGGACTCGCTAAACTGGAAAGCGACGTCGTAGCCATGTTGGTCAGCAATAAGCACAAATTTCATCTCTTGATCCGCTAAACGCGTACCTTCCTCGACCATCTGCAACACATAAATGCGTCTGGAATGGCGACCCCCAACATAGTAAAACGTCCCTTAAGCCACCTAAACCGGGTGTCCATTGCCGCAGCAAACTCATAATAATGCCGCATGGAGTCGCTACCAAAGGACGGGTAGGGAAATGAAGCGCCGCTCGCTCTAATATCCTGCTAAGGTGATCAAGCCGGGCCCTGACCGATAACCTGGGTCACTGCTGCCCTGAGTGTTCAAGAGTAGCCCGTTGCTGCTGAAGCTCCTGAAATAATTGTGTATACTCAGAAGAAATGGGAGCGGAAGGAATGGGTACAGCAGAGGTGGGAGACACGGGCGGTAAAGACGAGAAGAGAGGAGCCATCTGAGTAGGAGATGAAGGGGATGTGGCACCAAAGGAAAGGCGCAGCAAAGGCGGAAGGAGGCCAAAAAGAAAAAATAGACGAAGCAGAAACAGGAGAGGGAGGAGGAGAAAGTGAACTGGCATCTAACGAGCCTGGCTCAGGAGACAAAGAAGCCTCACGTTGGCGACGAGACCCTGCAGCGCGAGCAAGCCGTAGTGGAGAAAGCGAACTCGCAGGAGAAGAATTAGAAGTGTTGGAGAGGAGAGGGCACCCAATGCTCTCGGTGTCACCGCAGTTTTCCTTCACCCAATTCTTTGTCTTGTGAGATTGCAAGAAACCCCATCTTGCAGCAGTATTTTGGACTGTTTATTCGGGCGGATTCTGCAGCCCACAATCACCGGTTTTTCTTCGCCATATTCGCCATCGAATCGATGAATCTAGCCGGTCGGCTCGTGTTCAGGCAAAGCCGCTGCCCATCGCTCATCCCTCTAATCTCTGACCGCTTTGCTTTTTCGATGGGCTCCCAATTTGCGATTCGCTCTTGTCATTTTACCCGATTCCCCTCGCTTTGATCTCCTTCCATGGCGTTTCCAACCGGTTTTATTTTTTTTTGCAGATGCGTGGGTACCAGGTTCGTTTACGCTATTCCTTGTCTCTTATTCACACCGGACTAATCTTCTACTCTCCCCTTGGGCTCCGGACCTTGCATGCACTCTCATCCCCTACCACTGAATCCGAGCGTGAGATCCGTAATCTTTTCTATGCTTCGTCACTGGGCTTCTCCATTTTGTTTTTGGGGGTTTTACGGCGGATAGAAGGAGCGGCCGGATTCAGGTTCCGGCATGCGGTGTACCGGGCAAAGGAGCTCCCTGGCTGCCAGGATCCGCCATGCAACATTCGGTTGTTTTTGCTCTCCTCTTTCGCACCCTCATCGAGGCTGCGTCCGGAAAGAAAACCTCTTCTAATAGTTCTCCATGCCCCCTGCTTTGCTTATAACATAACCACAATGCGCCCGGACGTAAAGGCTTTTCCTTTTTTGTGAGCTCAAACCTTTACCTTTGGTATAGGCACATTTTCCTTAGGTTCCTATTTATCTTATGCCCTTGTATTCATTATCATGGCCTTTTAATAGCCTTTTGATATTTCTAATGGTTATATAGCTTATCCTATGCCCCCTTTACATATGCACTTGGAACATCATTAAGAGTAACATTTACATTATATTTTCCATCATTTAGGTGGACCCTCCCCATGCTCGCTCCATATCGGGTATGTCATCTCCGGTTGTTTCATTTATATTGTTACCCGACTTGTGTATGCCATCTTAGTTATTTTGGATATTGCTACATGGCTTGTGTTCCACATGATTCTATCCGTTGGGGGTTTTTGCTTGGGGTAAATGCGTCGATGTTTGTTGTTCACATATTTACTATGGTAAGTCCCTTTGTAGCATTCATTCTTTTACAATTATTGAGAGTCAGCCGGTTTTCTTTGTCTTCGAATGGGATCAATGGAAACATTTTTTGCATCGTGATGGTGCCTACTCCATTTTGTCTTGATACATGCATCTTTTCTATTTGTTAAATGATTTTTTTATTTCAATTGGTTCTTTATTGGCTATCCTAGGAATATGCTATATCCTATATGTTTGGTGTTTTTCTAACTTTCTCACGGTTGACACATTCAATTGGATTTAACTTGCCTCATGGCTCTACGCTGATGGACCGATATCTCGGCCCGCCATTTCATCGTGTGGTGGCCACTCAATTTTATCTAGATACATGAATGTGGGTATTTCTCATTTTCTATAGAGGGATTGGTTAGTTGTCATGAATTGCCGCTTCTAGACTATGTGAGATATGTCCCCAATAGAAACAATGTAGAGACAATGTAGCTTAATTTACCATGTCTCGGTCATTATTTTTTTTGTAGGAGTCTCTTGTTTTCCTCCCTTTCTCATTGACTTCGGATATTTCTAACCTACCCACCACCATAACTTTGGTTAACATTGCATTTGCTTACCCCTTCATTTTTGTTAAGCCTAAGGCTATTGTCATGGCTTCCCATCTTGTTTTGATTCAGGGGATCCTTTTTCAATCCATTATTTATATTTGCATTTAATTTTTGTGTTTGGTATATCCTCATTCACATTTTTGCTTATTGTACCTCTTCTATTCTATTAGCCGTTTTATCATTTACACATATTCATTTGACCCAAAAATATTTAGGGTTTGCAAATGGGACTTGATTTTCTCGCTTAATCCGCTTGCTAACGTTATCCGAACTCTCATTTGTTCCTACTCAATGGAATTTGTTCCTCGCGATAATTTTTGGGATTTTATGCCTCATTTATTGTCGGACATTCATCCTGCTCTAACCCGCGGGTTTGCCTACAATTGTTATTTAAATTTATCATGCCGTGACATTTTTAGCACATCATGATTTTGGTAAATGTAGATTTTGTTGGGATGGGTGTTTCAATTTCCAGGGTTTGTATTTGTATTGGATTCTGTCGCACGCATCTTTAATTTGAGGCTCGTCTTGTTAATGATTGCAAAATCTTGTTCTAAGCTTGTTTGAGTATCTTCGATCGGCCGAATCCGGGGATGAGGTTAGATCAGGAGTCAATCGGGTTGGAGCTGAAGCCGACCTGCGAAAACCCGATGAAGCAAGGCCGAATCTTGCATGCAGGTGCCCGGATGCCATGAAAGCTACCTATCGGCATGCTCCAACCCGTTTCTGCTAATCCCCACTGCCGGATTGGACTCCTACTTCAACCTGATTCGGCTAATCCACGCCTTTCCATGGTCTCAGAATCGCCCAAATAATAGCAACATGCCACGCCACCTCTAATCAAATATCTTTTTCTTTCCTAAGGTCCTTTGACTAATTTGCATCTTCCTTCTCCTTAGCCTTCATTGAGTTCTTTTTTTTTCCTAAATCCTTTGCTCAAGTCGGTTAGGGGTACATCTACGTTTGGTCTTGGGCGTGTTCTCCTAGTCTACACCGGTTCTAGGTGCATTGAATTTGTTTCGTGTTTTGTATTTACCCCTTTTATTTTTACCACTCCACTAACCTTTTAGCTAGTGCGACGCGTTTCCCAACAAGTTTTTCGATTTTACAACAATTTACATTTGACGATGTTGCTTCTTTCAGTGATTCGAAATACCTGCTTTTTTATTAGGCCCCCGGTTTCTTTACACAGTTCTTTGCATTAATTCGTTTTACGTTGCGTGATTCTATGGATATGTGTTTAAACCCTTGGTGCTCAAACCTTAGTTTTTAGTTTTTTTTTTTTTTTTATTGAAGGCATGGTTGGTGGCACTTGCACCCACCCACGTCTCCCACCCGATGGTAGCCAGTGGGTTTTGAACCCTGGTGGGGATCACCCCAATCCAAGGCCTTACCACTAGACCACCACCGCGATGGGCTCAAAACCTTTAGTTTTTCATTGGGCCATATTATGTTTGCCTCTTTTTACTTAATGGAGAAGAATCAGAGGTTTGTTAAATGATGCGATTGTTACGTCATATTCATTTGATGCACGTATTGATTGGTATATCATGCATCGGCTTCATGGGGTGATTGGGCCCGCCGCCGATAATTTCGCTGCTCAATCTTCGTTTATTTGCATTTTGATTTCGTCCTTGGGTTGTCCCTGCGTGCTTTAGGAATTTATTTTGCATACTTATTTGAGCATTATTCTCGTAGATCATCATTGTGAGAATAGGTGAACAAATGTTGTTGTTGCATAAAAGGCCTTGATTTTGTAAATTGTGTTGGTCGATAGCGATTTTCCATTTATATTGTCAATATTCTCACACAATATTAATTTCTAATGTTGACGACAATTACTTCTAACAAATCACTTGTCTTTGGCTTACCCATTATTCCTAACAAATACCTCAACAAGGCCTCTTTATTTGTTTTTGTAATGATATAGCTTGTGTTGCATTATCCTCAACTAGCTACTACAAATATTTTGGTTTTGAAAATGTTGAAAATTTCTAACTCTTTGTGGTGCTCCAGTATTTATTCGATTTTTCATGCATAGCTTTTACTTACAAGATGTCACTTTACATCACATGTACCTTATCTTTTTGCTTTATTATTGCAGACCCTTCCATTTGACACTAGCTTTGCTCAAAAGAGGTCATTTCACATAGTCATTTTGTTTTCACTTTTTTTTTTTCTCGTTCCACCGTAGTATGGCCAACCTCCTAGCACTCAACCGGGACCTCCGTGACTGTTGACCTTTTCATTTCCCCTTTTTTCTTTGGCCATAATCTCTCCTTGACTTTTTGGCCTCACATTTTGCCCTAAAACGCTTGTGCATAGCCATCTTACTTTTTTCTTCCACATTATACCTTCTTTGTTTGATCCACGATGTCATCCAAACTGAACCTCCCTTCTTGACTTTCCTCTTGATTTGTACTGTCATGTGTGCCACTTCTACCTCATCTCCTCCCATATTCCTCGCACACATATCCTATTTGGCAAGTTGCAGTTTGGCATCATGTTCTTTGACTCTTCTTTCTGGTTTAGGGTTTTTTTTCCGGCACTATCATTATACATCATTTGCATATTTGTTTCGTATTTGGTTCGGACTTGGGGCGTACATTATTTGTCGCATTTTATACAAGTTGAGTCCCAGGTGAGGTATCCGTTCTAGGTTTGCTTTTTTTCCCCGATTATATTGACTTGCTTTAGGCTATGGTTTTATATCCCTATTTCCTGGCATTGATTCATTTGAGTATGGTTACGGATGAATAATTGGCATGTTTTTCATGAGATGCTTTTTTGCATGGGTATTTTATTTTGAAACATAAAGGGGTGACTATGGTTAATGACTTGCCTTCATGTTATATGGATGCTTTCAATTCTCGGGAGGCCCTCATTTTTTCTAGTTTTGGGGCTTAGTACCTCTATCCTGCCTTTTTCTTTTTTATATGGTTTTGTGCATAGTATGCCATCCGGTCATTCATGATATTGTTTTCCTATATGGGTTGTCCTCTATTAGCCCCGACATTAATATTGTTTTGATATGATCTTGATCTTGCCCTTTTCGATTTGACTTGGCTCTTTGCTTGCTTTCATGTATATCCATTCATATCCTTCTACCAAAAGTTCGGTTTACGTTAGTTTGACTTCGTTTACATTTGCTTCTAACCTCACCCTTTGATTTCTATCCTTTTCGGCTTGTCTCTTTTCCTCATAGGCCTCTTTTTAACCATGCAATTAATTCGACCTTTTATTCCGCGAGACACAGTTGCCTTGCCTTATTTGTATATCTAGATGTGGCATGCTATAATTTCCACATGACAATATATGTAGTTATTCGCGTTCTCATTACCCATTTCCTCATTTGTTATTGGACTCGCCTCATTACTCCTCCCCACCCTTTGGCACTCTCAACCTCTATCTCCTCGAGCATCCTCGGCCAGAACTTTTACCTTTGACTTGGTTTTCACATTTGGCCCTCCTCCCTTCAAACATCACCATCTTAACATTCTCTCGACTTGGGTCTTTTTTACCGATATACGCGATGTCTTTCGGCTAGGAGCAAAGATACGACCCCGCGGTAGATGTGCTCGCGTGTTCGCGGATTGCTTGATTTCCCTTCGTCGCCCCTTGCCCGGTGCTTTTGCCTCTTGCCATTAGATCACCGACTTCGGACATTGGTATACTTTGTTTTATTCTCCCCGGCTTAGGGCATATTTTTGAATCGGGTCTTTATGCATTTGACATCTTGAAAATGGAATTAGAGGTTACATTGGAATTGTTTTTCTTTGGGCAAATTGCATTTAGGACATTATTGGGTCTCTTATCGATGCTTTATTCACACACGTATCTAGTTTCCTATTGGGCTTTTATACTTTGGCGATGTTCCTTCATGTAATCTATTTTGCTAGACGTCAAATTTCTATTTATCACGGTTTTTTCTTCCACCCGCTGGGTGACGCTTTTTCTCCACTCTCCGGGTGATGCTATCTTCTCTTTTTCATGTATTGTTGATTTTCCTCATTACTAATCGCTCACATCGCTTTGAGTGCTCGTTGTTGTGCAGCTTGCCTTCCTCGCCATGCGTGTTCATTCGGGCCTTATCCTTAGGGCGTTCTTTTAAATTTTACATTTCAACAGGCGTTCTTCTTTTCTAACATGTTCCTTCCGCTAGTCCTTGTGTTTTTGGTTCCTTTATCATGTCCACTACTGTGTTTTTGCTTTAGTATTTCAGACCCTCCATATGGCCCTAGCTTTATTTATAATCCGTCACTTTATCTAGTCATTGTATTTTAATTTATCCCTCTATGCTACCTCCTTGCACCCCATCTTGACCTTAGCAGTTTTGCCCTGATCTTCTCCTTTTCATTGGCCATAACCTCTCTTTTGACTACTTCACCCTCTTTAACATTAATCTTAATCTTAATTTCTGATTAATTTTAAGTTGCTCGATTTATGTTGATTTACATTAACCTTCACCTTAATTTTTCCTCTTAACCTTGCTCTTGTTTTGTGCTAACATGTCTACAACCTCTTTCATATCCATTCCTTCTTTTTGCGTTATAACAGCGCACTCATATGTGTGGCACTAGCTTTAGCACCGCTTAGCGATCCTCTTCTTCTTCTCACTCTCGCTTACGTGCTTCGCGGACCGACTCAACACTTGAGGTTTCAAGGGCGGGCCGGGCTTATAGTTAGAAGTTCTCCTGGTAGTCGGCCGTTTTGTGTCTATTATGAGTCCCTTTCTGGGGATCGTGATCGATCCGAGCCCTCGGATCGCCATTCTCGGGAGGGACGAGCCATTATATAAGGCTCTTTCCCCTTCAGGGACCGGCATATCGGCGTCTTCTCCACAAAGCTTCCTTCCTTCTCGTAGCTTCCCTCCCCTTCAGCCACCTTTCGGTGGGGACGGCGTCTGTTTCATTTTGTGTTTTTGGGCCTTGCACTTTTGTTGTTGTTCACTTTGCATTTACTATAATAATGTTTTTGCATCACTATCATGTCATTTTTTCATATGTTATTTTCCAACCCGTTGGGTGATGCTTTCTCCACCTTCAGGTGATGCTATCTCCACTGCGGGTGATGCTATTTATTTCCACCTTGAGGGTGATGCTATTTATTTCCACCTTGAGGGTGACGCTATTTATTTCCACCTTGAGGGTGATGCTGTTTATTTCCACCTTGAGGGTGAAGGCAAGTCATTAACCATAGTCACCCCTTTATGTTTCAAAATAAAATACCCATGCAAAAAAGCATCTCATGAAAAACATTCCAATTATTAATCCGTAACCATACTCAAATGAATCAATGCCAGGAAATAGGGATATAAAACCATAGCCTAAAGCAAGTCAATATAATCGGGGAAAAAAAGCAAACCTAGAACGGATACCTCACCTGGGACTCAACTTGTATAAAATGTGACAAATGATGTACGCCCCAAGTCCGAACCAAATACGAAAACAAATATGCAAATGATGTATAATAATAGTGCCGGAAAAACCTAAACTGTAAAGAAGAGCTGCAAGAACATGATGCCAAACTGCAACTTGCCAAATAGGATATGTGTGTGAGGAATATGGGAGGAGATGAGGTAGAAGTGGCACACATGACAGTACAAATCAAGAGGAAAGTTAAGAAGGGAGGTTCAGTTTGGATGACATCGTGGATCAAACAAAGAAGGTATAATGTGGAAGAAAAAAGTAAGATGGCTATGCACAAGCAGTTTAGGCAAAATGTGAGGCCAAAGTCAAGGAGAGATTATGGCCAAAGAAAAAAGGGGAAATGAAAGGTCAACAAAGCTGAGGTCCCGGTTGAGTGCTAGGAGGTTGGCCATACTGCAATTGGAACGAAAAGAAAAAGGACAAGTGAAAACAAAATGACTATGTGAAATGACCTCTTTTGAGCAAAGCTAGTGTCGTATGAGGGGTCTGCAATAATAAAGCAAAAAAGATAAGGTACATGTGAAATGAAACAAAATGACGATGTAAAGTGACATCTTGTAAGTAAAAGCTATGCATGAAAAAATCGAATAAATACTGAGCACCACAAGAGTTAGAAATTTTCAACATTTTCAAAACCAAAATATTTGTAGTAGCTAGTTGAGGATAACGCAACAAAAGCTATATCGCATACAAAAAAAATAAAAGAGGCCTTGTTGAGGTATTTGTTAGGAATAATGGGTAAAGCCAAAGACAAGTGATTTGTTAGAAGCAATTGTCGTCCAACATTAGAAATTAATATTGTGTGAGAATATTGACAATATAAATGGAAAATCGCTTATCGACCAACACAATTTACAAAATCCAAAGGCCTTTCAACAACAACATTTGTTCACCTATTCTCACAATGATGATCTACGAGAATAATGCTCAAATAAGTATGCAAATAAATTCCTAAAACAAAGAGACAACCCAAGGACGAAATCAAAATGCAAATAAACGAAGATTGAGCAACGAGCCGTATACGGCAGGCCCCAATCACCCCATGAAGCCGATGCATGATATACCAGTCAATACGTGCATCAAATGAATATGACGGAACAATACTGCATCATTTAACAAACCTACAGATTCTTCTCCATTCGTGAAAAAGAGGCAAACATAATATGGCCCAATGAAAACTAAAGGTTTGAGCACACCATCGGTTTAAACACATATCCATAGAATCACGCAACGAACGCAATTAATGCAAAGAACGTGGCAAAAGAAACCGGGGCCTAATAAAAAGCGTGTATTTCGAATCAATCATCAAAGAAGCAACATCGTCAAATGTAATGTATCCCAAACAAATTGTTGTAAAATCGAAAACTTAATCAAGCACGCCTCGCACTAGCTAAAGGTTAGTGAGTGGTAAAAATAAAAAGGGTAAATACAAACACTAACAGTCCAATGCACCTAGAACCGTGTAGACTAGGAGAGAACGCCCAAGACCAAGCGTAGATGTGCCCTAACCGAATTTGGAGGCGGATTTAGAAAAAAGAACTCAATGAAGGCGAAGGAGAAGGAAGATGCAAATTAGTCAAGGACCTTAGGAAAGAAAAAAGATATTTGATTAGAGGTGACGTGGCATGTTGCTATTCGCGGGCGGTTATGCACCATGGGAAAAGCGTGGATTAGTTTAATCAGGTTGAAGTAGGAGTCCAATCCGCAGTGGGGATTAGCGGAAGCGGGTTGGGCGGATGCTAGGCCGGGTGACGCTTTTTTTTCTCCACTCTCCCGTGTGATGCTATCTTCTCTTTTCATGTATTGTTGATTTTTCCTCATTACTAATCGCTCACATCGCTTTGAGTGCTCGTTGTTGTGCAGCTTGCCGCTTCCCTGTCATGCAGGTTCATTCGGCCTTATCCTTAGGCGTTCTTTTAAATTTTACATTTCAACAGGCGTTCTTCTTTTCTAACATCCTTGTGTTTTTGGTTCCTTTATCATGTCCACTACTGTGTTTTTGCTTTAGTATTTCAGACCCTCCATATGGCCCTAGCTTTATTTATAATCCGTCACTTTATCTAGTCATTGTATTTTCATTTATCCCTCTCTGCTATCTGGCTTACCTCCTTGCACCCCATCTTGACCTTAGCAGTTTTGCCCTGATCTTCTCCTTTTCATTGACCATAACCTCTCTTTTGACTACTTCACCCTCTTTAACATTAATCTTAATCTTAATTTCTGATTAATTTTAAGTTGCTCGATTTATGTTGATTTACATTAACCTTCACCTTAATTTTTCCTCTTAACCTTGCTCTTGTTTGTGCTAACATGTCTACAACCTCTTTCATATCCATTCCTTCTTTTGCGTTATAATAGCAGACCATATGTGTGGCACTAGCTTTAGCACCGCTAGCGATCCTCTTCTTCTCACTCGCTCGTTAGCCGTGACCCGACCTCAACACTTGGAGGTTTTTGGTGGGCTTATAGTTAGGAAGTTCTCTACGGTAGTCGGCACGGGTTTTGTGTCTATGCGAGTCCTTCCCGAATCGCATGATCGATCCCTCCCGGATCACCATTCTGGGGAGGGACGAGCCATTATATAAGGCTCTTTCCCCTTCAGGACCGGTTATCGGCGTCTTCTCACAGCAGCTTCCTTCCTTCTCGTAGCTTCCCTCCCTTCCCGCCCTGCTCAGTGGGGACGCGTCTGTTTCATTTGTGTTTTTGGGCCTTGCACTTTTGTTGTTGTTCACTTTGCATTTACTATAATAATGTTTTTGCATCACTATCATGTCATTTTTTCATATGTTATTTTCCACCCGTTGGGTGATGCTTTCTCCACCTTTCAGGTGATGCTATCTCCACCTGTGGGTGATGCTATTTATTTCCACCTTGAGGGTGATGCTATTTATTTCCACCTTGAGGGTGACGCTATTTATTTCCACCTTGAGGGTGATGCTGTTTATTTCCACCTTGAGGGTGATGCTATTTATTTCCACCTTGAGGGTGATGCTATTTATTTCCATCTTGAGGGTGACGATAATTGTTTTCCACAATTTGGTGTGATACTTTCCACCTTTTTGGGTGCTTGCTTTTATGTTTCTAATTTGCTCTTCTTTGCAGTTTTTTGATTGTGCGGTTTGCCTTGTCCCCATGCATGGTAGTTTTTCTAACCGCTCATGGGTATTTTTTGGGTTCTTTTGAGTTGTTGCGGTTTTTCCGCGGTCCCTCTGGGGTCCTGCTATATTTGTGTTCGCCATCAACCCACCTTTTCGGCTCTCCCGGCAACACATTCGCGGATTCTGCCGCCTGGGTCCCGCTATATTTGTGTTCGCCATCAATCCATCTCCTTGTTTTCCGTGCAACACATTCAAGGTTGTTGGCTTTAATTTCTCATTAGGGTTTTCCTTTAAAACCTAAAGGGCGGGTTTTTTAGCCCGTGAGAGTCAAATTTCTATTTATCACGTTTTTTTTTCTTCCACCCTTTGGGTGACGCTTTTTAGGCCGCCCTCCGGGTGATGCTATCTCTCTTTTCATGTATTGTTGATTTTCCTTATTACTAATCGCTCACATCGCTTTGCGTGCTCGTTGTTGTGCAGCTTGCCGCTTCCCCGTCATGCACATTCATTCGGCCTTATCCTTAGGCGTTCTTTTATATTTTACATTTCAACAGACCTTCTTTTCTAACATGTTCCTTCCGATAGTCCTTGTGCTTTTGGTTCCTTTATCATATCCACTACTGTGTTTTTGCTTTAGTATTTCAGACCCTCCATATGGCCCTAGCTTTATTTATAATCCGTCACTTTACCTAGTCATTGTATTTTCATTTATCCCTCTCTACTATCTGGCTTACCTCCTTGCACCCCATCTTGACCTTAGCAGTTTTGACCCTGATCTTCTCCTTTTCATTGGCCATAACCTCTCTTTTGACTACTTTACCCTCTTTAACATTAACCTTAATCTTAATTTCTGATTAATTTTAGTTTGCTCGATTTATGTTGATTTACATTAACCTTCACCTTAATTTTTTCTCTTAACCTTGCTCTTGTTTGTGCTACCATGTCTACAACCTTTTTCATATTCATTCCTTCGGGGTTCCACATGATGTAGCTCGTGCTCACGGTTGATGGCGATCCTCTTCTTCCCACTCTCGCTCCCGTCTCAACATTTGGAGGTTTCGCGGCGGCTAGGCTTATAGTTAGGAAGTTCTGCGGTAGTCGGCGGTTTTGTGTCTATTGCGCAGTCCCTTCCTAGAATGCGATCGATCCAAAAGAGCCCTCGGATCGCCGGGGGACAAAGCCATTATATAAGGCTCTTTCCTCTTGAGGGATGATTTCCAGCGTCTTCTCCGCCAGCGGCTTCCTCCTTTCCACAGCTTCCCTCCTTCCCATACTTCCGGTGGGACGCATCTGTTTTTATATTGTTCACTTTGCATTTATTATTGCATCGCTATCATGTCATTTTTCATATGTTATTTTCCACCCGTTGGGTGATGCTTTCTCCACTTTTTGGTGATGCTTTCTCCACCTTGGGTGATGCTATTTATTTCCACCTTGAGGGGTGACGCTAGTTGTTTCCACCTTGAGGGTGATGCTATTTGTTTCCACCTTGAGGGTGCTGCTATTTATTTCCACCTTGAGGGTGATGCTATTTATTTTCCACCTTGAGGGTGATGCTATTTATTTCCCACCTTGAGGGTGATGCTATTTATTTTCCACCTTGAGGGTGGCGCGATAATTGTTTTCCACCCACATTTGGGTGATGCTTCTTTACTTTACGGGTGCTGCTTTTATGTTCTAATTTGCTCTTTTTTGCAGGTTTTGAGTGTGCGGCTTGCCTTGTCCATGCCATGCATGTTAGTTCTTTCTAACCGTTTCACGGGTATTTTTTTAGGGTTCTTTTGAGTTCTTTGCCAGTTTCTCAGCGGTCGTTTTGGGGTCCTGCTTTCTTGGCTTCGCCATCGACATGTTTCCACCACCTTTGGCGGCTCTCCAGGCAACACATTCGGGACTTCATTGCTTGTCGGGGGTCCGGCTATCTTTGTGCTCGCCATCAATCCATCTTCTTCGGTTTTCCGGGCAACACATTCAAGGTTGTTGGCGACCATTTCTCATTAGGGTTTTCCTCGAAAACCCGAAAGGGCGGGGTTTTTTTATCCCGGAGAAGTTGTCGCCATTACCCTTTTATATTGCCTGCGGCATTTCTTTTGGCGGGGTAGTCCGATATTGTTCCTATGGTCGGCTACCCCTCCCTATTCTTCAAACCATTGTTGATTTTTCATGATGAATGACAAGCCTATCTATCTGTTTGTTGTTTTCCGTATTTGGTTGCTTGTGGTGGTTTCTTGTATATGGGCATCCCTTATAAACCATAGGTTGTTTAACGTTCTATGGGGGGCATCATTTGGGTTGGCTCGTGTTGACTTTTCGATGTTCTATACATTTTTGGAGTGCGTTTTTCATGGTGTCTCGACAATGGTTTGGTTGGATACTTTGTTGTCCGTTGTATTTTCCCTTTGAAAGGTTGGTCGCGCACTTTGTTTCCCTTGCATATATCACATTACGATGGTTTTTCCTTCATTTTATTGCTTTGGTATTACGTTATTTCCTTTTCTCGATAACTTGGGGTTTTGGCATAAGGGGTTGCATCTTTGGCCTTGCTCGCATTGATATAGTTAGGTTTCCTCGCGTGTTGTGCATTTTCGCGATGGCTTATCTTGATTCGTCGTCTTCTCGTGGTTTGGTCGCATTCTCTTTCTTGGCGGACGTTTGCTTGATTCTTCGCGGGCTTTGGCTGGCTTGTCGAGGCGTCCTCTTCCCCATCTCCTGGGTGGCATCACCTTTGGACTATTGTTTTTTGTGCTCTAACGTATTTTTTTTTAGGTTATTGAGCTAATGCCGTCTATCACCAATACTTCAGTTCTTCTCCTGCGAGTTCGCTTTCTCCACGGCTTGCTCGTCTGCTGGGTTCTCGTCGCGTAGCGTGAGGCTTCTTTGTCTCACGAGCCGGACTCAAGTAGATGCTAGTCCACTTTCTCCTCCTCCTTCTCTGTTTTCTGCTTGCGTCTATTTTTTTCTTTTTGGCCTCCTTAGCCTTTGCTACACCTTTTTTCTTCTCTCAGTTGTGCCACCCGGCCTTCATCTCCTACTCGGATGGCTCCTCTCTTCTCATCTTTACCCACGTCTCTCCCGCCTGCTTTGTACCCTCCTTCCTCCCATTTCCCCAGGTATACTCAATTGTGCAGGGCTTCAACAACAAAAGCTACACTTGGGCACTCCAGGCGTCAATGACCCCGGTTATGGTCCAAGCCTGGCTTGACCACCTTGACAGGACGATCGGGGCGAGCCGCTCGGCCCTACCCCACCTTTGGTAGCGACTCCATGCGGCATTACTATGAGTTTCTGCGCGGCGATGGACACCAGTTTAGATGGATTCAGGGGCGTTTGACTATGTTGGAAATTAGCCATTCCGGATGATGTGTTGCGGATGGTCGAAGAAAATTTGCCTCGATTACTTGCTCCTCGGAGGTCCCTTTGTTCCTCGACTTTGCCTTTGGTGTTTTCCGTAGCGCCCCTCTACTCTTCGACTTACATGGCGTTGTTCCGCCCGCTTTGTTGTTTGGTCACCGTCTCCATGCGTTTCTTATCTCCCGGCTTCCCCTTTGTTGTTTGCCGCCTTTTTTGCCACTCTTCATTATTCTCATTCGCCCTCGTCCATTACTTGACCTCTGCTGCAATATCCTTTTTTCATCAACCTGCCCTCCCCCCCATTTGTTCTTCCTTTACCGTCCTTGGCTCGTCGGTCTACTTCTCGTGGGCTCGTCCCCGGGCACCTTGCTTCCCCTCATGCCTCAACATGTTGCTCTATTGTTCTCCATTTTTGCCACCCTGCGGCTCCCCGTTCCCCTTCTTTGGCCGTCTTTGCCCTCATCGTCCCTTTCCTTTGCGCTTTTTAAGATCTACGGGCTCTCGCTCTTAAGGCGTGATCTTTCTTTTTCGTTATCTCATATTTGATTTTTTTATCCGCCGCGTTCAAAGCGATCAACTTACCCGTGATCATACGGTTTCTTGGTCAGGTTTGACCTCGCTTTCTGATCCCAAATCACACTATTCTTCAACGTTTTGATCTCCACGGTTCTTACCATATCCTTGATCCTCCGACAGCGGGCCTCTTTTTTCTCCTCTCCCTCTTCTTTCGCCCTTTATCCTATTCGATTTGCCCGCTTATGGTGGAGGGATTGCCTTTTGGCTATAGGCTTGGACCCGTCTCTCTTTATGGTACCGCGTACGCTTTCGTCGCGGCGGAGGCTTCGGCGGCAGCCGTCGCGGGAGTTCCACATGATGCGGCTTCGTGCTCCGCGCGACGTGGCGTTCCTCGTCTTCTCACTCGCTCGTGCTTCATGACCGTCTCAACATTTGGAGGTTTCGCAAATGGGTTGGACGCGTAGTTAGGAAGTTCTACGGTAGTCGGCCGGTTTTGTGTCTGTGAGTCCCTTCCCAGAATCCGCATCAATCCGAGCCATCGGATCGCCATTCTGGGAGGGACGAGCCACTATATAAGGCTCTTTCCCCTTCAAAGACCGGTTTATCGTCTTCTCCTGGCGACTTCCTTCCTTCTCGAAGCTTCCCCGCCTTCCATACCTTTCGAGGGGACACGCCCTGTTTCATGTTGTTCACTTTGCATTTACTATAATAATGTTTTTGCATCACTATCATGTCATTTTTCATATGTTTTTATTTCCACCTTGAGGGTGATGCTATTTATTTCCACCTTGAGGGTGATGCTATTTTTTTTCCACCTTGAGGGTGATGCTATTTTTTCCACCTTGAGGGTGATGCTATTTTTCCACCTTGAGGGTGATGCTATTTATTTCCACCTTGAGGGTGACGATACTTAATTTCCACACCGGGTGATGCTTTTTCACCTTCGGGTGCTGATTTTTATGTTCTAATTTGCTCTTCTTTGCGGTTTTTGTTTGCGGTTTGCCTTGTCCATGCCATGCATGTTAGTTCTTTCTAACCATTTACGGGTATTTTTAGGGTTCCTTTGAGTTCTGCAGGTTTTTGCGGTCGTTTGGGGATCTTTGCTTTTTCGCCATCGACATGTCTCCTTCGGCTCTCCCGGCTTCCGCCATCTTCCGGGTCTTGCTAGATTTGTGTTCGCCAAAGACATCATCTTTTCGGTTCTCCGTGCAACACATTCGGGGCTTTGCCGTCCTCCGGGGTCCTGCTAGCTTTGGGTTCGCCATCCCTCCATCTTCTTCGGTTTTCAGGGCATCACATTCAAGGTTGTTGGCGACCATTTCTCATTAGGGTTTTCCTCGAAAACCCGAAAGGGCGGGGTTTTTTATCCCGGTGAGAAGTTGTCACCGTTGCCCTTCTATGTTGCCTGTGCACATTTCGTTTTATGGGGTAGTCCGATATTGTTCCTATGGTCGGCTACCCCTCTCTATTCTTCAAACCATTGTATACTGCTGCTGTGATGAATGACAAGCCTATCTATGGTTTGTTGGTTTCATGCGAGTCCCATTCTAGAATAACAGCTCACAGATTGTGCATTTGCGACAACAATGAATATAGTAGTAGCATACATTGAGGCCAACATATTAGATAGCTCTTGTTGTGTGCTCATAGATTGTATGCAGTAGAGAATGTAGGATCTTTTGCAAACGCCAACATGTAGTGAGAACAACTAGACTTACGTTTTCTATTCAAAGTCCCATAATGTTGTCCCAAATAAAAGCGCATAGATAGTTGTGTAGAACTTGCATACTACATAGTAATATGGGTTACATCAATATGACCAGTATTGCTTCTAAAGGCAGGCTTTGCATTGCACCAATTTTCAAATCTATAAACTGGAAAGGTGTTGCGTCGCCTTATCCACTGTGTAGGGCCATCAACTAGAGCACTTAGGGGATTGTCATGTACATGCAGTTAGTGAAACCACTTCACTCACTGGTACATAAAAGCAGGGTTTTAGAGTCAATCAAACATGTCTTTTTCGACATCTTACCTCCATGAATAGACCATCAACACCAATGAAAATACATGTTCCAGCAAAGGGATTACTTCCCAAAGCTCTCTACATGCCACTCCACCACCATCAATCTATTTACTGGATACAAATATCAGTAAAAATGCATTAAGAAACAAATATGAAAGAGATGTTGCATATCTGGATAGTGTTGCATGGTATATTTGTTAAATCTTTCATTAGCAACAAGTTTACGTTGACCCCTATTCAACCCCACTATAATTTGTTGTACTCTCTATAGATTGTCATGGCATTTTATGCCCTCTTGAATAGAATAGAATAGAATAGAATAGAATAGAATAGAATAGAGAAAGAGGGATTGGGCTATAAGGATAAGATAAGATAAGATGATTTTTTACGTAAGGGCTATAAGGGCACCCCTTATGCAGTTCACTATGAGAGGCAACGACTAGAATTTCAATTTGCACAATGCAAGTTGATACATACAAATTCCTCTCCACTCCATGCAAGATATTTTAAGTAACATAGGCATTGTTACGTGGCACAATTATTCAATCTAATTGCTCAATATTTTATGTCGGCCACTCAAGTGTTCTTGATTTCAAAAGAAAAATGCACCATATCTATTTTTCAAATTTGGTTTTTTCTGGTTTGGTAAAAACCTTTTTGGATTTTGTTTTTAATTTATTTTCCTAAGTTTTTTGAGGAGGTTGTGAGCCAAAGATAAATTCCCAATCTTCCAAAAGTTGGAAGAATTTTTCTTGTAAGATTTTGGATTTCGAAGTTTCCGATCCTTTTCTCTTTTGGGTCGATTTCACCGGTAAGAATAATGGATGCCATGATTGTCGACATGCTTATTCTTCACCGGCATAAATGCTACGCACATTGTGAGTACATAGATTGCTTGCTTGTTTTTATTCCGGCCTCATCAGACCTATTTTTGTATCGAAGTCTTCCTTTCCCTCTTCTAGACACAATGTTCTTTGAAGTTATTGTCTTTAAGAACATGCCAAGTAGCTTGACAAGCAGGAACATGCAAGGATCGGTATTTTAAGTTTATTTGGAGGCCAATAGAGCATTTAAGGCTTTCAAGGATCCATCCTTCACATTATACTATCGCTTTCATCATAGTTTGGAGTTCCATTTGCTTTGTTATTTTCATATATCTTCTACTGTATTTTTTGTCTTTGAGCAGGGATGTTACAAGATGGTAAAACAATATGTACAAGATCGGATAAAAGGACCCCAGATTTCTTCAAATTATAGTTAAAGCCACTCGAACAAAACCTATCGAAGTTCTGAGAAAAAAAATAAGATATATGGTTGGAAAAATAGTAGGTCCCGCTTTTAGTAGTTAAATGATTGGCATCTTTAATCCATCAAAATATGTAGATGATTGTTCTTATAATGTAATCTAGGAACTTCAATATCATATATATGCAACTGGAAAAAAACAAAATCGGCCTACTTGGCTTATTAGATCTGATTATACTAGAGCAATTGTGGATCCTAATTCTTCCTTGCAGTGGCATCATCCTAATAAAGACCATAGGTATTCGTGCCTTTCTTCTCTGCATGGTTCTTCATTTCCTTCTCTATATTCTTTGATAAATTATTCTTGCATGGGCTAAAATCCCTGTTTTATTTTGTAGAGCTATTCTCCACGATTTCATCTGTTGTATGTTCTTTTACGGTCCTTGGCCAGTTTGGGCATAGTGTGCTACGTCTCAAGATTGTTAGGTTGGTATTTACTGGTGTTCTATTTTCGTAGTCGCATTGATGGCTTGTATGCATGGAATCATAAATCCAAGCTTCATTTTTTTTTCCTCTTTAGCCCCTGATTGAGTATATAATCAAATATAAAATATGGTTGTACTAAAAGTTCTAGATCAATAAAATATGATGTTTTCAATATGGCCATAGGCACAGCCACATTCTCGAGCTGAAATATCTCTAGCTTTGGTATATTCCAGTAATATATCCTCTTAGGCTCCATGTGTCTTGGCATATTAACTCTTCTCTGTTGGCTCAATGTTACAGGAAGTGTTTTTACTTTGCAAGCTCTAATAATTTTGGAGAAACACTTGATTTTTTTGTTTATTTCCATGCAACGGAACTAGAGGATATAGCTAGAACTACCAATGTTAGAGGAGGAACAAAGATGAGTTGTGATTCTTAAAAATCTCTGTTTTATTTTGCAGAGCTATTCTCCACGATTTCATCTGTTGTATGTTCTTTTACAGTCCTTGGCCAGTTTGGGCATAGTGTGCTACGTCTCAAGATTCTTGGGTTGGTATTTACTGGTGTTCTATTTTCGTAGTCGCGTTGATGGCTTGTTTGCATGGAATCATAAATCCAATCATTTTTTTCCCTCTTTAGCCCATGATTGAGTATATAATCAAATATAAAATATGGTTGTACTAAAAGTTCTAGATCAATAAAATGTTATGTTTTCAAAAAGGCCATAGGCACAGCCACTTTCTCGAGCTGAAATATCTCTAGCTTTGGTATATTCTGGTAATATATCCTCTTAGGCTCCATGTGTCTTGGCATATTAACTCTTCTCTGTTGGCTCAATGTTACAGGAAGTGTTTTTACTTTGCAAGCTCTAATAATTTTGGAGAAACACTTGATTTTTTTGTTTATTTCCATGCAACGGAACTAGAGGATATAGCTAGAACTACCAATGTTAGAGGAGGAACCAAGATGAGGTTGTATAATTCTTGAGATTTTGTACTGGCAGTTACTCCAAGAGCCCATCATAACTTGCATTGTATCTTCAAGATGTTCTTCAGCACGTGTGATGGAGCCTAATGGAATGAAAGAGAAACTATGGAACCTTTACCATGTTATATCATATCCTTTTAAGTCTGTGAAGGCAAGACATAAATACATATAGGGTAGCAGGGATGCTAATACAAGTATGCACAACTAAGACCTCGTCCCCACACTAAGTACTAATATATTCTTCTATGTCGCTGAACTCCTATCTTTGCAGGAGGAGCTGAAATGCAGTGAAAGAAATATAGTTTGAGCCTAGGTCTTTGCAATTTGTTGTGAATGTGTAGATGGGGATGCTCTATTACTGAGTCCTAATTTCCATCTTTACTACTATAATCATCTCTGTCTGGAAGTCAAATCTAAGCAGGAACATGTTTATGGCAATGCTTTTGGAGTAATGAGTTTGTTTGCTAGATATGCTTCTATTTTATATCTTGATTGGTTCAAGTAATTAGAAAAGGTTGTTTTTGCTTCTCTTCATTGGATTTGCACACAAGTCTAAACTAATTCAAGACCTATCATTTTGTGCTGATAGTTTCTCTAAGTGCCCATCATAACTTGCATTGTATTTTCAAGATGTTCAACATGCGTGGTGGAGCCTAATGGGACAAAGGAGCAACTTTGGAACCTTTACCATACTACATCATGCCCTTTTTGAGGTTGTACATGCATGGAGCAATCACACTGTTTTTTGTAATTGCACTTCTTTATCTCTTTTTTCTTTAATGCTTCTATTTACCCTATTTCTTAGCTTCAAAACATCTGGAACTTGGATATCACATTTTTGTTGGGCATTACTTTAATAAAAAAATCAAGAACTTAAATCGCCCATGTGAAGAAATTTAGCATGCTTTTTGTCCACTCCTTGGAAGGAGATGTCAATTTTATTATTAAACATCTCATTCTATAAGAATGATTGTAAATGCTTCATTTTTAGCAATGTCCAAATCCTTAAGGATCTGCCTTTATTATGGTTCATACATTGGTGTTGAACAAATTTAGAAAGGCTAATTACGTCTTTTATGCTACATAGCAAAGCTATGGCATTTGCAATCACATATGAACATGTGTTCACTCTGTTCTTGCTTTGTTTGAAGAGGATTAAAGTATTTAAACAGTCATCCTTGTTGCAGGATATAAAGTGCTTTGCTTATAGCACAGCTTGGATGGAAATCATATCTCCAGAGTGCAATTACAAGATACATTCACAAGTGTGGATTGCTCCAGATGTAGATTCTAGAATGGGACTCGCATGAAAACCAACAAACCGCCCGAATACCAAAGAACTTCCTTACAAACTAGGATCGAGGACGAAGGTCACAGGACGAAGGCTAAAGGCAGGACAAGGACAAGATGAAAGAAACGCCAAATTGGCCAAATCAAGGTGAAGAAGCCCTCCCCCGCCTCGGAAAACAATTCAAAGAGAATAGATAGGCTTCTCATTCATCTCAAAGAGATTTTTCAATGGTGGGCCGGTGGGTAATGCACACATGCTAACTACCCACCTAAAAATAAAGGGAAAATCCAATTATATCATTTGGACCTCAAAAAAAATACAATGCTAATAGATGAGTGGCTGATGTACTGCCGAAAGCTTATCACCGGGATTAAAAAACCCCGCCCTTTCGGGTTTTCGAGGAAAAACCCTAGTGATAAGCCTTCGGCAAGGGGCTTGGACAAACGTAAGGCATAGAAATCGCTCCCAAAAACCCCCGCATGGAGAAGTCGAAGCAGTGATGCCGCCGCCCAACATGCACTCGCACATCACCAACACAACAAACGAGACAACACAAACATACCAGAGAATAGCATCACCCAGGGGGTGGAAAAAAAGCATCACCCACCGGGTGGAAGAAAAACATGATAAACAATACAATAAACAAAGAAGGGGAGGGTGGGTTCAAAGAGAATAAGGTATCGCTGAGAGAAGAGGGAAGTCATGAGACGTTGATGTAACCGCCAGCCTCTTTCTCTCTCGGTAGCCTATTTCTCTTTGAATTGTTTCGGTGTAGGGAGGGCTTCTTTTCGCTTGGTTTGGCCAATTTACGTTTCTTCGAGCTGTCCTTTTCCGGCCTTTAGCCTCGGCCCCTGTGGACCGTCCTCGATCCTAGTTTGTAAGGGAAGTCCTTTGGTATTCTGGGCGGTTTGTTGGTTTCATGCGAGTCCCATTCTAGAATCCCATCGATCCGGAGACATCGGATCGCCATTCTAGAATGGGACGAGCATCATGTCTTGCATGCATGCGCAAGGGCGCATGCCCACTCCGTGGGAGTTCGCTATTTTAGGGCGCAAGCCGCATCAACGGCCTCATCGGCGCTTCCTCTTTCTCTCGTGATGCCTATTTCTCTTTGAACCACCCTCCCCTTCTTTGTTTATTATATTTGTCCGTGGGCACGGCGTAATCAGCCCTCCACTCACGGGAGGTTTGTTTTGTTTTGTTTTTTGGTGTTTGCGTGTTGTGCGGTCACTGGGTTGGTGGCTGCATCTTTTACGACTTCTCCATTCGTGGGTTTTGGGAGCGATTTCTACCGGGCCTTGGCGCTTGTCTAAGCCCCTGGAAGGTTTATCACTAGGTTTTTCCTCGAAAACCCGGTAAAGGGCGAGGTTTTTAATCCCGATGATAAGCTTTCGGCGGTACACCAAATGAACATTCGATTAGCATTGTATTTTAAGGTCCAAATGATATAATTGGATTTTCGTTATTTTTTGGGTAGTTCGCAGATGTGTGCGTTGTACCCACCTATCCACCATTGCAGAAAATGCTGCTTTGAGATAGATAGGCTTCTCATTCATCTCAACTGATTTTCCGCATGAATGGATAAAGGGAAATGCGACACATGCATCTACCTGTTTAAAAAAGGGGAAAATCCAATTATATCATTTGGACCCCAAAAAAAATACAATGCTAATAGATGAGTGGTTGATATAACTCGGCCGAAAAGCTTTATCACCGTGATTAACCTAGTGATAAGCCCTCGCAAGGGGCCTAGACAAACGGAAGGGGTATAGAATCGCCCCAAAAACCCCCGCATGGAGAAGTCGAAAATGATGCCGCCGCCAACCCAGACCGCACATCACCAACACAAAACAAACGACAAACACAAACATACTGTGAGAATAGCATCACCCAAATGGGTGGAAAGCATCACCCAACCGGTGGAAAAACATGATAAAACGTAAACTTGTACAAAATACAATAAAACAAAGAAGGGGAGGGTGGGTTCCAAGAGAATAAGGTACCGCTGAAAGAAGAGGAAGCGCCGATGAGACGTGGATGCGTAAACGCCACCAAATAGCTTAATCCCCAACCAAAACGGCATGCGCCACCAAGATGCATGCACGGTTATGCATGCTCGCCCCATTCTAGAATGGCGATCCGATGTTCAATCGATGCGATTCTAGAATGGGACTCGCAAAGAAACCAACAAACCGCCCGACTACCGTGAGAACTTCCTTACAAACTAGGATCGAGGACCTAAGGTCACAGGGTGATTTAGGCCAAAGGCCGGAAAAGGATAGCATGAAAGAAACGCCAAATTGGCTAAACCAAAGCGTGAAGAAGCCCCTCCCCCGCCTCGAAACAATTCCAAGAGAATAAGGTAATCACGAGAGAAGAGGAAGCTACCGATGAGATGTTGATGCGTAAACGCCTAAAATAGCTTAACTCCCAACGCGAGCGGGCATGCGCCGCCACCAAGATGCATGCAAAACATGCATGCTCGTCCCCATTCTAGAATGGCGATCCGATGTCCTGGACCGATGGAAAAGGAAGCAAGCAACATTGCCACGGTTCAATGACAAAGATGCAATTATGCAATTGCAATTAAAAGAAGATCAACTCATAAACATGCCCACATTGAATATGTAGCATAATAACAGGGGGTTTTCTTTGTGTTTTTGTACGCTTTTCACTAAGGTTTTCCTATGATTTCGTGATGTATTCAAATGGATGTACTAATGCGTACATCTAGAGTGCACTATTTCTGAGCCATTGATTTTAGCCCTTTTTTTTTCGAATGGTCAACAACCAATGGCTCACAACAAAAGCCCTTTTTTGCGCGGTGGTGTATAATGGTCAACAACCAATGGCTCACAACAAAAGCCCTTTTTGTGCGTGTGGTGCATAATGGTCAACAACCAATGGCTCACAACAAAAGCCCTCTTTTTGTGTGTGTGGTGCATAATGGGCACATGAAGGGCTTGAAGGGCGCATGTAGTGCAATTTCCCCACCGGCAACACATTTCTTATCATAACTTTTGATCCAGAGCTCTGTTTGAGATGATTTTTATTGCGTTGGAAAGCTCTCTCCGAGATCTTTTTGATAGTGTATGATATGGATATGTTTGGTTAAGTTATCTATGCTAAAACAGCAATTTTCCGGCCAGGTTTTGTAGGCTTTCACATCCTACCACCGATTAACTGAGGATTGCGCTTATTGGATATTGTTTTATGGCTCATTCAATGAAGATTGCAAAAATTACCATGCATTTTTTTAGATTTTGAGGCTTCTAGATCCTTGTGCTAACAAGCGTAAAAGTTTCCCACTTTGGTTTCTCACCACAAGAATCCATGGAGGCCAAAGGTTTGTTGTTAAATTCCAGCTTGAAAAATGTTTGTGTATGGGTGTTGCAAACTTTATGACTTTTTTAATAATGGGATCAATCTGCTCTATCTTTATGGTAACTTTTACTTATGTTCTATTTGTTTTATTGTGATGAAATTCAAAAGCTACAGTGTAATGAAAGCCTCAAATGAATTCTAGTTTTTTCTGGTTTGAATTCTAGATTTTTTGTCACACCGGGAGGTGTGCGTCCCTAAGGCCCGAAGGGGCCAAAAAAATTTTTTGCAACACAAACCATTAACATCCAACGTATAAAAATTAAATCCCCCAACACATAACAACCATTGACATTAACAACCAACACATAACTACCATTGACATTAATTAACACAACCATTGGGTCCAACACATTTAAATTAAAATCCCCTTAAACCCCTTTGGTTTGGGTGAATATTCATACTTGGGGTGATGTAGGGCAGCGTAGAGCCCTCATAATTGTATTTTGCACGCATTTAAATCAACACCATATAGTATTCCGCTTGAAATCTTACAGTATTTTGTGAATCTTGTTATACAGTATAACAAATTTTGTACTTGCATACCCCACAAACGAGGAACTTTACGTACGGTGTAGATTAAGGAATAAGGGGTGAATATGCCTATCCAACAGCTCTCGTTGCCTGGAGTCACCCCCGTGTGAATACCAACTGCTGTAATATTTGCATTATATGACCTGGAGAAATCAACCTTTCATACACATTATATGACTTAGGGAAATCAACCTATGTTATCCTTATTGAAGAAACAATGTAACAAAATGGGGAAGAAATGATAGAGGGAGTTGAGGGTGTTTTAACAAAGAGATAACATTCAAAACAATGATGCAAAACAAACATCAACATTTATGATAGAAGCAATAAACTACCAAAACTCTTCATTTCTAAATAGTTACAAATACATCCTTGAGATGCTGTTAGTTATACATATCATTCACATATTCAAGACCCATTGCATTGCAGAGACATGGATAAATAGGGTGCCTTAAACGAAAGGGTTAAAACTGTCACTTCCATTAGATATAGAAGTTTAATACAAGTAAACGCTTCAGCGTGTATATAAATACAACTATAGTGTATGATATCTCATGCAGTTCATACCAATTAGTGTGATGGTTTCCTCAAACACTGTAGCCTCAACAGATCAAAAATCGCAAAATCCTACCATCCACCGGGTTCATGATTTCACACGGGGGGTTACTCCGGACATCGAGAGCTATCCGACGGGCATATTTGCCCTTTATTTTTTGATCTGGACCATATATAGCGGTCCTCATTTGTGGGATATGCCAGTACAAGTCTTCTTATACTGTATATTAAAGTTTGCAAAATACTATAAAGTTTGAGGGTATATACTTAATGGTGTTAATTTTGTACATGTAAGTTTTTAGGGGCTCTCGCTGTCCTACGTAACCCCCCCTGTGAATATGCACCCAAACAAAGGGGGTTTCAGGGGGATTTTAATTTAAATGCGTTGGATGCAATGGTTGTGTTAATAATTGTTAATAGTAGTTATGTGTTGGTTATTACATCAGAAAAAAATTTGAGCCCTTCGGGCCCTAACAAACAAACAAACAAGAAACCCACAAGGGAAAAACAAATAGCTTGTAACAAACAACCTATAATGTTTTAATGTGCATGTCTAACAATCTTCATTGATCTGCATGTCTAATAATATGTAGAGTAAAATAACAAATGCTAATTGTAAAATAAGAAATTCTATTTCCACGTGTCCTTAGAATAATATTGTCACACACATTCATAAAATATGTACAGGATTCCAATGCAACTGAAGATGCCAAAACGATAATTAGATTGCAGTTAATCCTAGAGATGTATATAATCAAACATAAAATATGGTTGTACTAAAAGTTCTAAACTAATAAAATGTTATGTTTTCAATATGGCCATAGCCATAGCCACTTTCTCGAGCTGAAATATATCTAGCTTTGGTATATTCCAGTAATATATCCTCTTAGGCTCCATGTGTCTTGGCATATTAACTCTTTTGTGTTGGCTCAATGTTACAGGAAGAGTTTTTACTTTGCAAGCTCTAATAATTTTGGAGAAACACTTGATTTTTTTGTTTATTTCCATGCAACGGAACTAGAGGATATAGCTAGAACTACCAATGTTAGAGGAGGAACCAATGTTAGAGGAGGACCCAAGAGCCCATCATAACTTGCATTGTATCTTCAAGATGTTCTTCAGCACGTGTGATGGAGCCTAATGGAATGAAAGAGAAACTATGGAACCTTTACCATGTTATATCATATCCTTTTAAGTCTGTTCATGAACATGAAGGCAAGACATAAATACATATAGGGTAGCAGGGATGCTAATACAAGTATGCACAACTAAGACCTCGTCCCCACACTAAGTACTAATATATTCTTCTATGTCATGCTGAACTCCTATCTTTGCAGGAGGAGCTAAAATGCAGTGATATCTAGCAAAAGTGAAAGAAATATAGTTTGAGCCTAGGTCTTTGCAATTTGTTGTGAATGTGTAGATGGGGATGCTCTATTACTGAGTCCTAATTTCCATCTTTACTATTATAATCATCTCTGTCTGGAAGTCAAATCTTAGCAGGAACATGTTTATGGCAATGCTTTTGGAGCAATGAGTTTGTTTGCTAGGCACAATTCTAAACTTATTCAAGACCTATCACTTTGTGCTGATAGTTTCTCTAAGTGCCCATCATAACTTGCATTGTATTTTCAAGATGTTCAACATGCGTGGTGGAGCCTAATGGGATAAAGAAGCAACTGTGGAACCTTTACCGTGCTACATCGTGCAAAATTTTGAAGTGCTTTATAGATTTTGTCTCTCTTTTGTTCTGACTTTAATATTGGAACACTTTGACGTGCTTTGGAACTCGACTCACATGAACACGATCTGTTTCTTCTCTAACTTCCTCCATCCAGCCTCGACATTAACCTGCTACTAAGCATGATTTCGTTAATTAGAGAAATTTGGTTGTCTCTAATCGACAATGGCTAAATAGGTCGCAAATATTCTCCCCGAAAGGGAAAATTTGTTATTGTCAAGCAAATTGCAATGGCAACAAGACACGCTTGGCTCGCCATCTTTTTATCTGCGGGAAAAGAACTGTATGGACATGCCTTCATTGTGTTGGAACATAAAACTTAGAACAGCATAGCGTCACCGGTGGTCCCGGAAATTGCCATGGCGAATGTTTTTTGACCGTAGGCAAGGCGGGTGCCGAAAAGTGCAAGCTTTATGGGAGCAGTTTAACATCATTCCCAGAGATTACTGAACATGTCGAGAAGATCGCGATGGCGATCTTCCCGACAAGTTCAATAATACTATTCGCATAATAATACACAACTTTCGGATAATAATACACAAGTTCAAGAATTTAATCGGTAAAAAAAGTAACAAAAATACACCAAGTTCAATAAAAGCACAAAAGTTTTATAATATTTCAAAGTGATTACATGAGCTTTCACATCCAATAAAGCTAGATTACTTCACTAAGTCCGTTCTATTGAATCTCTTTCACGTATCCGAGTAATGCCAAGTTCTTGGCCATTCTATCTGCATGTTCCTTTCCTAACGCTAAGGATCTATGAGAGATTCATTTCGAATATCCTGTGAATTGAAGGGATCTCGCTCATTGCATTAGCTTATATCCTCGCACACGCCCGAAAGCACGTGTATCCATCAATTCATCCCGTGGATCATTAGAGAATCCGTGACGTTACCCGGTAATTTCCTTCTCTTGCTTCCTTCGATGTTTTCCGGTCTTGGACTAAGAGTAGGTTTCAGACGCACTCCATTATGCAAACCGGGTAGATTGTTTGTTGAGCATACTAGTTATTAATGGCATTGCCATTTCAAATTTCTGGTTCAAGACTGAAGCTTTTGAATGTATGATCAAGTGCAGCCGAAGTCCTTTTCCGCCTTCTCTAGCAAAGCCCGAAGTTTGTGTAGCCTCCTGCTCAAAGCCTTTTCGATCTAACTGATCCAAATCTCGGCCCATTTTACTCGGGACGGTCTCCCCGAAGTTATTTTGAGGTCCGCACGCCCCGCAGACTGTTAGGGACTTCTTTGTGAATTTTTTCTTCTTCACACTTAGGCCTTGCCATTTTCTAATGTCTCAAGAAGGATCTCAAAAAACCTGCACACCTTGTCGCCATACTCAAAGGAAACGCTTACGTTTCTTTTGCATCGAGCCACTCTAGAAGTTTTCGTCCCCGAGGAGAAGAAGTCAAGAAAAAGACCGCCATCGGGAATCAACTCCTTGACCATGGCGTGAAATATATGACGCTTTAGCCCTCGCCTTTAAGAACGAAGTCCCTTCCATAGCTGCCCATGAGAACTTGGGCTTACCGCGGAAGTATTTCGATACTTTTCTTGGTTTTCGTGGTCCATCTCCTCATCCGCCTACTTTTAACTTCCTGCATGTTGTTGAAACAAGGCATGTCAATAAAACTATTGTAGCATTTTCATTTACTTGCCCCCGCACAAGAATACCTGATTTTGTTCTTGCTTGTAGAATGTTTCTCTTTTCTTTCATTTTCTTTGCTTCATCCGGGTTTGAGTTAGCTAGAATAGCTTCTAAGAAAACAGTCGGAAGATTTCCCTAGACGTGATCCTTGTTATAGTTGGCCTTGATATAATCAAAATCCATACCGCTATATCAAGTAGCCTCGCTCATTGAGCTCGTGGAATAGTGCCACAAGCTCCTCCATGTCGCTGATTTTTTATCTAACAAGCAATTGGTATATGATAGCACCTCCGCGGTGCATCAAGGTCGAGTTCGAGGTCTAAGGCCCTCCGCTTTGTACCATGCCACGTATATCCAGTTGCACCTTCAAAAAAATGTCTTTCCCACTGCATCCGCCCATAAGTTGGGCTACCTCCGTGATTATTCATGGCACGAAGGTTTGAGAAATGTTTTCTTGAAAAATCTTTTGTTGGCTTGTCCTGCGCTCCCCATGATCATCCGATAGCTTCCGGCCCCGCCCACTTATTTACAACCTCTATGAACTTTGCCCATGGTTCGTCGCGGCATAAAGAGAAACCGCTGCCTTTAAGTTCTCCGACCTTCAATGTAGTGGTCGCCACTTCAACAAAATCGTGAATGAAATGGGGTTAGGATCGTGGTCGCGACCGCTTCAAAAAAAGTGAATAGGCTTACCTTCCAAGCCGATGTTATCGGGCTGCGTCTGCTGGTCCTTGTGGAGGGCAACCAAAAGCCTTAGCTGATTACGCAGCTTGTTGAAGCTTCTCCACTAGTGGCTCTTGCATTACACAATGTCCGCAATTATGTCGCTTGCATTGAAGAGATAATTGATGTACTGGGCTGCTGGACAGGTTTCCATTGAGCACCCGCTCTTCTTTTAGGCGTAAACTTTAGCAAACTCTGTGTTGTTCAACGCGGCCCATCATAGAGCAAAGGATCCGAGCAAGCAAATATGCCGTGGTTTCTCAAATAATGTAGAATTTTTGTTGTCACGCCCTCGTGTCTCGACCAAGTAATTATTTTCCAAAAGAAAGTAATTTAGTATTTTAATACATAACACTAATGTATGTATACAAAGTACTTACTTTGTGATGGGGTCAAAAGGCACAACATCTCACGGAGTAAGAACCTCTCAGAGGGCACTTCTTGAAGCTCCTTATTAGCGTTTGCACGGATCGCTAGGATCGGAAATCGGGCAAGGCCATTGTTGCCGGAGCTTATCTCAAAATAAGATACGCGCTTTTTGTGAGCCAATTCACCCGCATTGGATAAAATTTTTAAACTCTTCGAGCTTTTTGTCGCCCGTTTTGCAAAGCTTTTTTCCTCGCCAGGTTGAACTTCCCGGGCTCTGCATACGAAAGCAGCGTAGACCGCTATTGATTTGAAGGGTGGTTGGGACACCCGATGAGGTAGGCGAGATGATGTAGAAGGCTGGCTCTTATCATCTATATTTAACTTCGAAGTTTAATCTTGAAAGTATGTGTCTTGGTTTTGTAATTTGGTTCTTCCTTTTCACTAGAATGTACTATAGGAGGCATGAGCAATTTCGAGAAAGAGGGATCTACAATCATCAAGAAATTGGATTACCAGAGGAAGTCACAATCGATCTTTCGCGTGATGATTCACCAATTGCAGCCAATGGAACAACGATCCTTTTTTAGCAACCAATTTGTATCCATACGAGGGGGGGGAGAGACAAAGAATCATATGATGGCGTAATCCAACCATAACCCTTTGCACTCAAGTAGCACACCCTTTGCTACTAACCGGGCTTGTTCTCGCTTGCTTGCGTACCATGATGCTAGGGGTCGAAGTTCTCGCCATCGCAGATGTACCTACAACCGCGGTACCGCCGCGTGTCCTCTACGCTACATATAATAGCATCCTCAAGACGCTATTCTTCGTACCCTCCCACATGGCAACGGCGACGCCTTCAACTGCTCAAAGTCATCCGCCCCTTTCCCCGCCCCCAAGAAGAGGCGAGGTTTCCATGATCCCTTTGATATGTGGTATTGTTCGGCAATTTTATGCACCACTCACTTTTGCCGGGAGTTATATGCGCGCATGGGTTCAACGCTTGGCCATCGAAAAGAGGTCAAGTCTTTGCATGAAGATCATTAAAAGGTTAAGGACATCGCCATGGCTTTACGCTTAGCTAAATTTAAGTTAACAAACATCTTAATACAAGTGCCTCCAAGGAACGCTAATGACGATCCTTTAGACAACTATATGCTCTTGTTATAAATAAACCCTCAAATAAAATCAAGGGCAAAGGATTAGTGAGGGCACTTGAAACCTCAAACGATATACATATATATGTAAGTAAACATGTTAAAACAAAAGTGCTTCCAAGGAACGCGACCGCGATCCTTGGAAGCAATGCAAAACAAGAATGTCCCGTGTTATGTTCTCAACACCGCCGGGCGATCCTTGAGATAACTAAACGCTTACATGTTATTAATAAATATTCCTCGTAAATCGCGTCACATTTCTAAGAGCACTATAAACCTTTAAACTTATACAGAGAGATCGACAAAGATCACTTGGCCGCGATCCCTTGGTGCCTCTTTGATTGAAAATCTAAGATGGTAATGGTGCGGAATTGACTAGTGCTAAAAAGCGCTGGAAATACCTTCTTTAAGGAGGGCTGATCGAGACATGTTGGCGCTGAATTTTTTCAAGGCATACCGGATTACTCAAGGCTTAAGGAAATCAGAGTGGCAAAAATTTGCTAAAATGGACTTAAGTAGGCATCCGCGGTCATAAAATACCGCCGCCATAAATGCCCGCCATAACGACATGTGCATTTAATGCCGGGCGCACCTGGCCATAAATGCGCCATCATAAATGCCCCGTCATAAATGCACTGTTATAAATGCCCCGGGCCGTAAATGCCCCACCGCATTAAAACGGAGCTGGAAAAAATATTCCCCGTCGGACAAAAATTCCCCTCATAAAGGCGCTACGGCCGCAAGATGTGCTATGTACAAAATGTAATGATGAGTGCGCCAAACTGAAAAAAGGCCCGGGGCGAGGTAGTTAGAGATGTCAATAGGGATAGTGCATGTAATTATGGCGCAAGTAAGAGGACATTGATTTGAATTTTGAAAAGGAATTTGCCCGCCCATGCCATACCGCTTTGGAGCAATTCATTCCAAACAAATTCACGTGGAATTATTAGCTCAGCGCCAGGAGAATTCTACAGAGGCGCTAAGGGAGGCGGGCCGCTCTCACCAAAATCTAGCAGCTAGACGACATATAAGTGGCAAATATCTAGCATTATAACAGTTTTTTTTTCGTTTTTTGTAATGTTTTCTCTAAGGTTTTATATGATTTGCGGGCCATATTCATCCGTGTACTAAATAGTATTTCTAGAGTGCACCTTTTGTTAGCCGTTGATTTTAGAAAAAAGGGGGCAAACTCGCGGGTGGATATCCTCCCATTATTTTAGGGTTTTTTAGGGTTCAACTTGTTAACTTGTTTCAATTAGATTTCGAGGTCAAGCAAAGGGTAGTGGTGTGGAAATCGCTATAGGGTTGTTTGGAAATCGATTTAGGGCAGGACTTGTGGCCATGCCACCACATGGTTGCATTCCGAGTCGCTTGGAAAATAAAAATATACACAAAAAGATCATGAACCGGATTATGGGGCCGATGCCAAATTAGAAAATACTTCGGGCATGCCGGTTTCCAAATACCTCTTCCATACTTCCCGGATAGCAAAGAAAAAATGCCTCAGAACCGGCCTTTATGATAGCTAAAAACAGGTTTGGTGTTTTCTCACATGTAACAACCAACACATAACTACCATTAACATTAATTAACACAAACCATTGCATCCAACACATTTAAATTAAAATCTCCTAAAACCCCGATTGGTTTGGGTGCATATTCACATGGGTTACATAGGCAAAGCGAGCTCTAAAACTTACAATACATGTACAAAATTAACACCATTAAGTATATTCCCTCAAACCTTATAGTATTTTACAAACTTTAATATACAAGAGATACAAAAAAACTTGTACATGCATACCCCACAAACGAGGATCGCTATATGTACGGGTCCAGATCAAGGAATAAAGGAAAATATGCACATCTAACAGCCTCTCGATGCCCGAGTAACCCCCTGGTGAATATACACCCAAACCAAAGGGGGTTTCTGTGGGATTTTAATTTAAATGTGTGGATGCAATGGTTTGTGTTAATTAATGTTAATGGTAGTTATGTGTTGGTTGTTAGGTGGCTAATACATGTGCAAGAACCGTTGTCTACCTTTTATGATTTTGCTATGCATGTTAAAATTTATCGTTCAAATTTCGTTTCCTCGAATCGTTGTATGCCTTTATAGGGTTCAGTGCATAACTATTCCATCCCATCTTTGCTTTTTGCTATTTTTGGGAAAGAGTATTCTTCCCTCGCATGATTTGTTGCATGAATTTGATAGGTCACTTCCCTTCGATTGCATTGTTCCTCGGGGGGCGTTGATATCCCTCACCACTTGGAATCCATCTAGAGCAGTACGAAGGCCTTCTTGGCCTGGCACGGGAGGAAATCCACGGTCCCATATCGATCTTGCTCCGAGATGTGCTTCCTTCCATTCTGAGGGTCATACTGAACGCCACCTTATTTACTTTGGAAGGCGGTGGCTATGGATGAAGCCCCGCTGCCTAACCTTGCTTTGGCAGCATTATGGGCCCGCAATCCACTCAAGCTTCGCTGGAAAGACAAGCAAGCCTGGTTCTCGCTTATGGAATGTGAGGGCACACGATGTGGACCAAGGTATACATCAAGGAACGCAATTTTGAAGCAAGAGATTTTTGATGCTTGCTTCACTGGGCCAAGCTTTGGGATGCAAGAGGCCACCATCACATGTCAATGGCAAATTATCTACGCCGGAGTTAATCCTACGCTCTCAGGGCCCACACCACTACCTGCGCACCCATCTACCCCATGAAAAAGCGGGGGTGATTGCTTCCATTCGTGACAGTGCACACCACCTCCGCGTGATTGAGCAGGGGAGATGATCTCGAGGGGAGGACAGAGTCCGGTCTTGGCCAACAGCGCCATCAGGGGATGAAAGTGCGCCCTCCGTGGGCTGTCAATGCATACAAAGATATCCCAGCTCCCAGATGCCGGTTAGTTAATGCCCCATCAGTCTTGCATGAGCCATCTGAGCCGCGGCCTCTCCCGAGGGCTTGTTGGGATCGACTGCGGGAGGTAATGGATACCACGTATCTCGATTTATGCCCCCGGGTCCAGGCATTAACCCTCAAATTGTATTTTGTGATTATGTATATAATCGCGGTATGTCAAAGATCCTTATTGCTACTAAGGTTTTTAGAAAACCCTTCGTAGGGTTTTTAATCCCGGTAGTGATCGCTGGCCGCTTCCTCTTTTGTACTTTGGGTCCCATAGGCCAGCTTGGTCTCCGGGTGGACGATAAAATCATATTCTATTCTATTCTATTCTATTCTATTCCATGAATTGTTTACGCCCCCAAACTTCACCCCCCCTGCATTTCGCTAGTTTTAAGTTTAAGTTTATGTTTCCCCGGTGGGCTTACATCTCCGCCACAGAACTTCCCCTGCTTCTTATCCTGCCTTTGTTTCTTACCCCCTGCTTCGCCATTCTCTCATTATAAAGGAAATTTTAGAGGAGAATCTAAGTCACCAGATTCATCCGATGGCCGATATGCACAAACTCGTGAGAGGTTCAAAAACCCAGTGGATGGCCACGTGCAAAACATGGCAAGAATTGGCAAAACGAATGTAAAATTTGCCCATGAAGTGCCCACTTAAGGAAACAAATGTTATTATGATAGACTATTTTTTTTAAACTCCTCCTTTAACATACCATAATGAAGATCGGGTCTTTAGTTTTAGCTTTCAATTGATCCCACATATCAGAGTTTTTGATAAATTTGGAGTTCTCTATGAAGGTTTTAAGTCAGAAGGCTAATTTAACCCTAATAGACCACATGTGCCCTTCAATAGACCATTAAGTGCCCTTCAATGGACCACTAAGTGGCTTTCTATGGACCACTTGGGACCTTCAATGGACCACATGGGACCTTTAATAGCCAATGCCTTACTTGCTATGTATAACAATAATTATACATCAATTTTTTTACAGATTTATGTCTTGCACTATTCTAGACGCCTGGTATGGCCCTAAATCCCCACCTTAAGTGTAAGGAGTTCAACCTTCATGGTCTAACAACAATCTAAAAACCATCCAAACAACACACCTTGTTCGAAAAAACCAAAACATGACCAAAAATGTTTATGAATGTGAAAACTAATTTACAAAACTATTGGCATGAAGATGTGATCCTTTATTTCTCAGACAACAAATGAGAAACAATGTATTTCAATATTTCTACATTGGAATTTTATTCAAAATAGATACAGAAATCAATATACATCAAAAAATAATTTTTATGCTTGCCTGAACTGGACTGAACTTTATATATCAGTGAAACAGCAAAAGTTCAAATGTGTCAATTTCAAAAACACAACTACTAAAGCAAACTTTGTGATCTCCCTATATAACGGAGGATGTTCTCTTTCTATTCTATTCTATTCTATTCTATTCTATTCTTTAACATGTTCAATGATATAATGTCTTCTACCCTGTCCAGTGAAGGAAATCTGCAGGTACAACATGATTATAAATTTGTGCTGGATTAGCTAATAATATTTGTATTATTTAAATAATCAACTGAAACTGCACTTGCGTTACTTCTGCTTCCTTATGTAACTTCTCCCCATGCCGGGTCTGTGTTTGGCTTGTTTTTTTGCCTGCAGGTCTCAAAGGAGAAGAATCCTTTTTTTTTAATTGAATCTAAGTTATTGTTGTCCACAATTTTCTCTGATGACATATCCTGATGTTTCTGTATTCCCTGGACACTGCAAGGCTATTAGTCAATGGTTAGATGAATAGTAAAGAAGAAGAAGAAGAAGAAGAAGAGATTTTAACGTCACGCCACAAAGATAATAATAACGACTAATGAATAGTTCATCACAATTTCTACCATTTCATAACTATAACAGAATTGGATATAACTTAGCGCATCACCATATTCATGATCAATTTTCTAGCATTTGGTAGCCTTTAGGATGTATGCTTTCAAAAAACCTGCAAATTTCTTGTCTACAATGTGTAGACTAGAGAAACTCTTCACAAATTCAATATAAATTGCTCACCCTGAGCTATATATCCAACTATGGATCATAAAGACCTGCTGGAGATGTGCCCAGAACGTTCAAATAAATTTGTTGTCTTCGTGAGCTTCATGCAACCATGCTAAGGAGTCAAACCGTGATAGAGAGCAAACACCAATTGCTGCATTAGACAATTTGAAATTATGAGCAATAAAATTGCTAAGTCAGATGGCACCTATATTCATAAAAGCAACACGTTTGGTACAAAAATCTTGATGGTTTATCACTGGAGGAAATAACTACCATGATATCATTTTCTTATGAAATTAACATGCTAGATGTCACCAAAATAGTATTGAGAATCACCATTAAGATCCAGCTGAATTATTCCAGCAGAATTTCCAGTTTATTTTCTTTCAGGTCAATTGGGAACTTGCTAATGAAGCCAAAGATGTAAAACACTTGCATTAGTAGAAGAATGAGACTTATGAGATCAACAAATATTAAAATGGCAAAAAGACTATTTACATGCTTACAATTATGGTAATCAAGAAGCTCCAATAGAAATGCATTATGTGCGAAAAGTTATACAGATAAGCTCCATTGATATGGCAATAAATATGAACAGATAGCCCTAAATATAGCCATGCATGTAGCTGAGTGCAAATCAATTTACTACTGCCCTCTGAACACCAAGATTGCCATCTCTCCTTCCCTCTTTATTCCTTTTGAGTTTGTTAAAAACAAACACCATTGGTATCTTCAATCAAGATTTAAATAAACGCAGGTATGGAAAATGCTCCACCAATGGGTATGATAGATGTGCAATGGAAGCTATGGTGCTCAAGTGATACCTGTAGAGGTGCAAAGAGTTACAGTGTAGCCTCCATGTTCCTGCCCAGCTTCAACAACTGCAAAATGAAGAAGAATAGTGGCTTGTTCATAGCCCAACAGACCACCGTAACCATACACTAAGACATCGCCATAGTTGTTGCTTCCAAACGACGGTGATGAAAAGCAATCCCATCCTAAGGCGTGACATAAATCCAAGAGAAAATTGCCCTGGCCTGGCATGTTTACTACAAGTCCTCCGATTATGCACAGGACATGCAGAATAGAAGCAGGCTTATGGCTGCAAATCTTCACCAAATCCTGCCCAAGCCAAGCAAAGCAGCCTTGCATTCTGTTTAACAATTTTAAGATTAGGACAAGGAACTCACCTTTTCTGCTTCAGAGCTCCAGCCAGAGTCTGCAAAAGTAAGCCACGGAGGCAGATACATATCATTGGGTTTCTGCAGCCTTGGCAGCAGCCTTCTTTAACAACAACACAGAATGTATAGGTCTACTGCGCTAGGTCTACTGCGCTCCGTTATTGGGTTCTATGGCCGATTGGTCTTCGTGGACCCAACAAAAGGAAGAAATGGCTCAACCACAAAAGGTTTACAAGGAGAAAGCTATAAAATTATTCCCCAATCACGTCTTCTTAGGAACCCAACCTCATCCTCAACTGTAAGAACAATTCTATGATGCCGCTGCTTTTTATTTGAAGATGATTGACTTTAGTCTTGCCTTGTTTGAGCCTCATCCTTGATCTCTAGGGAGTCAGGCGGTAACATTCCAGTTCATTAACCTCGTGCCTTGCCTATGCTGGTATGAGTTCCAAGTGTTTATTTTCCTATGCTCGTATGAGTTCCAAGTGTTTATTTTGTTTATTTGCCTTCATGGACCTTAGCCTTTGTTTGTTTATTTGCCTTCGTGGACCTTAGCCTTTGTCTCGACCAGTTTTCATTGGTCATCATCTTCTTTTTTATTTTGCGAAGGTTTGGGTTCCGTGCAAGGGAAGGTCAGATCTTCGCCCGCGGCGTTTCCTCGATTTTATGTCTTTCCCCTGGCGTGATGACTGGTTCGCCAAATTTAATCCCAAGAATGCCCCCGATGATTTCGATTCTAACGCAGTCGCCAACATTAACTTAACGGATTCTGAATTTGAAATGGAAAATCGGGAAGGGAAAAATGCTATACGAAAATCGAACTTCTCTTCCGTCTCATTCCGGACTCCCTGAACTCCTCTTCCGTCTCATTTTTTGGCCTCGGATCTCATTTAAAGCTCTAACCGGGTCGATTCTGTGCAAAGGTGAGCTCAAGCTTAGGTCGAATCTTCCCCGCAATTTTCGTGATTTTCTCGGCTAATGACCTTAAGTTATTCTTTTTCCAGGATTGAAAGTGTTCTGAGCAGATTTTTCAACCGCATCAGATACAGTAGACCTTCAAAATTCGAACTTTGGAGTTGTTCTTTTACTTCTGGAGCTTACATAAGAATAAGAAGGTAAGATTCTTCACCAACTCTTATCTGTGAGCTTTTTGATCTGTAAAAATATTACAAAATCAGCCTTAAACAATTAGGCTCCAGACTTTATTTGAAGTATGAAGACAAATATTCTATATGCTTCCTAAATTGAAGATGTTCTACAGCCAGGCGTAATGTGAAAATTGTTTTTAATATGAAAATTGTTTTTAATAATCGATCGCGGTTTGTACTGGGTTTTAGATAAAGATTACGGTATGGGTTGTTGGTCATCAAGGATGTGCAGCTCTTGGAAAGTTACTTGAGCCCCAGGACTGTGTTGCCCATATTCTTCCAGTGATTGTCAATTTTTCCCAGGTAAATGCAATTTTCTCTAATGAATCAGCTACAACAATTATTAGGTCTAGCTCACTGTTCCAGGACAAATCATGGCGAGTAAGATATATGGTCGCCAACCAATTATATGAGCTTTGTGAAGCAGTTGACCCAGAACATACAAGGTATGTATGCTATTGAGGACTATCTTCATCATAACTTGTGGAATGTATGCTAAAACATGACTTGATGTTAAACACCTGGTATATGGAGAATAAAATAGATTATTTATTGTCCATGGAGAGTGAGAGCAAGGAGAACTAACACAGATGATGGTTTGATTTAGGTGATGGCTTGCTTTTGCATTGGCATGATAATTTAACAGCAATAATTTTACCAAGAAGGTACAATAAAAGATTTGGTTGGTAAAGTATGTAAAATTTTATTTGTGCAATCAATATGTAGCATAATAACAGGGGGTTCTTTTTGTGTTTTTGTACGCTTTTCACAAAGGTTTTCCTAAGATTTCATCGCGTATTCGAATGGATGTACTAATGCGTACATCTAGAGTGCACCATTTCTTAGTCGTTGATTTAGTTTTTTTTTTTGCAATGGTCCAACATCCAAGGGCTCACAACAAAAGCCCTCTTTTTATTTTAGGGCTGAACATGCAAGCCTCGTGGATAGCATTTCGTGGCATTCTTGCAAAAAATTAATGTTCTTGTGATCGAGAGTGGAAACAGATTTGACTGGTGTTGTTTGTTGCCATAGTGAATCTGTCTGGGCATTTTTGAGCCGCTTGATAGCATTTTGGTGAGTTGTAGGCTTTGATGAAGTCAAGTTTTGGCACTAAGATCTTTCATACCTTTCCTTGAAAAACAAATCCCTATTCGTAAAGATGCATTTCGAGGCAACAATCCTGCGGCCTCGAATGGCAAGCTAACGCTTTCTCGGGATGATTCAAGCATTCGAGACGGAAGCGAGCATTTATGGTAGAAATTTATTCCCATGGAGCCTGATAAGAATCCCTTTTACGCATATATCCCCTTCCGTGATGCAAGGCAAAATAGTGCCTCAAATACTGGTTTATGGTTTATAGTGCAAGCTAGATCTCAGCCGTGAAACATGGCATACTCAATGTTTCCGCACTCCATGAATGAGAACATCGATTCTTCTTCCCTCCAAACCCTAACCCTAATACTCCATCTTCTAGACCTAATTCTTCAAGCCCTGGACAACAGAGGCAAATATTTTTTATCCTCAACATCTTACCAATCTGGCGAAGTCTATTTCTCAAGGATTCTTCCCAACATATCCCATTATGTGGAAGTATATCTGCGTTTATATCTGCAGGCAGCCTTCTAGAGCTTTTCTTCCAAATCAAATAACAGGACAGGGACAAGTTTGGAAGCTTTAGGGGTTTAGCTACTCACAGTTGACTCCCTTGATGATCCTCCTCCTTCCGGAGATCGGGTTCATCAATTTATGCTTCTTGTGGGACATATTTCGCTCGACCAACCTCCTCGCCTCGCAGATTTAACTAGTATTGGTGGTGGATTTGATGAGTTGATTGTTGAAGATGTTGATGAAATCTGTGGATTTGAATGGTCCAATAGAGCCGTTGATCGGGCTTTTGTTGGCCCCGGATGATGAGGAAGATTATGGCTGCTTTTATGTGCCCCTTTACTACAAAGGGTTTCATTTCAGCCTTTCCTTCCAGGTAATCATTTTAAAGAAGCCCCGCAATTATTTCAGCAGATGCGTAAAAGATGTTGCCGGATCACATCACCTTTGTGAGCATCCTTGATGGATGTGCCGCAAATTCGCTCTTATAGTCATAGGTAGACGGGTACATACATGCATTGTAGATTGTGAATTTGGTTCAGATCCGCCGGCCCGGAATGTTATTTCATGGAGCACTATTATCACAAAGATATGTTCAAGATGGATTAACACCAAGCCCCTCAAGCTTTTGGATAGCATGAGGGCTTGATGCCTAATGAACTTACCATTGGAAGCATGCTTTCTCGCTAATGCCTATGTCGCCCCTTAATGAGGGATGCCACATGTTTGTATCCATGAGTAAAGGTTATGGAATCACACCAATGCTTCATCAAGATAAATCGGGATAATTGATCAACCGCTTCAAGAATGTGGCACCAAGGTGAGGCGAAGCCTTAATTTGCAACATGCCTTTCCTTCCAGGATGCTATATCATGGACCGGCCATGCTTGGTTCTCATAGAGCTTCGCAAAAAAGTTGGCAATTTAATAGGTCTAGCACAATGTCCGCCACTGCCTTTGGTTCGTAAGAGATAATGCTCTCTTGGTGCAATTTAGCAATCGATAGCTACTGGTCATTCCCCTACCTTTGTGGCACTCAAATGCTTTTATGCACCGGGTTACTAGTCCGCTGAGTGAAGGGTTTCATACATAACCACTCCCAAAGATGAATATGTATATTGAGGTCAGAAAGATGAAGTACTCTAAGCCCGGACAAAAGCACATGTAATATCCTTGAGGCCACGGTTTATTTCAAACACTTGGAATGACTTTAAAAGGGTGAAACAAGTGAGATGCACTAAACAGTAAGTTCTTCATGCCAACCATCCTCTAGATTCAATTTGTTTGGCTATTTATGCTAGGCTACCTTCATTTTGGAGATTATGTTCATGATGTTCAAGACAATTTGAGCGATGCAATTTAAAATATATGGTTTGCAATAACACATCAATCATTTTGTAGTTTTTTTTTTTTTTTTTTTTTTTTTTTTTTTTTAGGCCCTAAGGGCCAAAAATTTTTTGTAATATAATAAATTAATATAATGATATGAAAATAATTGTCATTAAATCATATTAGACATGTTTAAAATTAAATCCCCTTAAACCCCCTTTTGGGTGCATATTCACACGGGGTGACGAGGGCAAAGAGCCCTCGTGAAATTATGTTTTGCACGCATAAAAATCAACACCATATAGTATATTGCCCGAATCTTATAGTATTTTACAAATCTTGTTATACAAAGATAACAAATTCTATACATCCATACCCACAAACGGTGAACTTCAGGTGTGTACGTGTAGATTAAGGAATAGGTGAATATGCCTATCCAAATGCTCGTTGTTCTGAGTCACCCCCGCGGTGAATATTATGCACCCAAAACAAAAGGGGGTTTAAGGGGATTTAATTTTTAAACATGTCTAATGTAATGGTTTGTGTTAGTTAATGTTCATAGTAATTATGCTGGTTGAGTCATGACATATAACATGGATGCACTCGCTTATTTTGCTCTCGAATTAGATGTTTGCAGCATCTTAATGTGTGTTTGATGGAATATAAAGTTGCCACTATGTTGGAATGTTTTATGCTTTATCTCGTAATTTGCTTTCCTATTAGAAATCAGATGTATGTTTTCAATATCCTTTAGCCAATTTGGAGAGGTTCAAAAGTTTGCAACAATCTGCGAGAAAAGAACAGAACTGGTGCATTTGCTGGTCACAATATTTTTATTGTTTTTTGTTTTGAAGTTGATAACATCTTATTCTTCGCTTTTAGTGAAAAGGCGGACAAAGGAAAATCCATATGGTGTCGTTAGCAAAATCCTATAAATCTTCTCCATGTGGACTTATGCAGGATAATTAATTGACTTTCCAAACTGTGGTTGCTAATATTAAAGATATAGAATGCTAGCAGTCAAAAGCTTTGTTGGATCTTATCAAAGTTGTTGCATCTTCGAATATATACATGTTTTACGGAGTAATAGGAAGAGTCAATTGGGCACTATATATGCCTATTTTTGTTGCATTGCATCAAACAAGTTTTTTTTTTTTTTGAGGGATAAAAATTAATTAATTAACAATAAAGAAGTACATGAAGAGCGATATAGGTACACCTACGCAAGCAAGCCATTGCATCAAACAAGTTGATTAGCTTTTTTCTGTATTTTTTTTTGTGTATGAAGTTCCTATGATAATAGAAAAATTAAAAGGATAAATGATTGCAAGAAGTATCAATATCCAAGGCTATGGCGGTGTGTCTTTAAATGTGTATGTTTGACTAAAAATTTATTCTTTGATTAAAAAAGGTTCCAATTTGTCAAATGATTTGATTTTTGTTTATGTTGCTTAATCCCAAATTGTCCTGCAATGTGCACATTGGAAAAAAGTACATAATTGATTCTTTGGGCTTTAAAATTTGTGCTTACAAGACATTATAGTTTGGAACATAATGCTTCTACGACATGCATCAAGAGGGGAAAACATGGCAAAGGATTAAGTTTTATGTTCTATGACATGCATCAAGAGGGAAAAACATTGCAAAGGATTAAGTTCTATGTTCTATGAGGTTGAAGAATGAGAATGAGAATGAGAATGATTTTTTATCGCCCACCGAGGCCAATCGCCTATGGGACCCATTAAGGAGCCGCTAAACAAACTTATTACCGTCGGGTAAAAACCCCCCCTCCAAGGGTTTTCGAGGGAAAAACCGTGGCAGTAATAAGAATGTCATCAAACCGCATAAGTATACATCAATGTATATATATGATGCCAAGTAAAAGCCCGAGGACACAAAATTGACCTCGCGATGTCCATAATCCTCCAGGTAAGGATCCCAAAGACCACATGGATGCCGCGGCTCAATGTCACATGTAATGGCTGGCCACAGCCCTCGACCAACTCAGCATAGCGCCAGGGAATTTGATCATATGTCGGGTAACTTTAAAGGGTATGAGATTCATCCCACGACTCCCATTTGGCAAAGCATTGATGAAATCGGCTCCGGGCGTGGCTCAACTAATCCATCCGGGCCTGGCCTCAATTCGGAAGATGATGTGCCCTCGTATTAATGGAGGTAATGAGTTCCAGCCTTTTCATGGGCAAGTGGGTACGCAGTAGCATTGGCGGCTCGGCTCCAATGTGGATTTTATGGCGCCGATAGTGTGTCCGCCTTGACATGTTCAAGGGCATTGGTATCCCAAAGCTTGCTGGAGGAAGCAAGCGCCAAGATATTGCTCTAATTATGGCGACCGCTTTGTATTACATATGTATGCCCCTCGTGCTCCTGCACATTCCATCTAGCCAACCATTGAGTCTTTTCCCTCCAAAGAGTCTTTGAGGGCGTCCAAGTCCCCACTGCCATGATATAAGATATGTTTAGGGAGACGAAAGCATCGCCCATATTGACCACCTTCAAATAGACAATGTGGCTTATCAAGGGGTCCGCCAAGAGGCAAGAATCTTGTCTCCCGCAAAGAGAATTTGATATGGGGACTGCGGGATCTCAACCCTAGTGTGCTCGTATCAAGAAGGCTTTCTGACCTCGCCCAAGCCATTCCAAGTAGCAAGTGATACTTCATCGGGCCCCATGCTTCCACCCCTGTGATAAAAAGGACAAAGTTCTCTACTAAGACCTTGAATGTGTGTGACCGGAGGCCCAATCATACAACTCGTTTTTTTATGACTATTGTTTTGCATTGCATATAGTGCCTTCCAAAACACCAGAGGCCGTGAGATGGATGTGTCCCAAAGGCATAGTAGAAGGAAACTCCACTCCAAATACTTGTATGTGATTTGCAACTCTCCTACATTCTCGGCCTTGGTCCCGGCGAGGGGACCCTACCACGGAAGATGATATGAAAACCTTTAGTCTTGGCCAAAGGACGCGCATATCGCCCATGCAATGTGTCCGGTGGCATCGAGATGTCGCTGCATGTCTGCTGGTGTAAGTGTTAGAGGTCCACATCATCAGCATATATTAACCGTCTGATGATGTGATAGAGAAGATGAGCTCCATCGCCCCCATTATCGCTAGAAGCCAACCTCCAATTGATCAGTCGTAAAGCCCAAATAATGTTGGGGAGAGGGAAGTATCCCCGGACGCAACCTCGATAATTACTATCAAATGGTTGGCTTGTCCGGCCGCGAACCGGACCCAGCATCTTTCATATAGCCTCATCAGATTCTCGCAAATCTACAGTAGAACCCCTACCAAGGTGCGCCTTTGCCCATAGTTTTTCCCGCAGGCATGTTGTCAAACGCCTTCAAGAAAAATCCACAAAACAACAATATAGATCCCGGACGCCGCTCCTCATTGCCTTCAATCAAAGTTCGCGAACGGAAGATGTGGCCAATGGTTGAGTGCCGGGTCCGACCCCCGCCTGGGTGAGGCCCGTGACTTTCCGCCGCCTCCCTCAGCCTGCCAACTCGCCGCCGAGAATCCCAAAAGTTATGGTAAACACCGAACCGACCATGATTGTTCGTGACCACCGGGCGCGGTGGGTCACCGCCCCTATAGATGGGAACAACTCGCTATTGGTCCACCGCAGCTGGGAAGCTCTCGTAATGCCTTGTTGAACAAGAAGGGGTCAACACCGGTATTATGGACGGCCCCCGGCCCACTTTGCCAATTTCGGCCTCGCATACCATCCAAGTCCGGCTTCCCCATTGGCAAGACGCTAAGCCTTGTTCCACGTCCCAATTGCGGATTTCCAAAGACCGGGGCCTTCTTGCAAGGGTACAATGCCGCATGTGCACCTCGAGGGTCAGATAGCCGTAAGTCATTAGGGTTTTGAGATTAAAAAAGGGCCTTCAAAACATGCCAACTAAGCCAAATGAAGATAAATGAACTACCAATCGTAAATCAAAGTCGATTTGGTCGGTCCAAATAGCAAAACTTATAACTAACTCGGATCACATTTTCTAGCATAACCGTTGATAGAAAAGTCCAAATGAGCTTCTTCTGTTTAGTGTAATAGATAGATCTCGTTGAGATCTTTTCCAACCTTAGGTGCTTTTGCACATATTTTAACCACTTATGATTGTCAAAAACTCCAAAAACAGTTTTTATCATTTTTTACTATCCCACGAGGCTAAAAGATATGCAAACCACCTTAAGGTTGAAAAAGATCTCAATGAGATCTATCTATTGCACTAAACAAGAGCTCATTGGACTTTTCTATCAACACTTATGCTAGAAAATGTGATCCAAAGGAGTTAGTTATAAGCATTTACTTGACCGGATTACCGCCTACATTTTGGTAGTTCATATAGCTTAATCATCAATTCTAGAAGGCCCTTTTATGATCTCAAAAATCCCTAATGATTGCCTCCCATCGCCGGGAGTGATATTCCCTGGGGCTGTCTTGGCTTTTAAGAACCCTTCGCCATAAGGTCCCGGGTGACATTCGGGGAGGTAAAACATTTCCTTTGATGTCTTAAATGTACCTTTTTTTAGCTTTAAGGAAGATGCGGTGATGCTCGATCGCATGTGGGCGTAGCGGTCTCGTGACTTGGCCGGACGGCGTTTGTGTTCCTTGCACTGCATCAAACCATTGATTACGTGGGAAGGTTTGTGTTCTTGGAGGTGCTGTCATGCGGCGGTTTATCCCAAAAGCACCTCTCAAGTAGCCCTAAGCACATCGGCCACCGGGCCGTCTGCGTTTGCTCTAGTGTAGGATATTGCAAAATTTCGCGCGGTCATCTATAGCATCCGGGCATAAGCCCCCGCATGTTCATAATCCAATCATGAATCGAGGCATATGAGGAGTTGTTGCACAGGGGTTCGAGACAACCGCCAAGCCAACTTCAAGTAAAGTGGTAAGTGGTCCGCAGTCGATCTCTTCATCCCGATTAGTTGTTCCCACCGAAAGTGCTTGATGACATGCATATCCCGCCGGGCACCAACACATAGTCCACCACACTAGATCCGCCCCCGGTTTTCACCCCACAAGTGCTCTTAAGGTGGAAGGCCACGTGCCGATCCATTGCGATTACCCGAGGTCAAGATACCTTTTACATAGCAAAAAGCAATCACGTCGACCATAGCGCGGCGTGACGATTGTCATCGATGTCCGTGGCCAAGCTCCTTCGCGGGGACGAATCGCAATATATCATCATCAAAGGATCAAATCTCATGGGGTTGTTCTACCCCAGGTCTGCGGCGCATTGAAGTCTCCAAGGGAGTATGACGACGCCTAACCGAAATAGTCGGGTCCATATTTTTTTATGTTCTAAATAACCATATGTTCATTTATTGAGATAGCTATTATACTTTTTAAAGACGGCCAAGCTTTAATCTCATTTTAAGGCTTGGCTTTTTTTAAAACACTAAGCTTTAATTTTTTCCATCCTCATTTATATTACATTGCAAGTTTAAAGATGTAAAACATGAACAAAATAATATAATGCTCCTTAGTATCTGAACAAACTTTGCCTATTTATTGTCCTGGTCGTTTAGTCTAGTGGTAATACACTAGGTCTAGCAACTATAGGTCTCGGAGTTTGAGACCGCCGTAATCGTGACTTTTGAATGTTGGGTGTCAAAACCCACGTAGGCGAATAAAAAGTGGTTGGGGCGAGGGCCCAACAGCAATGTAGTGGTCACATGTCCAGTTGGATGCTGCCTAGTGGTGTGACGTTAAAATACTATCTATTATATTACATTGCAAGTTTAAAGATGTAAAACATGAACAAAATAATATAATGCTCCTTAGTATCTGAACAAACTTTGCCTATTTATTGTTTTTATTTTTCCGTCACGATGGTAATGAACGAATATGCAATACATCCCATATCATTAACTCAAAATAGCACATATCTGAAGCTAGAAACTCTCTAAAAGTAAAATAATAATAAAATAGAGGGCTAAAAAGCTTCTTATATAGACTCAATAGAGGGCTAAAAAGCTTCTTATATAGACTCATTGAGTAATGTTAATGTTTTATATATCCCATTATCCAACAATCCATCCATTTCAATGACACCATAATTTAATACCCCAATAAATACCTTGCTCAACAACTATGCAAGCATGCATGTACTAATATCATCTTGGGTTCACAATGCACACACTATCATAAATGCCCGGCATCGCCGGGCACACGTTTCTAGTATCAATAATACAGCCATGCATTTTCCTTTTAAGGGCATTCCTAGAAATCAAAATTTACTTGGAGAACTTGCTACAAGTGCATATGTTTTTTACCTCTCATTACATGATATTAAATTCAAGTAGATTTATTAGGTCTCATCTACATGAAGAACGAGAACCTTTGGCTCACCGATTCTAGGGGCATTGGAACCATCTCACCGAACTCCTAGGGCATTGGAGGGACATTGGAACGATCGCCCCCTCGTTGACGGACGCTTACGGTTTTATAATACGTGATGATGCGGGACAAGATATTGAAGCCAGAGAAGGATATTTTTATAAAGCATCATCGAACATGTGGTGAAATAGAGGAGGGGGAGTCTTATGCACCTCTGAGTTATAAACAATGGATTGGTGTCCGATGTTTATGTAAGAAGTGCTCTCATTGATATGCATGCAAAAGAGGGGTGTTTAGATGAAACGCATAAAGTTTTTAATCAATCATTAAGTAGGAATGTGGTGACATGTGGGGCAATGTGAAGATATAATTATTGTGATGAAGGTGTTTTGTTGTACGTCTTATAGATGATATTCAAGAGCAGGTGTTGGGCCGATAAGGTTACGTATTTAAGCACGTTGAAAGCACTGGCGTATTGGAGCCATGCAACAAGGAATGGTTATCCATGAGCGGATTTTATGTTCTTCTTTCCCTTTAGATGTTATTATTGGAACTAGTCTTATTGATATGTATTCTAAATGTGGTACTTTAGAGGAAGCACATGAAGGCTTTCTTTCTTTCCTTGGCAATCTAATAGTTCGAGATGCCATCTCATGATCTTCCATCGAAATGCATTTGGGAAATGCAACAACAATGCATTAAGACCATTTATGCAACATTTACTGGTATGCGTGCAGCATGCAGTCGGATGAAGGCCATTGCTATTTTGTGTCTATGGAAAAGGAGCGTGGGATCACACCACATGTTACCCATTATGATTGCATGGTTGATCTTGCAGGTTGCTTCACTTAGGCTGAAGAATTACTCCAATCTTTAACCAGCCCTATATTATTGAGTTTATCTGGATTTTAAGTGCACAACTGGCTACATACTCATGGCAAATATCTATGCTGCCAAAAGTACAGTGAGGAATGCTAATTCTATAAAAGAGGTAAAAAGCTTAGCAGACAGTTTCATGGAGCCGTTGGTGGCAGTAAGTACCTCAAGCATATACAACATGCCTAACCCAGAGATTACTTTGTTATTCTCATACAAATTGTTCTAAAGAATTCTAAAACGTAACTACTTTGGTTGGTACAGCATTCCAGGCCTGGGACTAAGGATGGTATCATTGAAATGACTGTGAAGGACCAGTCAAGTTTCAGAAACAAACATGTTAGCTTAATACCTTGAAAGCATTATTACTCCCTTTGGCTGTGGTCTTTGGGAAGGATGCATCCTTGCACTTTGTATCTATGGAAGAACGAGTACAGAATCACACCCAGATATTGGTACCATGATCTTCTTCAATGCGTGATTTGTTTTTAAAAGGTGAAATTTTTAACGAGTTCCTGAGGTGGACCTCATTGTTCATACTTTGCTGAATGCATGGCAATGTACTCCTCTAGGAAGAGAACGCTTTGAGGAAGTAGTTCCCATGGAATTTTTTCTGCGGAGCTAGAATCCTATATCTGTGATGTCAAAGATATGTTGCAAGACAGTATCAACAATATGCAGGAGATGAGAAAAAGCAGGTGTAGAAAGAAAGAGGAACTATTTAAACTTTGGTGGTTTATGGAGGCATCAATCTAACCAGAAGAGAAATGCTATTAATCTCGTGAAACTTCTCTATATATAGACATGTTGCAAGGCTGTCTTGCTCAGAAGATACTTTTTGAAATGTTCTCAGACTGCTATAATTGGAAGCCACTTCGTGGACAAAAGGGTGCAAATAGAAGGAGCAGGATTGAGCTGGAGGCTGGAAACTGTCGAAGGATGGATTTGTGAAACCCGCCAGCAACAAAAGTGAAAGCCTGCCTGAATAGACCTGTGCAAACATCAGTTCTGTATAATCTGGATTCTCTTTAAGAAAGGTGCAGAAGGATCTAGGCATGGATTCAGATCAATCAGGTGCAGAAGAATGATCAAGCTGGGAGATTCGGCTACAAACAACTTGGAAAGGGCTAGAACAGGGCAAATCGGCCGATTTGTGCAGGCTAGGGTTGGACTCACAGGAGATAGGGCCGCATTGAAGGCAAGCAGCGGCCAGCAATTAGTGTTCTAGAACATTCGCAGCCTATTTGCGCTTTTGTCCGGCGATCCCTGTTCTTTAAGATTTCTGCAAATGAGAACACAGAAAGAAGCAGCTTTGATACTGACCTTTTCTTTGCAGGCTTGCATTGCTCTTCTTTAAACTCCGTCGTCGTAGTAGGCCATAGCCAGGCCATAGCAGAGGTCCCTAGCATGCAAAATCCGGAATCGCAGCCAGAGCATCGTCCTCTTCCTCTGTCTAAAACCTTTACCTTTGCTTTTTTTGTCTTTTGGGTAAAAGGCACCTAAAGGAACAACTAACAACTACAAATACGGAGCTTCCACGGTTTGAGAGTGCAATTCCACAAATGTCTACTTCTCTAACATTAACATGGAGGATCCTATTGCTCGTACTAGGCCTAGTCTCAGTCTCAGTCTCACTCCCGCAAACACATGCAGCAGAGCAAATTAGAATGAATATAACTCATGTACACAAGGGTCTGCCAACATATGAGAAATTGCATCGAGGGGCTGAAAGCAGCCAAAAAGGAGTGCATATTGGCAAGCTAGACACAATGGTCGCAACCCCTTACGAGCACACAATCTGGGTATATGATGGACTTATGGATGGGCACTCCAGCAAAGCTTTTTTAGGGTACAAATGGACACCGGAAGCGACCAAGTTTGGATAAAGTGTGGCCCTTGCTCTGAATGCTCTCAAAATGAAGGAAGTTGTGCTCCATGTCCGAAAATGTTTTTGTATCCATGGCAGTCTACTTCATTTTCCACCCTTGGATGTAATCCCTATTATGGTTGTGGACCTTTGTCTGGTGCTTCTTGCGCCCCTCGTCCCAATCCTTTTCTTAGAAATCGTCACGAATATTCTTGTTCCTATGTGTATCAATATTTTGATACGAGTTACACTAAGGGGTGTCAACAGAAGCCATCGCTTTGCACGGCTCCCATGAGTCAGGATAACTTTTCGGTTGTTCTAATACTCTTGTTGGCCGTTTGATGGTGATGGTATTTAGGACTAAATTCAGGACCTCTTTCTCTTGTCTCTCTCCGTTGCCCTTGATGGGTATTCTCCCCTCTTGCCCTGCGCCTTATGGCCAAGATGTTGATAAGCCCTCTTCTTTGGCCCCTCCCCAAATCCTTTGGCGGTTCTACACCCATCCTTGGCAAAGGAATCTACTATGTCCATCTTGGCGTCGATTGTAGGAAATCCGTGATTGTAAACCCAATCAACCATGGCCGGATCTCAACTCTCATGGGTACAATGATTGATTACGGTACTCGCGGCTCACCATCCTCGAGGAAGGTGTATTCAATGATGTACGCACGTGCATTCGTCAATGCAATGCCATCGTGCCTCAAGTTCATGTACACGCCCGCGATCTACGCTTTGATGTTTCCGTGCACCTAACATCACGGAGTTCCTCTCCGGCCATTCCCACGGGGGCTTCATTGATCCTCGGTTTCAAATTACATGGGCATGGTCAATCCCAATGTCATGTGCTTGTTGATGTCACGTGCGTTCTACAAGAAGGCGATCTTAGTCGGTCGGCATCATTGGAAACATAATCGGCCGGGAATCATCTTGTTACCCTACGATACAAAGGCAATGAAGATCTCTTTCATACCGGTGATTGTAGCAACCATTTGGAGAGAACATGCCGCATGCGGATCGACTTGTATTCTATTAAGTAGAAGATTGGGGGAGATTATGTTACAAAATGGTCATTACATTTAGAAGATTTCAAAAGATTGTGCATATTTCTATCTACTAGTTGCTAATACATTCCTTTAATATCATTACTCAAAGGATTACTTACGTGCATTACGTTAGCCAAAGTTCCACAAATTCTCTCGTCATCTAGAAGACTAAAGACCATGTGCATTTCTACCCACTAATAAATTCCAATGTCATTCAATAGTTGGAATAACTATCTAAGCAAGTCAAGATTATTGTCAACAATTTATTTGCAATGTACATAGCTAGTGAAACTTAACACGTCATTACCCTCCTTCGGTTTGGAACAACTTGAAGTGATATGTCCCATTTCAGGAAGAATTTGTCTTTGCTATGATATATCATTTTTGCATTTTACCTCTATTGAAGAACTATTATCCATCCACCTATCTATCTATATTCAAGGGCTAAGCGGGATGATCGGGTTGTTTATTGTATGAATCACTTGGTTTTTATGGTTTTTCCTGTGGACTCTTGAATCTGAACTTCACAATATTTTGTGCTAGATATTTCAAAATAACTTGTTGGCATCCTAGATAAATACAAGCATCGACTATGAACATGTCACATTTGGATATTCAAAGTGGTTGGATATCTGATTGCGAGAATGCCTTAGGGTTGGCAATTAAGGAGAACTAGAAATATGAGGGTAGCAAATTGAGGGATATTATTTATAAAGCTAGCTAATTATGGTCGCTACATTTACAATATTTCATGGACCGTGTATATTTCTATCTACTAGTTGTTAATACAATACTAGTAATGAGTACATTCCAGCACCTCTTTCACGGTAGAAAACACTTTGTCCAACACCAATAACGACTCCACAGTTATTGCATTTTGCGACACCAATGAATATAGTAGTAGCATACATTGAGGCCAACATATTAAATAGCTCTTGTTGTGTGCTCATAGATTGTATGATAGAGAATGTAGGATCTTTTGCAAACGCCAACATGTGGTGAGAACAACTAGACTTACATTTTCTATTCAAAGTCCCATAATGTTGTCCCAAATAAAAGCGATAGATAGTTGTGTAGAACTTGCATATTACATAGTAATATGGGTTACATCAATATGACCGATGTGCTTCTAAAGGCGGGCTTTGCATTGCACCAATTTTGAAATCTATAACCGGAAAGGTGTTGCGTCGCCTTATCCAATGTGTAGGGCCATCAACTAGAGCACTTAGGGGATTGTCATGTATGCGTGCGATTAGTGAAACCACTTCACTCTTTGGTACATAAAAGCGAGGGTTTTAGAGTCAATCAAACATGTCTTTATCGACATCTTACCTCCATGAATAGACCATCAACACCAATGAAAATACATGTTCCAAAGAAAGGGATTACTTCTCAAAGCTCTCTACATGCAACTCCACCACCATCAATCTATTTTTTGGATACAAATAGCAGTAAAAATGCATTAAGAAATAGATATGAAAGAGATGTTGCATATCTGGATAGTGCTGCATGGTATATTTGTTAAATCTTTCATTAGCAACAAGTTTACGTTTACCCCTATTCAACCCCACTATAATTTGTCGTACTCTCTCTATAGATTGTCATGGCATTTTATGTCCTCTTGAATAGAGAAAGAGGGATTGGGCTATAAGGGCACCCCATATGTAGCATTATAACAGGGGGTTTTTTTTGTTTTTTGCTTTGTTTTCTCTAAGGTTTTCATATGATTTGGTGGCCGTATTCATCCAGGTGTACTAAATAGTATTTCTAGAGTGCACCCTTTTGTAAGCCGTTGATTTTAGAAAAGGGGGCAAATCCTATGGTGAATATCCTCCCATTAATTTTAGGGTTTTTTTAGGGTTGTGTGGATTAGGCATGACCATTTAACTTGACTTTTTTTAAATCCCCATGTGTTAACTCCATTTAACTATTTCGAACTAACTGTTTATTTATTTTTATGCAGGTTAGAGAGGCACCGCACTCACGAATCCGGCCTCGAGGCCATAGAATCAATTTAAATCATCAAGGCACATCCCGATTTTGCCTTCTTAGGGATTCTTAGATCATTTCACTCGATAATTTGCGAATTTGAGTGTACAGGCCGGTCGTCTTGAGTTAGGGTTTCAAGTTACGTATGGTTGAGCGGATCCGGGCACCAAGTTTGCAGCCAGTTTTCTTCATCAGCTATAGCGGCATTCCGTTTGGCCATAGATCATTTCTACGGGCATTAAATCACATAGATATTATGCTTCTCAAAAATTTGAAGCGTTGGCGTTTTCTGCGAGGACGGTTGGATGGCATGTATTATCGAGAACGTAACCCCAATGTGAACATTTTTTTCACATGTTGACCCGTCTAATGTATTGCGAGTAGCGGTGGAACGTTTTAATAATCAAGGGTCCTTGGTAAACCGCGGCTATGGCCAAGGGACACGGTGTTTACTCGATGTTGGCAAGAAGATAAGAGGTTGGTCTTACTTTGTAAATGGCAATGGATCATTCGGATTTTTCCTATTCGGAGAGGTCATGCATTTTACATTAATGCGATGAAGGATCGACTTATTAGCTAACAGGTTGTATACATCGTTACCTTTACCATGCCAAAGCTCCAACGCCTAAGGTTTATTATAGAGTTTTCCTATGAGTTCTCTACTCTCCATAGAGTTTATATTTATCTTTGTCAAGGCACCAAAAGAATGACCGACTTCGGGCGTAGATCTTTCAAAGGCAATGAAATGCCTTCGCCCATTATAACTTAGAAGGCATCTCATATTACTATTTTGCAAATATAACGGTGATAATCTAGGGATCTTTGGATCCTTCGTCTCGACCATATAATCATGAGCTATTTGTCGGGGTAAAGCTTTGGGCTTCCATGGCTATGGCATTTTTTGGTATCAAATCGGCAAATCTCTAAGAGGATCATGCGATATATGCGCGTTCCAGTGGAGGGAATGAGATTTAGATGCCACTGACACATTTACATGCGAGATCTTGATTATTATAAAGCAAGAATCGAGAAGAACTCTTGGTTTTCGGAGGGAGTAAATATGCTTGAAAGTGATATGCTTCAAGTTCTTGAAGAGCATGATCTGAATGTTGATACATATAAGAAGATGCTAGAATACATGTGCGTATTGAACCTCCTTTTCTCTTCAATTGTTTCTACGATAAGCTGGAAAATTTCCTTTGGTCATTTATTGTTTTATATAACTAATCATGGATTGTGGCTTTGCAAGTTCATGTTGTATCTTGTTGCTACTTGTAGAGTGTATGGCATTGCGAGAATTCTAATACATGAAGCCCGATCTATCTTCTTTTTGGCAATTTGGGTTTACGCCTATGGTGAACCTTTTCACATCTTGTATCATGTTGGTCGCAGGAATTGTTCTAGTCTCGAATCATCCTAGAGAAATTGACTACCTTGTGCGGTCAATTTTTTTGTGAAGTTCTTTGTCAAAACACCCTTTCTTACCTAATGTCCGAGAACTTGATCTTGATCATGACAAAGGCAAAGTTTGTTTCGCGATTACGTATACTTTGGAAGACATTGAATTGGATCAGGTATTCACATTTGACTAAATCGAGCTTTATGGTTTCTTTATTTCAAACACTTATGCTTGTTCTATGCAGGTGGAGGAGATGTTTGATGCAACATTGCGTTACCTTCTATTTCCGTTACCCATCATGCAACCATTGCACATCATTGTATTTATATTAAAACAAGGCAGTTTTATCATCCTAGGCTTGTCTCATATAATTGGATGACATGCACAAGTGTTTGCAAATTATCAAAAAGGGTTTCCAGTTTGATGTAGCAGTAGCAAATGCTCTTGTGGACATGTATGCAAAATGTGGTGTGATTTGGCAAATTCTAAAATACTTTTTATAACTTGAGTATGTGAAAAGCACCATAGTTTTTTTTCAATGCGTTTATCTTGTTTTTTTTGTCGATTTTTGTTAGGGCCGGAAGGGCCCAATTTTTTTTAACTACCAACATATAACTAATGGTGACATTATTACTACAAACCATTGCATCCAACACATTTAAATGAAAATCCCACGAAACCCCCTTTGGTTTGGGTGCATATTCACACGGGGGTTCATTAGGGGCGTGAGAGCCCTTAAAAACTTACAATACATGTACAAAATTAACACTATTAAGTACATTCCCTCAAATCTTATAGTATTTTGCAAACCTCAAGATAAGATATAAAAACTTGTATTGGGCATACCCCCACAAACGAGGACGCTATGTATGGTCCGGATCATGGAATAAAGGGCAAATATGCCCATCCGGACAACTCGTTGCGGGAGTAACCCCCATGTGAATATGCACCCAAACCAAAGGGGTTTGTGGGGATTTTTCATTTAAATGTGTTGGATGCAATGGTTTGTAGTAATAATGTCACTTTATTAGTTATATGTTGGTAGTTAAAAAATTGGGCCCTTAGGGGCCCCTAACAAAATCAGACAAAAAAACAAGATAAACGATTGAAAAAAAAAACTATGGTCTTCGCACCACATACTCAAGTTATAAAAAGTATTTTAGAATTTGCCAAATCACACCACATTTTGCATACATGTCCACAAGAGCATTTGCTTTGCTACATCAAATTTGGAAACCCTTATGCAGTTCACTATGAGAGGCAACGACTAGAATTTCAATTTACACAATGCAAGTTGATACATACAAATTCCTCTCCACTCCATGCAAGATATTTTAAGTAGCATAGCCATTGTTACGTGGCACAATTATTCAATCTAATTCCTCAATATTTTATGTGACCCACTCAAGTGTTCTTGATTTCAAAAGAAAAATGCACCATATCTATTTTTCAAATTTGGTTTTTTCGGTTTGGTAAAAAACCTTTTGGATTTTGTTTTTAATTTATTTTCCTAAGTTTTTGAGGAGGTTGTGAGCAAGATAATTCCCAATCTTCCAAAAGTTGGAAGAATTTTTCTTGTAAGATTTTGGATTTCGAAGTTTCCGATCCTTTTCTCTTTGGGTCGATTTTCGGTGGCAAGAATAATGGATGCCATGACTGGCGACATGCTTATTCTTCACGGCATAAATGCTACATATTGTGAGTACATAGATTGCTTGCTTGTTTTTTTATTCGGCCTCATCCAGACCTATTTTTGTATCGAGTCTTCCCTCTCCCTCTTCTAGACACAATGTTCTTTGAGGTTATTGTCTTTAAGAACATGCCAAGTAGCTTGACAAGGAACATGCAAGGATCTAGTATTTTAAGTTTGGCGGAGGCCAATAGAGCATTTAAGGCTTTCAAGGATCCATCCTTCACATTATACTATCGTTTCTGTCATAGTTTTGGAGTTCCATTTGCTTTGTTATTTTCATATCTTCTACTGTATTTTTGTCTTTGAACAGGATGTTACAAGATGGTAAAACAATATGTACAAGACCCCAGATTTCTTCAAATTATAGTTAAAGCCACCTGGAATAAAACCTATCGAAGTTCTTGAGAAAAAAAATAAGATACATGGTTGGAAAAAGAGAGGTCAGGTATTGGAGGTCCTGCTTTTAGTAGTTAAATGATTGGCATCTTTAATCCATCAAAATATGTAGATGATCTATTGTTTAAATTTGGTTTTTCCGGCACCCCAAAAACTTTTTAGATTTTTTTTTTTTTAACCTGATTTCTAAGATTTTCGAGGGTTTTTGGCCGGAAAATAATTCCGATTTGCCAAAATTTTCTTTAAGCATTATGTTAGTGTATTATTTTTTCGGAAATCTAGCGTGCATGCCGTGTTTGGCAATCTAGGCATGCATGGCGGATGAAAGACATCTGGAGAAGTTACGGAAGCACTGCCGCAGATGTGAAGGATAAGCATGCAGGAGAGTTGTAAAATATCGAGGGTCCTTACGCCCTTATGCTCTGTTATTTCTTCTCTGCTATTTGTTTGATAATCTTTGGTTGTTTCTTCCTTGCTATTTGTGCAGTTCATTTGTCATTGTGTCGATTTTATTTCTAAAGAAAAGCGATGGCAAACCGCTTTCTCAACATCATGAGTTTAAAGTGATGGTCTCTTCAACAAAGCTTTAAATGTAGAGCTTAAGCTGGAGCAAAAGCGCTGGGGATCCCAATCCCGATTTTGCTTTGTTCAACGGAGGTTTGTTGGTTCAGCCTTGCTTTGTCTAATTCACTCTTGATTGAACATGGTGGATCTAGGATTAGCTTTGCATCATTGGAAAACGAATCCAAAAGCATGCATTTTTCCGTTACCCCATTTTATTCTAGCTATTAATTTTTCTAATCTTGCCATATCACAGTGTAAAGCAAAACCGCGACTCATTTCGGAGTTGTTGTTTTTGAGCCGAAGTGCGATTTTAAAGCAAACAATTAAAGTTCGTATCCCCTTTTTTCTCTGGCTCTGCAAGCAGGCCGATTTGCATCTCTTGGACTTATCTAAATGGTTGTCTCAGTTGCAGGAGGTATTTGGAGAGAAGCCGACAGCATTTGAAATCCAACCTTGCCTGTTGAAATCCGACCTTGCCTTTCGGCCCAGCCACGAAGTTCTATCTATCTTCCATACCATTCCTTTTTTATTAGAACAATTGGCTTCCAAGTTCTGGATAAAATTATGCATCAAAATCCGAAATCAAGGTTAAGACCTTGATCCTTTTATATGCAGATAAAGGGATTAGCATAATAAGAACAGTTTTGGAAATAACAAATATAAAGCAATGCTTGCTATTTGAGTTCAATGTTATTTTCACAAACTTCTCTCGTATTTTCCTTTATGATTTGCATGCCGAGCCTTTTAGTGGTTCTTCCCGCAGATGTCGAGACGACATCCCGCATCTGTTTAAGGAGCCCAATGGAGGTGTATGTTGGCTAGATGTGGTGGTGTCCGATTCAAAATTTGATATGGCATGGAATTGGCAATCTAAACGTTTTCAGGATATACTTACGCCTATGGTATTTGGCTTATATTGTTTTATTCTTCATGATTGTATTCTTGCATGGGCTAAACTTTGTGTTTTATGCGAGTTGTTCTTCACAGTTCATTTGGAGTTTGTTTTTATGTGATGATCTGGGCATATTGTGCTATGTATCGGGTTGGTAATTGTGTTCTAGCTTATTTGTGGTTTGCATGCATTGAATTGTGAATCCCTAAATGTTCTTTCCTTTTCGACACAGATTGAGTGAATAATCGAGATAGATTCCATGTAGTAGAGTTTCTATTGAACGTACCTAGGTCTTCGTGGTTCGCTTTAGATCTGGTGCGAGGATTGATTCTACGTTTTTATTGACTTACTTAGTCGGGTTTATTGATTCTTAACCACATGGATTTGGGGTTTTAAGATGAGCATGCATCGATTCGTATTTTACGTTAAGCTTGAGGTGCGAAGTTCTATCTATCTTCCATACCATTCCTTTTTTATTAGAACAATTGGCTTCCAAGTTCTAGATAAAATTATGCATCAAAATCCGAAATCAAGGTTAAGACCTTGATCCTTTACTGCAGATAAGGGATTAGCATAATAAGAACAGTTTTGGAAATAACAAATATAAAGCAATGCTTGCTATTTGAGTTCAATGTGTTATTTTTCACAAACTTCTCTTCTGTATTTTCCTTTATGATTTGCATGCCGAGCCTTTAGTGGCCCTTCCTGCAGATGTCGAGACGACATCCTGGCATCTGTTTAAGGAGCCCAATGGAGGCAGTGTATGTTGGCTAGATGTGGTGGTGTCCGATTCAAAATTTGATATGGCATGGAATTGGCAACGAAACGTTTTCTGTGATATACTTCTGCCTATGGTATTTGGGCGATATTGTTTTATTCTTCATGATTGTATTCTTGCATGGGCTAAACTTTGTGTTTTATGCGAGTTGTTCTTCATTCATTTGGAGTTTGTTTTTTATGTGATGATCCGGGCATATTGTGCTATGTATCGGGTTGGTAATTGTGTTCTAGCTTATTTGTGGTTTGCATGCATTGAATTGTGAATCCCAGCTAAATGTTCTTTCTTTCTTTCGACACCAGATTGAGTGAATAATCAGATAGATTCCATGTAGTAGAGGTTCTATTGAACGTACCTAGGTCTTCATGTTCAGCTTTAGATCCGTGCACGAGGATTGGATTCTACGTTTTTATTGACTTACTTAGTGGGTTTATTGATTCTTAACCACATGGATTTGGGTTTTTAAGATGAGCATGCATGGATTTGAAAGTTGATGAATGTGAGCTCTCAACCATAAAAGGTTAGGGTATAAGTGATTTTATTTCCTTCTTGAAACGACCCCACTATTTTGTTGTGCTATGTTTCCCATGGAATTGTAAAGGTCTTCCAATGGTAAGATATATCATGGAGGTTTGGTTCTTGACTTATTCAGCTTTGCAAATACAATCTGGCACTAGTAGAGTATTGATGCCTTTCTTCTCTACATAAATTCTCTCAGTATTTTCCTTTACGATTGTTGTTCATGCATGCTTTTCCTTCTCCTTCGTATTATCCTTCATGATTGTATTCTTGCATGGGCTAAACTTTGTGTTTTTCGTTGTGCAGTGTTCTTCATGAGTTCATTTGGAGTTTTTTGTTTTATAGTCCGTGGCGGTCTAGGCATATTGTGCTATGTCTTGGTAATTGTGTTCTAGGCCATTTATGGTTTGCATGCATTGAATTGTGAATCCCAGCTAAATGTTTTTTCCTTCTTGACACCAGATTGAGTGTATAATCAGATAGGTCGCTTAATGCAGATTGTTTGAATGAATGTAGTTGTATTCAACCAATGAGAATAGGATGTATTTGCATCAATGTATTGTAAGACGAGCAGTAACACTATTTTTATTGTAGAATGTATAACATCAACACGAAAGCCCATAACTCCATGCTGTTGTATCAGAGTGTATAGCTGCATAATTGATGCACCACTTGCACTTTTAATATCTCCAATTTTGTGAATAGATAGGGAAGGCCCATTTTGCTTAGTTTTGTAAATTAATAGTCTGAAGGAGAATTCGATGACCTAATGTACCGCAGACCTTGGTTTGAAATAGTTGAGTCTTAATACTGCAACATATCATTGCATTGCTCTCAGTCTAGTGGTAACACACTAGTTCCTTAGCAATGTGGTCTCGAGTTCGAGACCACCCAAGACTTTTCGCTTGTTGGGGGTCAAATCCCAACAGCACGAATGTGGCAGTGGTTGGGAAAGGGCCCCAACCGAAAGCAATGTAGTGTGGTGTGTGGTCACATGTCGGTTGGATGAAGTGGCGTGGCGTTTAAAATACTATCTATCTATCTATCTATCTCAACTCGCATGCAGACTAATTCCTATAAATTCCTACGGCCCATAGAGACGAATAAAAGTAGATCCAAATTTCAATCTGTGCTTTATAAACTGGTGCTGCGCATGGCACCGAAGCTATACGTTATTAGATGTCACTTTGGGCTCATTTATTTTAATACCACATAAGACTCAACATTAGCATTTCTCTTTATATTATGTGCTAGAGCTTTACATGCATGAAGAAATATGTCTGTATTTTTGTATTTTTTTGGGGTGCTTTTAAGAATGATTAATGTCCTTGAAAGTGCAACCAAACAAACTTTTATCCAAGATTCAAGTTAGGACTTAGAGAGGATTTGGGTCATGGCGTTGATTTTAAATAAAAGCCTTCGAGTTAATGTTTTGACTTGAAGAAAGCATTAGAAAAAGGACACTAATTGCCTACAACTAAACTATCCTTTATCCAACATTCAAAAAGTCTAAGTTAGGCTCTCCTTCTTACCCACAACCAAACCAACCCTTATACCACTTTCAAATATAGAGTAGTTGGACAAGTGTCATTTCAACAATGTTGAACACTTATTTCTATAACCTTAGCCATGCACAACTACCCCTTCAAACCGAACATTTCCAGTAACATCACAATCCTTACACTCCAAGGGTAAAGATTACTTTACGAGTTATAAACTTATCCTAACATGAAATCGTGTTTTGCGCAATGTTGTTGTATAGATGAAATGTCGATCCACTTCAAGAGTCTTTGTCTAGCATAAAGTATGTTAATTCCTTTCAAGCCCAATTGATAAGATCTTTTCTTTCTACTCTTGGCCGCCTTTTAAATTTAGCATTCTATTTGTCATATATCTACAAGAAATGGTCATTGAGGGAATGATGAAGCCATGGTAAATGGATTGAGATGTCATGTAAAAAAGAACTATATATAGATAAAAAGGAATTGGTTTATTCCATTTATTACCAATGATTTTGCCACTCTTAATCCTAAAAGGCACTATGAACATGAGAAAAATTAATCGATATAAAGCTTTTGAGGCATTATAAAAATATCCTTCCTAGGAATTTTATGATACAAACTTGGGCGCAAAAGGAATTTTATGATACAAACTTGGGCGCAATTGCAATCTTAATACATAGATATTTAGATATTTGAACCTATAACACAAACCATTACATTACATCCATTAAAATTAAATTCCCCCTTAAACCCCTTTGGTTTGGGTGCATATTCACACGGGTGACTCCGACAACGGAGAGCTGTTGAATACGATATTCACCCCTATATTCTTAATCTACACCGTCACGTAAAGTTCCTCGTTTGTGGGGTATGCAAGTACAAAATTTGCTATCTTTGATAACAAGATTCAAAAATACTATAAGATTTCGCGAAATATTATATGGTGTTGATTTCAGACGTGCAAAATACAATTATGAGAGCTCTCGGGCCTACATCACCCCCCCGTGAATATGCACCCAAACCAAAGGGTTTAAGAGGGATTTTAATTTAAATGTGTTGGACCCAATGGTTTGTGAATATACCTCATCCAAACGCCTCTGTTCCTCGAGTCACCCCCGTGCGGTGAATATGCACCCAAACAAAGGGTTTAAGGGGAATTTAATTTTAATGGATGTAATGTAATGGTTTTTGTGTTATAGGTTCAAATTTTTTTTGCCTTGGGCAATGGAAAATTATTTGTATATGAATGTTGTGTACATTGCTATAGGTTCTTGTGTTTCAAAGACAAAGGTGGCCTTGAAGACCACTTATAGTTGCGCTGCAAAAATCTATAATATATATTTGTAATAAGCAAGTAGGCCAAAAATTTATATCATTATGAGGGTCTCCATTCTACATATTGAATACAAAACGAAACTCTACAATATTGATGAAAAATAATGCTAAAGAGAATGCATTTATGATGTAAACCACTTACAATATCCCTAGGGTAGTAGAATTCATATACTAGACACGTTAGAACATGTGTTTAGGAAATGGAGCATGAAGGAAGGATGTCACGCTTGTTTAAGTCACTAGTCAAATCACAATGATACTAAGTAAGCGACCACAATAAGAAAAAGAAAGAGGTGTGCAACCAAACATCTTATTCCAAATGTAATCTTGTAAGTACATGTATTGCCAATATATGGAAGCATGATAGAACTAAATCAAATTCTCCGTGATGTTTTCAAAACCGTGGCAAGATTGGCCCATCAAAAGTGCATCACCTCTTAGTAAAACATAACATAACGTGAGTTTGAAGAAAGGTCGCAAAAAATGAAAGACCGATGATCATGGTTACCAAAGAATATAAAAAGTTCTTCAAGTCGTTATCTTACATACCAAATATTCCATGGTCAGAAGGCACATCTTTGTACACATCTTCTCAAATATCTATGTATGTAGCAAAGCCAATAGTAAGGCCAATGGAAAGAATCACAAATATTAGTTGTTATTGAGCCACGTGCATAACACAATTTTAGAATAGCCAAGTTACACCCAACAAAGCAACAGTGTTTTTGAAATACACCTAAACACGAAAAAAACGCACCAAACTATCCATGTATCAAGACAAAGCCGCCGCCAAGACTTTAAAGCCCCCGCGGCAAGAGATATGGCTAATCTTTTGCATGCCAACCACATGGTGCCGCCTCGCCGATATCCCTCGACAGCCTTGCTCAAAGCCCGAGAAGGCCCCCAAGATTTGAACTTCATAACTTGCACCGTGACATGCCATTAAATAACTTTCATCTATTGTTTAAGGGATACATGCTTACCTTTAGTATATGATAGATTCGTGGAAATGTCGAGGCATCGGGGCCGTGATTTGAAGGCTTCACACTAGACTTTCGATTCTACTTGAACACCTGGAGTGTAATAAGGAGTCGAGGTTTGCTTACTGGTCCCAAGAAATCAAAATGAAAACCCAATTCATAACGTAACACAAATATGAAACGAAATGTTGGTATCTACCTCTCATCGAAAAAGAAGGCTAGAAGTGCCACAATTACAAAAGCAATTTGATTTGATAAAAGAGGTAAACGAACCGGTTAGTGGACTGGTTAAGTCCCCGCCGATACCTATCTTGGTCAAAACTGTAAGCTTGCAAAAGCAAATGTAGAGATGAACCTTGAAATGGAAGTTTCGGAAAACAAGGTCAAAACGGATGCGGGGTTGAAGGTATATACAAAGAACTTATATGTGCAGCCAACTAGTTACCCTTACAATATGCGAGCCCGATCGCCCGCTAGTTCAATGATCCATAGCCGATTTTCTTAGAATACATCCCGGACTTGATCGACCGCTTTTTGCCATTTAAGAGCATGGGAAGTAAATCCACTTAGCCATTAACGGTGCAAGACGCTTAGCAATACCTAATTGTTCCCGAAGCAAATGCAAGCTTTGCATCGAGAGAAAATGGCGGATCTTTGCTTTTAAATCTAGAGAATCCGATTATAAGCAACCCAGAATCGGATATTTATTAATAGTAGAGGCCACGCCTCCAACCATCTCGCTTTTCAATACAACTCTAAACTGGAGCCCCACGATTACATCATTTTATTCTAGAGAAACACCGCAACCCCAAGCATGAGACCCATAGCTTAAAAATCCTTTGAATCACTTTCGATCATCTAAGCTAATCGCGCAGATGCCCTCAAAGCTTATAGCCTATAATCCGTTGAACCTTCCGATCATCTACCCGCCCGGACCGCCTTTACTTGCCTCGATGGCGATTTACTCGGGGCATGAGGACAAACAAATTAACCAGGAGCCTAATCGAGTTTGAATGGGGTAATCGCCATACTTAGATTGCTTCTCGATTCGCGCGCAAAATGGTCCTCTAAATCCCTTCACTAGTAAAACCTCTTTAAAGCTAATAATCTAGCCATCGAGAGAACTGCGGGAAGCCATAGCTTAAAAGAAAACCGCTTCGGAAATGGTCCTCTAAATCCCTTCTCCACGAACCCTAAAGTTGAATGCCTCGCTGTTTGCATGGCCTTCATAAAATTAAATTAATTCAGTTTTAAGGAACAAAAACATGCAAGAAAAACCATTGCAAAACCATAGATAAAATGTCATTTAAATATGAGAATGCAAGCAGCACTCTAGATACTTGATTAGTATGCCTCGTGTAATACGCCCATGAAATCATATATAAAACCATGCCAAAAAGCTTATATAAAATCACAAAAAAAACCCCCCTGTTATAATGCTACATATTTAGAATATGACCGTAGAGAATCATGGAATAATTTAAGGGCTAAACTTAGCTATTTGGCGATTTTTTTAGCACATTTTTGAAAAACATTAAAGTAAATGGAAAAATTTGAAAAAAAAAATGATAATTTTAGCTTAACTTTTTTGGGATTCGCATCAACCTTAGAGCTCTTTAGCTGCCAAACGCTAGAAAGCAAGGCGTTGAAATTTTGTATTGTTTAGCTAAACCATTTAAAACTTTTAGAATGAATTTGGGCTAGTTTAGCTAATATCATTCTAGTTTATAAGAAAATATATGATCGGAAGTTTAGTTTCGACATTATAAATTAATTTGAGTCATAGATTTTGTTAGTTAGCATTATTTTAGAATGTTTCCACAAAGAAAATGACTAAAATAATTAGAAACAATTGAAAAAATGTAAAGTAATTTGGCTTAATATTTTCCATTGGCCATACCATAGAAATTTTTGGGATGCTGTTTGGGTTAGTTTAGCTAAACGCTACAAAGTATGAGAGGAAAAATATGTAGAGTTTAGCTAAATCACAGAAAGTTTTGGGATTAATATCGAGAAGTTTAGCTAAGGTCATTCTGGCTATTAAGAAATATGCGATTAGTAATTTAGTAGAATATAGTAATTTCTTTCTAATACAATCTAACATCATCATCTCCCTTCTCCCATTTTGCTTTCAAATTAAGAAGATTCTGAATAGATGTCTACAATTAAAATCTATCTATGCCCGGCAACGCCGGGCAACGTTACTAGTTGTTCTTATAATGTAATCTAAGAACTTCAATATCATATATATGCAACTGGAAAAAAACAAAATCGGCCTACTTGGCTTATTAGATTTGATTATACTAGAGCAATTGTGGATCCTAATTCTTCCTTGCAGTGGCATCATCCTAATAAAGACCATAGGTATTCGTGCCTTTCTTCTCTGCATGGTTCTTCATTTCCTTCTCTATATTCTTTGATAAATTATTACGGCATGGGCTAAAATCTCTGCTTTATTTTGCGTAGCTATTCTCCACGATTTCATCTGTTGTATGTTCTTTTACGGTCCTTGGCCGTTTGGGCATAGTGTGCTACGTCTCAAGATTGTTGGGTTGGTATTTACTGGTGTTCTATTTTCGTAGTCGCATTGATGGCTTGTATGCATGGAATCATAAATCCAAGCTTCATTTTTTTTTCCTCTTTAGCCCCTGATTGAGTATATAATCAAATATAAAATATGGTTGTACTAAAAGTTCTAGATCAATAAAATGTGATGTTTTCAATATGGCCATGCTAGGCATGTACCTACATTCTCGAAGCTGAAATATCTCTAGCTTTGGTATATTCCTAATATATCCTCTTAGGCTCCATGTGTCTTGGCATATTTAACTCTTCTCTGTTGGCTCAATGGTACAGGAAGTGTTTTTACTTTGCAAGCTCTAATAATTTTGGAGAAACACTTGATTTTTTTGTTTATTTCCATGCAACGGAACTAGAGGATATAGCTAGAACTACCAATGTTAGAGGAGGAACAAAGATGAGGTTGTGATTCTTAAGGTTGTAGTTCTTGAGATTGTTTCTAAATTGTTGTATTGATTGTTTCTTATAGATTTGTCTTGATGATCCTCTTATGGGAACTTTGCTATGCCTTGAGTATTGGGATGCCAATACAAATATGCAAATGATTTGTTTCCTAGGTCTAGCACCTGGTTCCATCTTCAAACTTGGCACAAGTAAGTCTTATCCGCATGCTAAGCATTAATAACTTCTCCTATGTCATGCTGAACTCTTTATCTCATAAAAGGGGCTAGAATGAATGCCGGATATGTAGCAAGGCAAATGAAAGAAATATAATCGCAATCGTGGAGTCTAGGTCTTTATAATTTATTGTGAGCGTGTAAATGGCGATGCTCGGTATTGAGTCCCACTTTCTTGTGTTATCTCGGTCTAGAAGTCAAATTTAAGGAAAGGATCATGCTTACAAAGAATGCTATTGAGCAACGACTTCATTTGCTAGGGCAAACTTATGTTTTGTTCACTAGGAACAGTTTCATTTTTTATCTTGATTGACTTAATTTAATTAGGAAAGGATTTTTTGCAACTTCTCTTTATTAGGTTTGTGCACCAAAAGTCTTTAAACCTGATCTAAGATCTATCATTTTGTATCGGGTAAAGATTTCCAAGAGCCCATCATAATCCTTTGCATTGTATCTTCAAGATGTTCTTCAAAGACGTGTGATGGAGCCTAATGGAATGAAAAGAGAAACTATGGAACCTTTACCATGTTATATCATATCCTTTTAAGTATGTTCATGAACGTGAAGGCAAGACATAAATACATATAGGGTACTTGAGGGATGCTAATACAAGTATGCACAACTAAGACCTCGTCCCCCCACACTAAGTACTAATATATTCTTCTATGTCATGGTGAACTCCCTATCTTTACTGGGAGGAGCTGAAATGCAATGATATCTAGCAAGGCAAGTGAAAGAAATATAGTTTGAGCCTAGGTCTTTTGCAATTTGTTGTGAATGTGTAGATGGGGATGCTCACATCAGAGTCCTAATTTCCATCTTTACTACTATAATCATCTCATCTTGAAGTCAAATCTAAGCAGGAACATGTTTATGTCAATGCTTTTGGAGCAATGAGTTTGTTTGTTAGGCACAATTCTAAACTTATTCAAGACCTATCATTTTGTGCTGATAGTTTCTCTAAGTGCCCATTATAATTTGCATTGTATTTTCAAGATGTTCAATATGCGTGGTGGAGCCTAATGGGACAAAGGAGCAATTGTGGAACCTTTATCGTGCTACATCATGCCCTTTTCGAGGTTGTACATGCATGGAGCAATCACTGCATTTTTTGTAACTACACTTCTTTATCTCTTTTTTCTTTAATGCTTCTGTTTACTCTATTTCTTAGCTTCAAAACATATATGTTCTGGTTGATAATTATATCTGGAACTTGGATATCACATTTTTGTTGAGCATTACTTTAATAAAAAAATCAAGAACTTAAATCACCCATGTGAAGAAATTTAGCGTGCTCTTTGTCCACTCTTTGGAAGGAGATGTCAATTTTATTATTAGACGTGTCAGTCTTTAAGAATGATTATAAATGCTTCATTTTTTAGCAATGTCCAAATCCTTAAGGACCTGCCTTTATTATGGTTCATACATTCGTGTTGAACAAATTTAGAAAGGCTATTTATGTCTTTTATGCTACATAACAAAGCTATAGCATTTGCAATCACATATGAACATGTGTTCACTCTGTTCTTGCTTTGTTTAAAGAGGATTAAGTATGTAAACAGTCATCCTTGTTGCAGGATATAAAGTGCTTATAGCACAGCTTAGATGGAAATCATATCTCCAGAGGCAATTACAAGATACATTCAAAAGTGTGGATCGCTCCAGATGTAGAAAGGAAGTAAGCAACATTGCCACGGTTCAATGACAAAGATGGAATTATGCAATTGCAATTAAAAAGAAGATCAACTCATAAGCATGCCCCCATTGAATATGTTGTCATACCAACTGCTGTAATATTTGCATTATATAACTTGGAGAAATCAACCTTTCATACACATTATATGACTTAGAGAAATCAACCTACGTTATCCTTATTGAAGAAAGAACGTAACAAAATTATTATGCGGGACGTGACTAACTAGAAAAGAAGAATTGACCCAACAAAAGGAAGAAACGGCTCAACCACGAAAGGTTTACAAGGAGAAAGCTATAAAATTATTCCCCAATCACGTCTTCTTATGAACCCAACCTCATCCTCAACTGTAAGAACAATTCTATTGCCGCTGCTTTTTTATATGAAGATGATTGACTTTAGTCTTGCTTACCAAACTATTCGTTTAGTTCCTTGTTTGAGCCTCATCCTTGATCTCTCTAAGTGTAGTAGGGAGTCAGGTGTAACATTCCAGTTCATTAACCTCTTGTGTGATGGACTTATGTCACTTTTGTCGTGACTATGCTGGTATGAGTTCCAAGTGCCTTTCATCTTGGTGTTGTTTATTTTCCTTCATGGACCTTAGACTTTATCGACCCTCATGTGGTCATCATATGAATAAAATAGCCATGCATTTTTCTTTTAAGGGCATTCCCAGAAATCAAAATTTACTTGGAGAACTTGCTACAAGTGCATATGTTTTTTACCTCTCATTATATGCTACTAAATTCAAGTAAATTTATTAGGTCTGATCTACATGAAGAACGAGAACCTTTGGCTCACTGATTCTAGGGGGTAGCAAAATTTTGAAGTGCTTTATAGATTTTGTCTCTCTTTGTTTCGACTTTAATATTGGAACACTTTGGCGATGCTTTTTGGAACTCGACTCCACATGAACCACGATCTGTTTCTTCTCTAACTTCCTCCATCCACCTCGACATTAACCTGTTACTCCATCCTGCCCTAAACTTCACCCCAACCACGCATTTACGCTGGTTTTAAGTTTAAGTTTATGTTTTCCGGTGGCGCGCTTACATCTCCACGGGGAACTTCTGTTTCTTATCGATAAAAAATTTATTCTATTCTATTATCCGCGTCTTTTGTTTCTTACCCCATTTACGCCCATTCTCTCATTAAAGGAAATTCTTAGAGGAGAATCTAAGTCGAAAGGTGATTCGTCGATGGCTGATATGCACAAACTTCGGGAGAGCGGTTGAGAAAACGGTGGATGGCCATGTGCAAAACATGGCAAGAGTGGAGAAAAAGCTAATGTTTTTTTGGGGTGTTGCCCATGAAGCGCCACTTAAGGAAACAAATGTTATTATGATGGATTAATTTTTAACTTCTCCTTTTAACATACCGTAATGAAGATCGGGTCTTTAGCTTTCAATTGATCCCACATATGGGAGTTTTTGATAAACTTGGAGTTCTACATGAAGGTTATAAGTGAGGAAGACTAATTTAACCCTAATAGACCACATGTGCCCTTCAATAGACCATTAAGTGCCCTACAATGGACCACTAAGCCGCCAGCGGTAAATGTCCGGACTTGGGCATGTTATAGCCAAATTTTAAAAAGGAAAAAATCCACTAAGATCACTAAAAAACGCCGCGGTAATTTTTTTTTGATCGTAATATAACATGTCAAAGACATGGATATACTACGATATGCCCGTGGCTATAAATACGATACCGATAAATACGTGGTGCCCCCTACCACTAAGTGGCTTTCTATGGACCACTTGGGATCTTCAATGGACCACATGGGACTTTTAATAGCCAATGCCTTACTTGCTATGTATAACAATAATTATACATCAATTTTTTACATATTTATGTCTTGCACTATTCTAGAGGTCTGGCATGCCCAACCCCCCACCATAAGTGTAAGGAGTTCAACCTTCATGGTCTAACAACAATCTAAAACCATCCAAACAACACACCTTGTTCGAAAAACCAAAACATGACCAAAAAATGTTTATGAATGTGAAAATTAATTTACAAAAGTATTGGCATGAAGATGTGATCCTTTATTTCTCGGACAACAAATGAGAAACAATGTATTTCAAATATTTCTACATTGGAATTTTATTCAAAATAGATACAGAAATCAATACAAATCAAAAATAATTTTAATGCTTGCTCAATCGGTTTGAACTTTATATATCGTTGTGAAACAAGAAAAGTTCAAATGCGTCATTTCAAAAACACAACTACTAAAGCAAACTTTTAGATCCCCCTATATGGAGGTTCTCTTTCTATTCTATTCTATTCTATTCTATTCTTTAACATGTTCAATGATATAATGTCTTTACCCCGTCTGAAGGAAATCTGCAGTGTACAACATGATTATAAATTTGTCTTTGGATTAGCTAATAATATTTTGTATTATTTAAATAATCAAT
>JAJEKV010000707.1:0-108261 GCA_021234155.1 Isoetes taiwanensis
CAAAATGTAGGGCTGATTATCAGCTTAACTCAAACATAGGTTAGCTCCGCGATCCTGGGTTTCGATTTCACAAGGCATAGAGACTTCTGAAATTAAATCCGAGGATTGGCCTCTCTGTAGCTGTCGCTCCACACAAGCTTATGGTTCCATTATCCGTTCCCCAGTGCTGCATGATGGCTCCAGGGGCTATTAGTGTGTGTGAGCATCACCCAACGAGAGTACAAGATGATGCAGATCAACCCGAAGAATTATGTACAAAAGTTTCTATTTCGAGAGAAGACCCTAGAATTCCCTCTGTCTTCTGGATCCGGAAAAGTGCCGATTTCCAGGAACGGGAATCGTATGATATGCTGGGAATTATTCATGAAAGTCATCCACGTCTTGAACGTATATTGATGCCTGATACCCGGATTGGTTGGCCTTTACGCAAGGATCATATTGTGCCTGATTTTTACGAGCCACAGGATTCTTTTCAGATAGAAATAATAAAGATTTTTGCAATGACTATTCTTCCGATTAATAATATCTTATTGTTTCTTAAATAGGATTATTTGAAGATCAGGAGGTTCTTGCTAGTAGCACGGCATGGTCCCATCCACTTGCAACAACAAAGACCTCCCTTCTTATATAAAGAGGATCTTGATTCATTTATGCATGATCAAAGATCACGCATTCTATGCAAAAAATAATATTTGACATATATTCATTCCGAAAAAAGATTCCATTTATTCAATAAAAACCTTATTTTTCCAATTGATCCCCAAGAAAAGGCGTTGAGATGGTTAGACACACACTGACTAGGAAGGAAACGAAACATACGTACCGATGGATCCCTCTCCCATTAAAATGATCATACTCGCCGGTAGTGAAATTATCACTATTTATAGTATGCCAGGAACTAGATTTGAACTGGTGACACGAGGACTTTCAGTCCTCTGCTCTCTGACTGAGCTATCCTGGCCCGCCTCTTCCCCATCCTCCTCCGAAAGTTTTTGCATCTATGTAATTAAAAGGGAATAAAAACCTTAATCGGTTGGGGATTTTTATTCAAAAATTATCTATTATAGAGGGTGGGGAGTCCTAGTATTGTGGAAAAGTAACTAATAATACTTAAAAATTTAATGGTTAATCAAGTTCCTTGCCATCTACTCTCCAAAATAGAAATCATTATTACATAAAATTCATTAAGGTTCTCATCCTTTTTTTACACAGTAGAAAGCTAAGAATCTTTAATCGAAAATCTTTTAAACTTGTTGGGGAATAAAAAGGGGTTCGGGGATGGGGGACTTGAACCTCGACTTATAAAGTCGACGGATTTTCCTTTTCCGAAATTTCATTGTTGAAATGAAAAAAAAATGATACTGTTCAACTATCTTTGTTCGATTAATCCCTTTTTAAAGATCTCAAACAATGAATTGAAGGATGAAATTACTCAAATTCCAAGTTGGAATGGATATTTAATAATTGGAAAAAATCAAATTTTCTGTTTGAGGATCAGAGGGATTTGATTCTAACTTTGGCCTAAAAACCCTATATTGCATGATATGGGTTTAACAGTTAACATTGTTGCTGAGATTAGCAGCCAAAATCGGACTCTTATCTTTAAACGAGGGGTCTAATCATCCACTATAAGATTCGATTCGTTAGATATTAGTCTAATCCTTTTCCTTTGGGTTAAATATTTGAATGATGAACCACTTGTTTTTCAAAAATCAACTCAGGATTCTTATTTTTCATTCAAAGGGTAACATGATCTGAATTTGGAAGTTTACCATGATAGTTTCCATGCAAGGCTCAATACAATCAGGAATAGATGAACCATTATATCATATCCCCATATCTTTTTTTCTTTAAAACCAGGATTTCTTGTATTGAGGATCATCTCTTAGTTTTTCCACCGAATCTATCCTGTTCGTTCATGAAACGAGTCAACGGAATTTATTTGAAGACCGCTCATTATTGCAACTCCTCGATTCTATCGTTGAATTTGAAAATTCCATCAGATGAATAGATCCAAAAGTTTTTCTCTATACTAAGGCTCCTTTTTTAAGTATTCAAATCGTCTACCAATTCTTGCCATTATTCTTTTTTTTTTCGAATCCCAAAGATTGAAATTTCATTTGCTATTCTATTCTATTCTATTTCATTCTATTTCCCATTCCATGTTTTAACAAATCTGTAATATCACCAAAATATTTAATGATCTATAAAGACCAATATCTTTCTATGTTCTCTTTATTTACCATTCATAAATATTATTCTTTTTTCCATTAGATTATTCGTTCCTACCTGAATCGAAAAAATAAAATTTAATTCCATATAAATTTGGAATAGATTTTATTAGAAAAATCCATTTGCAATTTAAAAAGAAAAGTTATAATTCGAGAATCCAACTTTGTTAATGAATTTGGTTAACAGATCAAAGCTATTTATCTTTGAATACATTCTATATTTTCGTTGAATTATGGAGGTTTCCAATTTTTAACTGGATAACTTATTTAAAAAGTGAATCTTTCTTTATAAAAACATAGCGTAATTCTTTTCTTTTTAATAAAGCCTGCTTAGCTCAGAGGTTAGAGTACCGCACTTGTAATATAATGGTCATCGGTTTGATTGACTCCGATAGCTGGCTCCTCCTTTGTCATTTCTCCCCGTCTCTCTCATTATTCTAATTATTCGGAAAAATAAAAGAATGGGGATGATTATTCATTTCTTTCCATTTGTTTGTTTATTGAATCTCTGTTAAGATATTCATAAAAATAAATAATTGATATACTAAAAATTAGGGAATCGAGGAGAAACAAAATTTTTTGTGGTAATGAAAAGATTTGATTCTGTTTTCCTTTAAAAAATTCAGAAAAAAGATTTCTTCTTCAGATTAAACATTTGTTAAATAGAATGATAGTTTATGTATAAATGACCCTTTTCAATTTAAAATAAAAAGGAGTTCTTCATGTCCCTGTTATCGAGGCCTCGTTTAAAAATACGCCGTCTGGGGAGGTTACCAGGACTCACTAGAAAACGCCTAAATCCGGATTTAGAAAAAAGAATTCCATTCTGGTAAAAAGCCTCTAAATATCGTGTTCGTTTGGAGGAGAAACAGAAGTTGCGTTTTCATTACGGATTAACCGAGCGACAATTACTTGAATATGTTCGTATTGCTAGGGGAGCCAAGGGCTCAACAGGCCAAGTATCATTACAATCACTCGAAATGCGTTCAGATAATATCATTCTTGGATTGGGTATGGCTCCTACCATTCCCGGAGCAAGACAAATGGTTAACCATAAACATATTCTGGTCAATTATTGTACAATAAACATACCAAGTTATCGTTGCAAACCCAAAGATATTATTACTACGAAGAATAACCAAAAATCAAAACGTCTGATTCAAAAATAGAGATTCCTTCATCGATAAATATAAAAAACCAAAATCATTCGACGGTTGACATTGCAAAATATAGGATTAGTTAATCAGATAATAGATCGTGAATGGATTGATTCAAAAATTAAGGAATTGCTAGTTGTGGAATATCATTCTCGTCAAGCTTAAAAAAAAGAAAAAAAAAATGCTTGATGTTTTTATAGGTTTCCCAAAAGAATATCGACCTAAGGCTCTTAATGGTATTTCTTCAGATAAAATAGATTAACCTTGGATTCGGATCTCTTTTTATTGCTCCCATACCATATGTTTTGTTTTTCTACGATGTGTATTTAATCAAAGTTCCATTAGTAATATATTATGGATCGGACCGAAGAATTTCTATTAAATAAATCCATTATTGATATAAATAAATTCAAAAAGATTATTTAATTTAATAAATAATGTATCGCTAACATTGATGAAAAGGAAAGAGAGGATTCTGAACCCTCGGTAAACAAAAGTCTACATAGCAGTTCAACACCTTAAACCGCTCGGCCATCTTCCATAATTTATTAGCGGAAGCCTCCAGTTTAGCGAGTTTCCTTCCTTTCCTAAGATAACAAGATACTTTTACAATCGCTCATTGGGGTAGAATGGCTCTATGGGAAAATTTCCTTTTCATCTAACAAGATAAAACGAAAGATTTTTAAAATTCCGCTCCCTCAAAAGACGTTTTTCTTTGGTAAAAACAAAAATAATACATTGAAAAATTCTTCTTATTCCATAAGAAAATAAAAACAAAAAGCAGATTTTATTTGATATTATAAGAAAACGTTGCGCCATTATTAATCTAAAGGGTGTGGGGCTTTTATCCTCCTTTCCCAGTTCCCCAAAACGCAGGAAAAAGAAGGAACATGATGAGAGAGGATCACAACACTTTGAAAATAGGAAAGTGGGATGAAATCAAAAGGTTATTTATATTGAAAATCCTACCTTCTTATCCTTGAAGAATATATGGATCGATTTAAAATTGAATTTTAGATGTTTTGTTTTATATTATTTTGGTTATAGAATACCAAAAGAATTCTATATAGAATGGGTTGGATTGAGATTATGCCTGAACTCCCCAAAATGGCAAAAAAAAAGATGTTGATAAAGATTTTTCATAATTTAACAGCCAATATTTTATTGCAAATCTATTCAAAAAAATGGGGAAAAAACGGAATTAAACTTATTATAGCCTAGATGGTGCGATTTGACTCTTTTTTTTCTTTTTTTTAGCAGATACTTGTTGCACAATCTCATTCTTACGAGAAGGAAAAAAAGAAGCATCTCTTATTACATAGAGATGGTGTGAACAAAATTAGTAAACAGAAACTTACGCTTAGTGAAGGTGAGTTTCAGGAATAACTAACAATTCTTCCACCGTGTATCCTCGGTTGATGCAGCCTCAGATGCTTCAATTGTAGATTTAATTATTGAGCGAAAGGTTGAACCCTGAAAGGATAGGTTCTGTATTAAAGGCCAATCGACTCTACTAGTACCAATAGGCAGCATAGGGGAGAAGCACTACCTCGTAGGAATCAACAACACAAAAACTTTGTTAGTTCATACCAAATTTTTCTTGATTGGTATCAGGGTTGATAAAGAATTGGTTACTGGGACAAACGAACATCATCTCGTTTTTGTACTTTGGATACCATATAACCATCAAGGTCGTTAGTAGCGATTCCTCTGAAAATACGAAGCGTTGAGAACGAAGAAATTGTTAAAGTTTATTTATCTCTAGCATTAACAGAAATTCATTGGTGTTAAGAAAACCTCTTGGGGCTAGTTAGATAATTTCTTGGAAAGACACTAGCCCCTTCAGTTTATAATGTTGGGACTAATTCTTTTTTGATTCTATAGCATTTTTCGCTTGTACTATGTACAGAAGGGAGAAGCCGTACGAGGTGAAAATCTCACGTACGGTTTTGAAACGGGGCTCAGTTTCCTCGAGCAACCGTAACGAATGTCAGCTCAATCTGAAGGAGAATATGCGGAAGCCTTACAAAATTATTACGAAGCCATGCGCCTAGAAATTGATCCTTATGATCGAAGTTACATACCGTATAATATAGGGCTTATTCACACAAGTAATGGAGAACATACGAGGGCTTTAGAATATTATTTCCAAGCATTAGAACGAAATCCATCCTTGCCACAAGCTTTCAATAATATGGCTGTGATCTGTCATTACGTGCGACTATCTATACTACAGAATTTGCTGGTTGAGAACTACCGGGAATGAACAAAGGGTGGTTTCTACATATTCACTATTATTAAGTAATAGTTTTTATTAGCTGTAGAAAGGAAATCCTCATGGAAGCCCGGACATGGGGAAATGAATGAAGCCTATACTATATGCTCTACGGATAAGATGATTCAATTGATAAAGAAAGCGTCGCAAAGATCGATTATCGGAAGCTTGGGCTGATACGACAGAATCTGCTTACTTACAAAAAAGTATAGTATAAAATCAACTTGTGTAATAGAGCCGATTTAATGAGCGAGCAGCGGTGTAGCATCGAATCCTAAGGAAAAAAAAAAAAAAAAAACACTTTTCAATAAATTAAAATTTTCGATCGAGTATTTTTTAAAAAAAAGAATCTCTTGGAGTAAGATAGTTACCATTCGAAAAAAAAAATTACATCTCTAAAAAAAAAAAGAGAGAGATGTTTTTTGGATTCAATTCCCGTTCTTGGTAGGAGAAGGGATAAGATTTGGTTCCCCTGTTCGGGGTTCAATCCCAAACATACTTCACCAACTATTCCGGTTTTTTGAGTACATAACCAGCGTTTGCAAATTTCTTTGATTTATTTTACTTATTTATGTATGTACGCGGAAACTGAATATTTGATGGAGCTGCATGAGTGCAGGGAGAAACCCTCAAGTACGGTCTCTGGGGAGGGAACTCTTTGGAGTTGACTGGACCTATCCTGACTGAGGAGAGCAAGCCATTCAGCAAGGATTTTGAGACTTCTGGGAAGCTGGTTCGATTAAAGCTGCTGACGTATCACTTGCCCAAGCAATTACATTGAAGCATGAATTGGTTGGAAAATTGTGCAAGTCTTTAAAGATTCATAACATACAATGCTATAATTGATCCCTTCCGTTATTCTCATGTGGCTTTTATATTATATGATTTGAAGTGTGAACGGTTACACTATCCCATCTAGTAGTCGAATTAGACTTTTTTTATCCCTCCTTATGTTTCTCCTTTACAACCCTTTCGTTGTAGGAATAAATTAAGCATTCATAGAAAAAGTAAGATTATCTATGTATGCTTAATAGGTTCCTATTCGGAGGAATGAGAAGAAATCTAACAAAAGATAGAAACGTTTTCAACCATTTCATTTATGGATAACCAACCATATCTGGTCATTATTGTGGAATAACTAAGTATAACCAATCATTATCGGATAATACATTATGTATACATAATATATTTACGTCTTTTCCGTATCATATTACGATATATTCATATTTATTGTTTGCTTTACGAGATACAAGCTAGGCTGTATACATTGTATATGCATATACAATGTAGGCTGGGTAAAGACTTATCAAAACTGATCTTATATAATGATATAGTTATTGTAATAATACAATTGTGAGCTAAGGAAGAACTCAATCAAATAGTGGTCCATTAAGCACCTTCGAGGTGTGTCATAATAAAATTGAATACCTGCCCTAGGTAGCTTCTGTATCATAGTCGTCCCAGTTATAAACCGGTAAAGAAAAAAGTTTGGAGAATCTATAGCTTTCAGAAGTTCACCAATTACTCTTGGCGGGTTTCCCCCGTGTCCTATCCGGAAAGAGGAGAACTTCGATGACTATCCGTTCACCGGAACCAGAAGTCAAAATTACGGTAGAAAGGGATCCTATAAAAACCTCTTTTGAGAAATGGGCTAAACCTGGGCATTTCTTAAAGACTCTGGCTAAGGGCCCTAATACTACCACTTGGATTTGGAACCTACATGCCGATGCTCATGATTTTGACAGTCATACCAATGATTTGGAAGATATTTCTCGCAAAGCTTTAGTGCTCACTTTGGGCAATTAGCCATCATTCTCGTTTGGCTAAGCGGTATGTACTTCCATGGGGCTCGTTTCTCCAATTATGAAGCGTGGCTTAGTGATCCTACTCACATTAAACCTAGTGCTCAGGTTGTTTGGCCAATAGTGGGTCAGGAGATTCTAAATGGAGATGTAGGTGGAGGTTTTCGGGGAATACAAATAACCTCTGGCTTTTTCCAAATTTGGCGAGCCTCTGGAATAACTAGTGAATTACAACTGTACTCTACTGCAATAGGTGGATTGGTTCTCGCAGCGTTAATGCTCTTTGCTGGTTGGTTTCACTACCACAAAGCTGCTCCCAAATTGACCTGGTTCCAAGATGTAGAATCTATGTTGAATCATCATCTGGCAGGACTCTTAGGATTAGGTTCTCTATCCTGGGCAGGACACCAAGTACACGTCTCTCTACCTATTAACCAACTTTTAGACGCTGGAGTAGATGCTAAAGAAATCCCTCTTCCTCATGAATTCATTCTAAATCGTGATCTTTTAGCTCAACTTTATCCAAGTTTCGCTAAAGGGCTAACCCCATTCTTTACCCTAAATTGGTCAGAATATTCGGATTTTTTAACTTTTCGTGGAGGACTAAATCCAATAACGGGGGGGTTGTGGCTGACCGATACTGCCCATCATCATTTAGCTATTGCAGTTGTTTTTCTTATAGCCGGTCATATGTATAGAACTAATTGGGCCATTGGTCATAGCCTGGAGCAGATTCTAGAAGCTCATAAAGGTCCATTTACAGGTGAAGGGCATAAGGGCCTTTATGATATTCTAACCACCTCATGGCATGCTCAATTGGCTCTCAACCTAGCTATGCTAGGTTCTTTAACAATTGTGGTAGCTCATCACATGTATTCCATGCCTCCTTATCCATACCTGGCTACTGACTATGGTACTCAACTTTCTTTGTTCACACATCACATGTGGATTGGTGGATTTCTCATAGTTGGAGCTGCTGCACATGCAGCCATCTTCACGGTAAGGGACTACGATCCAACCACTCAATACAACAATTTATTAGATCGTGTTCTTAGACACCGCGATGCAATAGTATCACATCTCAACTGGGCATGTATCTTCCTAGGGTTCCACAGCTTCGGCTTATATATCCATAATGACACCATGAGTGCTTTAGGACGTCCCCAAGACATGTTCTCAGATACTGCTATACAATTACAACCTGTATTTGCCCAATGGGTACAAAATACCCATGCTCTAGCACCTAGTTTAACGGCTCCCAATTCAGCAGCAAGCACCAGCTTAACCTGGGGAGGTGGTGACTTAGTAGCAGTGGGTGGCAAGGTGGCTTTGTTACCAATTCCGTTAGGAACCGCAGACTTTTTGGTACATCACATTCATGCATTTACTATCCATGTAACTGTATTGATCCTACTTAAAGGTGTTTTTCATTTCGCCTGCAGTTCTCGCTCTTTCATCACCCGATAAAGTTTCAATCTTGGTTTTGCTTTTCTGCGATGGACCCAAAGGGAGGAACTGTGTCAAGTATCTGCTTGGGGACCATGTTTTCCTAGGCTTCATTCTTGATGGGCAACTCAATCTCAGTGGTAATATTTCACTTTCTTTAGCTGGAAAATGCAATCTATGTTTAGGCAGTACAGGCGACTGAAGCGGATAGTGCTATATTACAGGAGGAACTTTGGTAATAAAGTCTTAATGTTACTATTAAATGGATGGCTTCATGACTTTTTATGGCACAGGCCTCTCAAGTAATCCAATCCTATGGTTCCTCGTCATCTGCATGCTGCTAGTCTTCTATTCTTGGTGCTCACTTCTGTCTGGCTATTTTCAGCCCATCAAGTGTTCTTATTTAGTGGTCGGGATACTGGCAAAAAGAACCCAATGAAATCCTTGGAATGCCTGGCGTTAGTCTTCACAACAAATCATTAAAAGTTGCTCCTGCTATCCAGCCTAGAGAGCCCTAAGCATTGTGCTGGGCGTCGTGCCAGGCAGCTCATTACCTCCTGGGTGGAACACCAGTTACGACATGGGCATTCTTCCTAGCAATCATTGCAGCAGGATAATGGGCCAGGAGGATCCGAAAAGCACATGGCATCAAGATTTGAAACCAGCCGGGGTCTATCCCAAGACCCAACTACATACTGTCAAAATGTACTGGTTCGCACAGCTACCGCACATGACTTCGAGAGCCATGATATTAGCTGAAGAGCGTCTCTACTAAAAGTGCCTTGCTCACTCTGGTCGTAATAGCACAATAATCTTCTTGTGGACCTCCGGTAATTTATTCCATGTAGCTTGGCAAGGTAATTTCGAAGCATGGGTACAAGATCCTTTACATACAAGACCTATTGCTCATATACAGCTGGCGTGGGACCCCGCCCTGGCCAACCAGCTGCAGGAAGCGTTTACCTCGGGAGGAGGGCTCCAGGCTCAGTCAATATTGCTTATTCATAAAGTTTATCAATTATGTGGTACACGATTGGCTTGCGCAAAATACAACTTCCACACAGACCTTATACTGGAGCTCCCTTTTTGCTAATTCTCTCTGCTCTTTCTTTGATAGCGGGTTGGTTGCATTTACAACCTAAATGGAAACCAAGTGTCTCGTGGTTCAAAAATGCTGAATCTCGTCTCAATCATCATTTGTCAGGACTCTTTGGAGTAAGTTCTTTGGCTTGGACGGGGCATCTAGTTCATGTTGCCATTCCCGAATCAAGAGGTGAGCACGTAAGATGGGATAATTTACTGACCGCATTACCACACCCTCAAGGTTTAGGGCCTCTCTTCGTGGGGCAGTGGAGCGTTTATGCTCAAAATGCTGATTCTGGTAGTCATTTATTTGGTACTTCCCAAGGAGCAGGTACTGCTATTCTAACCTTCCTTGGAGGATTTCATCCGCAAACTCAAAGTTTATGGTTGACTGATATTGCTCATCATCATTTAGCTATTGCCTTTGTTTTCCTCGTAGCCGGTCATATGTACAGAACTAATTGGTTAATATAGTATAAAGGAGATTCTGAAGCACATACTCCGAGAGGTCATGATTGGGACGTGGGATATGCCTTACGACAATCAATAATTTCCACTTTCAATTAGGGTCTCAGTTTTAGCTTCCTCTGGGAGTTATTACTCTTTAGTGGCTCAACATACGTATTCCTTACTCCGCTTAACCATAGCACAAGACTCACCACCTCGCCGCATTACAATTAACACCGTACATTGCTGGGTTTATTTATGACGGCAAGTGTTTACCATGGACATATTCTTTATTAGGATTACAACCGAACAGAATAGGGTAATGTATTGGCGAGAATGTTGGAACATAAAGAAGCCAATACATTCATCTAAGTTGGGCTAGTTTATTCCTGGGTTTCACACTAGATTCCCATGTCCACCCACATACCCGCATATGCCTAAGATAATTACATTATTACCCACATAAACGTAGCCTTGTTTCTCAGGGCAACCCAAAATGAGACCAAGATTTCTTGTTGGCAAGCATCTAATTTATCCGATTCCCGCCTAGAGGAAATTGCTAGACTTGAGCTTGGCGAGTGGTTTGCGGATCATTTGCGCTCACTTGAAATGTCAATTTACATAATTCCTTATGCACAGCCCGATCAAAGGCCACCCACCATTTTGAAAAAGAAGTGAGAGTGCAAAGATGGGTTGTATGCATGATCACCAATATTCTTCCACCTTTGATGGTGCCCTTGCATCCGGTGGTCATACCGAAGCATTCCTCCGCACATTGAATTTCTTGTTTCATTCTCGCAATCATTTGTATTTAAAGGAAATTTTTTGCTTGTTAGAACGGCATTAGAATCATTAGTAACTATTGTCATAGAACGCCGGGCCTTCGTGCAAGGATATATTGACGATCTCAAGAACAAATTTATATAAACCCCGATGAACAACCTGATGCATATGGAGAAAACCAATAGACAACTTTTTTTTTCTCTCAATTTTAAAAGAAAAGGACACAAAGTAAGGAAAACTACGTTCTTAATTCATCTAATCTTTAAGACTTGTATGAGTCAGTGCTATTTCATAAAACAAGACAGAGGAGACATAGAGACAATCGGATTACAAAAGAAATATATGGATTTTATCTTTTACATTTATGTGGAGCTTGTCACGGCCCATCAAATAACATCAAACTCCAACCTCCTTTTTCTTCCTAGCTCATTAACCCAATGGTTGTTCTTCACGCTGGTCAGTTCTTGAAATGCTTAATTCACAAGAGTTGCAATCTTAAGCCCAACAAGTCAGCTTTCTGCACCTTTGGGTTCCCTGAAAACGCCTTTCTAGCCGATGTTCATTATTACACACAAGCTTGTATGATTTATGAGGTTACACCATAAACAGACCACAAAGACAACAAATTTTCTATCGATACAAGGTCACACAAAAATCATTATCGGGCTTCATAAAAGTCCTAAAAAGTAAAGTAATATACAAAGATAGCCCTTGATAAACGATCCCAAAATTATTCCTCTAGACTCATCCACTTTCCAAATTTTGTTTGTCAAGAAATGGATGGCAAGTTTATACACTCAACTCTTTTCAAGAATCCAAGTCGATAATGATATGATGCATCCGAATACAAGAATCTAACTTCATTTAAGCAAGCTTTATCGCTTTTCCTTCCTCTTCTTCGGGAGGTTTAGAAAGCACAAAGAAAATTTGAGACTCCGCTCCACCTACCGGTACTTTGACTCAAGCTCATTTGGTTTATCATCGCCTTTTTGTTTCCCAAAGTTTTCCCCTTGATGTTAATTCCATTCTTGTAGTTTCAATAGACCAGACATATTGAACCCGACACACGATGACCATTTTGATGTTACACTTGATATGCCAAACATTAAAAAAAAAAAGGGAAATAAAACGTATGATACCTCCCCGGCCGCCGCCGGGTGATTTGTCTCCGCTTCTTCTTCCTCGTGATAATTTTGCCTATTTTCGTAGTAGTCAAAATCATCCAAAATTGATGTTTTGAAAGCTGAAGTTTTTAAATATATACCAAGATTTCGCAGACCCTTGTTCACATTTGACCTCAGATATTAAAGCATAACCTTAGTACATTGAGCTTTGCATATACTAATGGGGCACATTCTTTATGAGATTCTACTATTTGTAACAGTTTATGGTCATTGTTTTCAATTATAATGCCCGGCCCATTTGTCCTCACGCTAAAATTCCATGTTCTTATTAAAATCTACTTTCCCCGCTATAGCATAACAAGCAAATACCAAGGATGAGAAATTAGAGCTCGGTTTACAATGCAACATTTCGTAGCAATGCCAAAAGGACTTTAGCTCACATGCATATAAATGTGGAAAAACTGGTTGTTGCAAACGCATAGGTGCAACTAACCAAAAAAACTTAATAAAAATATTTGCCCATCCAACTGGAGCAAATGTCAAAGTAAATAGAATCAAGACATGATGGCCATATCCAAGAAGATAAGAAGTTACAGTCACCCAAGCAAAATGTCGTAAATAATATTAAAGTTGAGATGCAAACTAAGGACACCCTCATTTGCATTATAAATTCCAGGAGGCTATAATCCAATCATGAATTTGTACTATGTAGATAGACTTGTAGCTTTTCAAAGATGGCATGCTTAGGAAGTGTGAAAATAATTGTCTTCTCCGATGTAGCATGTCCTGGTGTTCTAAGGGTGGACTTTGTGGGTTCCCCACCGCTATCAATGGGCAAGATCTGTGTTTTGAAGATGTTGATTAAAGGCAAAGGTGATGCATAAAAGGTTGTAAATGTGGATGAAGATCGACTGCCCCTCAATACTATTTTCTCGGCATTTTCGCCAGCCCCCAAGAACTTAGGGAAAGTAATGGTGTTTTTATACTTGAGTTGTCTCAAAATTGGTTACGCAAAAGTGGATGGGCAACAAGGAAAACAAAAATGGAGGAGGAGGATGTGAAGATGAAGAACCCTAGAGATAACCGAAGAAATCTCTGCGGTTGTTAGAAAAAACAAACAAGAAGAAGATGATACCTGGCCCAATTTTAATTCGCCTTATTTTCTAACTTCACCCAAATATCTTCCGCAAGTTGTAAGATTTGAACTTAGGGAAAAAAAGAAAGCAAATGCAATTCAGAACTCTACAAGTACTCTTCACAAACGCCTATCATGTGCTCCAAATGCTTTTTTACTTTACTTATTGCAGAGTAAATCTTTCCTCAAATCTAGACTTCATTTTTCTAGTAACCGAAGACAAAAACAATTCCAACTCAAATGTTTTATTAGCAATCATGATTGCTCAAGTTTTATGGCATTGAGTATCACATGCCAAAAGCAACTAAAATCTATGCTCATATTCAGAGTAAGAAATGGCTGATCCAATAATCAAAGAAAACATTAGGTTTAGGTTAAATGGACAAGATAGGAAGAAATCTCATTGTTATTCACGCATCATAACTGCATTTTGAAAGCACGATCCAAATACTTAAGTGAGACACATTGATAGAATACAATTGATAGAATGCAAGCACAAAAATTCCCTTAACCATGAACTTCCATATCCGCAGAAAGATTCTCCATATCACAACATTTTTTCCTAACATAAGTCTTTATGTGGGATCGGTGAACCTTTGTGTAAGAGAACAATCGACCGACATAGCGATGTGTACCGCCATATAAGACAACATCTTAATATCGACCGCTGTTGTTTATGAGCATCTTCATATAGAGAATACCAATTTGAAGCTTACAATCGACCGTAATATGATGTCCGAATGAAGGTAACAACAAGTAAAGATGGGATTGGCAACATCGAAAGCATATGCATCAAGAGATTAAATCCTAAGACTGGAGGCGGGTTGGATTTGGCGACTCTTGACTCAAATCAAGCCCCCACCCATGCATCCTAACTCCTGCTAGCCGAGTGCACAAGCAGCCGGCCCGGGCAATGGGAGATGACCTAACATTTACAAACACCATGCCAGCTAAAGGGGCTACATATTCTAGTATATGCTAGTATGACACTGACATGCCAAACCCACATAACAAGGGATTGCTCTAGGGCAACTCCAAAAACTAGCAAAGAAGGGAGGCTTTGGGCAAGAGGTAAGGAAGGGAGGTCAATGAAGGATAGATGAAGAAATAGGGCAACCGCGGCGTATGATCAAAGATAATATAAGTAGAGGAAATAAATAAGTGGAAGGTGTTCAGTTTTCAAATACATTATACATAAGAATTTATCGCTGCCTCAAACATTTTAGGCCAAACTGCTGTAAAAGAGGCCCAAACCAAAAGACACTGTAGCACCATAAGCGATATTCAGATTACATGTTATACTCGTATTCACAAAAGATGCGATGCAAAAAGAGTAGTTGCACTTGTAAGCTGTGGTTTGAATCAACCTTCTAGAAGTAGTCACGCACCTTGCTAAGAGAGCACTACCAATAGTTTATTAAAATATTTCTCATGTCTTTCATATGCGGCCTGGCCTAGGAGGTCTCAGAATATTCTTTAACCTACATGCATGCGCCGACACTTGCGCGATCTCATCCATTGAGTCCTCGACTGTCCTAGTTACATAAGTGAGGCACTGCTGGATGGCACTTCTCTTGACAAATTTTTGACACATATTTTGTCATACTTTAAACCCTTTTTTTGTCACTTCTTTTGGCAATTCTTTAGTACCTATTTTGTCATACTATAGGTTATTTTTGGATAATTTATTATCATTTTTTGGCAATTGTGTGGCACTTCTCTTGGCAATTTTTTGACACATATTTTGTCATACTTTAAACCTTTTTTTTGTCACTTATTTTGGCAATTCTTCAGCACCTATTTTATCATACTTTAGGTTATTTTTGGATAATTTATTGTCATTTTTTATGTTATATTCTAATCTTTTTTGTCATTTTTTGGCAATTCTTTAATGCCTATTTGTTAATTTTTGTACCATTTTTTTGTCATTTATTTTGTCATAGTTTATAGCCTTTTTGTCACTTTTCTTGGCTATTCTTTGACACCTATTTTGTCAAAATTTAAGCAATTTTTTGACAATTCTATGGTCCCTATTTTGTCCTATTTTGTGTTCTTTTTTATACTCTTTTGTCATATTTTAGGTCATATGTTTCACTTTTTTGGCAAATTTTTGTCACATACTTGGTCATGTTTGAAGCTACTTTTTGACATTTTTTTATCATCATTTTACTACATTTATGTCATTTTTGTTAACAATGCTAAGTCACGTAATGGTCGTAATTAAATCAAATTTTTGACAGATTGTTGTCAATCTCATTTGTCAATTCACCATGTTTGATTCAAAACATTTAAAATGAACAGTGTACATAAACCTAGTAAAATGAACAGTGTACATAAATATAGTTTTCTCACAAAAGAAATAATGGAGATGTGTTAAACAATTTCAACTTCTTCATTTTCACTACTAGATGTACTTTCTGCGCTGTCATTGCTGGATTCATCTTCGCTTCCACTGTTGCTTGATGATCCGTCTATATCCAGCTACAAAAAGAAAAAACAAAGGGTTATATGTCTACAATTTAAAAGTCACAAGCATGTACTATATCTAGCTAGAACACTTACATGCAGAGTCTCTTCAGTGTCTTCATTCTCCTCATCTGCTACTTGCCCAATGACTTTTCCTTTGACATCTATTGGCGGGACAATGCCCTTGCCTACGTAATCTTGTGCCATGTGCTACAGCATATATAATTGAATAAAAGAGTTAATGCCAAGTAATGCCTTACATGTCTATTTTCAAATTATGATTCTTAAAATTGAAATTGTACCTTTGTTTCTGGAAATACACGTCCTTCATCACTTTCGCATTTGATCCATTTCTTCCATCCTCCAATTTCCTTAATCTCAGAAGTGACCTTCTCACTAGGATAGCCCCTAAAGTGGGCATACTAAATATTGAAAATATGGGGTAGTTATAAGTATCATATACTAACTTGATTTCAAACAAATAAAAAGTAATACTCACATAATTAGAGATGATCGATCTATCCCCACCTGAACCAGTACATGGTTTTTTCTTCCTTTGAGATGCTGCTAATTTCTTCATGTGGTGCTCCACCTTTGCCAATTCTAGAAACTTATTCCAGTTTGCTTTTTTAACAGATGAAGGCTTGGATGTCAAACCTTTTCGTGCCTTCCGTCTTAGGTAATCCCTACCAATATATGAAGAAAATTAAAACTCTAGATAAAGCAAATAAAAAAGATTTGGATAGGGTTTAGATCTAACCTATGATGATTCCATCGGCGTCCAAGTTGTTTCAACACGTCCTTCTCATTAAAACCAGCACCGAATTGATCCTTCAAGTGATTGATCACTTCTTGCTTATGGCACAACTTAACTTGTCGCCAGTTTAGATGTATCTCGTGGCAGTGATCCATCGTTGAACTAGTGGCAACATCCATGAACTCTTTTCCATGCGCATCAGGATGAATCTTTCCACCCGTAGAAACACACACCTATAATATATTTTGGATAACACTTTATACTCATCAACAATCATCAACAAGATAAAAACAACACTCAAAATAAATATGCACAAAGTTATACCTCAGTGTCGCCCAACTTCCTAAAGCTCATACCACGAGAATTTCTCGATGTCATCGATTCATTGCCTTCTCCCGATGTCTTGGAAGTGCGACTACCAATGGAAGACCTTCTCTTGGATTTCTTCGATGACGATGCGCCACCATTTAATAGTTCATGTGCCACTGCGTCCTTTTGTTCCTCTGTTAACATTGACAAGATCTTTGATAGCATCTTAGCTGAGACACCTTTCTCCTTTTCCTTTTCATTTTCCTTGCCGTTAGCCATGTTGAACTGCAAATACAATAACAACAAGAACAATATTAAAACTCAACAATATTAAACAAGAACTGATATTAAAACATTAAAACAAGAACAATATTAAAACAAGAACTGATGTTATCCCTGTTACTGCCATAGTAAAACCCTGGAAATAGAGACTTTTTGAAACGGACAGTTCCTCATCTCAAGGAAAATCCAGAGTTGGCATTGGTGCAAGCACGCTGGGCTTTTGTCAATCAGAGTGGCTTAATCCTCTCTATTTCTCAGCTCTGATCTACCATTCTCAATACTCTGAATCTAGCAATCACTGCTTCAGATGCAAGAAAATAGTAAGAAATCTAGCATGCAGAAATGCAAAATAATGCAAAAATTCCAGAGGATCTAACAAAAAGAGAGATCACTTGCTTCCCCCCAAAAAGAGCACTGAAGTCAGTTTTTATGTAACTTCAACCTTGTTATCACTACTTACTCTTTTTAGAGATCTCGTTATGGGGAAGAAGAAAACAAAGCAGGCTCCAAGGCAATCTCTTGAAAAACCGTTTTAAGAAGAGTGAGGCAAATACAAAAGTCTTCGGAAAGGTAGGCATGGAATGGACCACATGTTAACGCAAGCTCACTTGCTTATAACACCATCTATATTAGATCTACTTAAGCACCTTATAAAGCAACCTCTTAACTACGTTGGAAATTTATCTCATAAAAGGAAAACAGAAGCCCCTGTTGAGAAGTGATTCTATCGAGTCCCATGCTCGTAGAATCTTTAGTGTAATGAAAGTCTCTATTAGCAAAACAAGCCACCTGAATTAAGAGACGAAGATCTTGTCGTAAGTATTGTTTTTGTTTCGATCGTATTCAATGTGTTTCACCGGTTGAACAATTAGCTCACCGCTTATTGACAATGGAAAAAAAGCGAGGAGTTGCAACCATTCGCATTCATGGCTATGGGGCTTATCGATAAAGGGGGCTATCTGGGGACCTTACTATAGCAAGGTGTTAGTTGTAGGCTCTTCAACCACCAATCTTCTTGGTAAGATTCAACTAAGGGAACCTTTTATCTTCTTTTGAGGATCGCGTTAGCGATACAAGGTATGGCGATTAAGATTTAGGTATACAAACTTGGGAACATGTCATAACTGATATAAGGTTGTTTTGCTAATGCAAGAAGTCACCACAATTACAAAAGGTTTTATTCTCGGCTTCTATTTGGCATGTTAACATTGGCATTGGTTTTGTGGCTGTGTTGAAATATCTGGGACTTAAGTTTGTACAATATGAATGTGAATGTTTGGAGATATGGCTGCAGCAACAGGCCTAGGCACATGCCAGTGAATTGAATACACAAGGAGGCAAGACTCTCAATCCTTGGAAATGTTGGTTGCATTACATATTGCGCATTTCACCTTATGAATATGTAAGTAAAGCATGAGTTCCAGATGCTTCTATTAATCTTGGAGGATCTTTATTTGCAGTAGTAGTGTAAAGGTTTGCACTTGACATTATAAATAGGAGTCTTAGCAACGTACTTGATATCTGTTCCATTTTCTGCAATTTGTGTTGTGCAGAGTTGCATGTCTGCTGAAGACCCGTATGGTGATAGCAGCAACAAGTGATGGTGTTGTTATAAAGTCAAGTAACTGGTTTGCCATCATAGGTTGCTCTTGTCTGCTGATTAACATAGAACTGGGAAGGAACTCCAATGTATTGGCAGATGATGGGATTACCCGAGACATGAAGGTTTGGATTAATGTACCTCTAGAAACTCTTGTAACGTGGGTTGTAGGAATGGGAACAGAGAAATGACACTTCTGACAGAGGTGTAAATGCCATGTTCCATTCCATTTTGTTCCTTGACTCACAAGTTCCATACCTGCAGGTTCTTGAATGGTTCACTAGTTTGCGTAGAGGATGCTCATATTGAAGGTTTTACACTGATGCAATCCGAGTTAGTTGCAGACAGAGACAAAACTAATACATGGACATGCAAATTCAGTTATGCATGTCTTGTAGGTATTGCTTGAACAATGCACTCAATCCACAAATAGTGAAGGAAGTAAAGGGCAAGGTTGTGGTATGCTTCCATCCACAACTCACAAGATTCTAAGCTGGGTAATACGCAAATCCTGATTAACCTGGGCCATGGTCCTGATTGGCCTTAAAGACATTGGCTGCATGTTCATTTGCAAGCAGATCATTGAGAGGTGATTTATATCTCATATCTGGAATCTCTATAACTTATCCACGTTTGGCAGAAATAGGTCCCCTTAAAATTCATGCATACCAGAAGGAATCAAGTTGGATAAATACCTTTCACGCTTTGTGGTGTTGAACAATAACAGCCTTTCTCTTCCATGTAGCAATATGAGAACCAAGATCAAGATAATACCAAAGAGCGTATTCCCCATGTTGATTCAAAGTGACTTCCTATTGGCACCACGTTTGTTGAATACTGCTAATTGCTTAAGCAAACGCTTTATGTTGTCTTAAACTATAGGGCATGTTCTGGGATGGATAAATGTCAGGCCAGTTACAAGGTTACAGACTTCGTCAGTAAAACAGGTCCAATTTGGGTAATTTACTGTGACCATGAATGATTCGGTAAATCCAACAATGAACTGGGGTTTTCCTTTACTGGCCTCTGAAGCAAGCAAGATTGTCCAGATGAAGCAAGCAATCAGATTTATAAAGAAATGCCAAGTAGCAAAAAGAAGCTCGATGGCAGGATGGAGTTAGGAAACTTTATTTCTGAAAAACAAGAGGCGAAGTGCCAAACAAAAAAATGCAAAACCAGACTCCCAGAAATGAACTTACCTGATCCGTGTTGTGCTCTGGTTCCTGTGAATGGCTCCCCTGTGTTGTAATCTCCTTGAAATGGCTCCCGTGTGTTTGATCTTCTTGAACAACAGATGAGGTATCAAACTCTTTTCTTTATAATCAAATTATTGGCCATGTTAGAATTTATTTAGTTTTGCAGTATATGAGGGGGTTGCACAAGAACACACAAATTGCACGTGAACATCGAATCGTATCTCCTTCCACATCTTCATCTACACCACCTAGGGTTCGGCTTCGTAAATGTCGTGAACGGAGTACCTCTTCGAGTGATAGAGAAAGAATGGTAGTAGAGACTCCACAAGTACGAGGACGGACAAGGGGAGCATCTGCAGCACTTTCAATCAAGGCTTGGTTTAGCACAAATGAATATTCTCTTGCACATGTCAACGAGACTGATGAGGATTACCATGCTCATATGCCAGATAGTCTTAGGAATGCAATTGTTCCATTCAATCGTAAACTATTTGGTCGTTGGGAAGGACAACTCCCACTTATGTTGGAAGAATTCATTTATTGGGGACGTCGATATATGATTGCGCCATTTAGAAAAATTTCGGAGGCAGGAAGGGGTTTATATATTTTAGAAAGTGTGTGTGGAAATCTTGAAAATCCGACGACTCTAATGGCATATGGAGGGCCCGAATATAGTTGGGGTGTTTGGTTAAGATTAGCATCATTCATGCCTAGCATGTCGACCTATGGTCTAGTAAAGAGTTGGTGCCAATTGGCAAAAAGGAAGGAAGATGGAGAAGATGTGGCACCATCTGACAAGATTTACATAGATGGGCGTCCTAGTGTGCATGGAAATATTGCTGGTCTTATTAACAGTTCACATGGTCATCTGGAGTTGTCTAATGCTATTTTTGAGGAGACGGGTATTCATGATTCCAGTCACATGAATGGCCATTCTGGATTTTATGTGCGCATTTGCGCTATTAAATATTTGAAACCGGGGGATGAGATTTTTATTAACTATAGTTTTCAACGACCCATACCAACTCGAAGACGTAGGTAGCTAAATGGGGGTGCCCTCATTGTTCCACTAGGGAGGCCAAAAAGAAAGCTATGTAAAGAAAAAACTTTGTGACTATTAGAAATTAGATTTATGATTAACTAAAAAATTTTGTTTTATTTTCTATTACCTTTATATGCCTGCCAAATACTATTTCTTGTGTCTAATGCAATTGCTCCATTAATCATATGATATTCGGTTGTTGGAAATATTCTTTTTGGATTTTAACTTTTTGTAGGCTCGAGCACCCAGGGGGGGACTAGGGAGGACAAAATTGCATACTTTGTAATTGCATAATGCTTTGCATGATGATTATTCCCTTCTAGAATATTGAATATCAATATAACAAGTTTTGCTAGTTTAATAAATGTTGCACTAATGTGGCAATATTGCAATCTACTGAAGAGTCTACATCAAGCTCTGAACCAACATCTGCAACAGGAAATGAGATCCCAGAGACCGGTTTAATTGAAGCTATTGACAATTATTACCCTATTATAGATGGAGATAATGCTGATGCCAATGAGGAGGCCAACGATGAAGGCAATAAAGAAGATGTAAGTATTCTAAAAGATGAGGCAGGCAAACCACTATATCCTGGGGCTAGGATGTCACGTCTTGCAACATGCTTGCTAATCCTAAATCTTCAGCACAAATTTGCATGGAGTAATAATAGTGTAACCGAGCTATTTAGGTATGTTATTTGTTTGAATGAGTTATTTTCTTATGAATTCATTTATCACTTGTAGGTGATGATTGCATTTTATTTTGTAGCTTGCTAAGTAAGATACTACCTAGTGGTCATTGTCTTCCCGAAACAAGGAGAGAAGCAAGAGAAATTTTGCGTGCATTAGGGTTGGAATATAATTGCATTCATGCCCGCCCAAAACGATTGTGTATTGTACGGAATGCATATGCAACATTACATGAGTGTCCAAAATGCAAGGAGCCACGCTATAAGATGGATATGAAGAAGAAAAATGTTCCTAGAAAAGTTTTACATGCACATGCCCATAATTCCGATCTACAATACATGTTTTCGTTCTCCATCATCTTTGTGCATTAATGGATTTCCATGTGACACATCGAATTAAGGATGGAATTCTAAGAATTCCAATGGATGGAGAAGCTATGAAACACATAGAAGATAAGTGGAGGGTATTCAAGGATGAACCACGCAATTTTTTGCTATTGGAATGGATGGAATTTGCCCTTTTGGGCGTTATCGTCAAAACATAGTGTGTGGCCCATAGTTGTGGTCAACTACAATATTCCACCATGGATGGCAACTAAAGCCGGACATTTGATGTTGACACTTGTTGTTCCAGGTTTGCCCTTATTACATTTCAATATGTCATTTTCACAAGTTTTATTTATTTCATACTATTATCAGGTAAGCATCAAGTAAAGAACATGGATGTGTACATTGAACCACTCATAGAAGAGTTAGAGATATTATGGAAAGGCATCCAAATGTACGACATAGTAAGGACGCCACATCAGTTCACATTACATGCAATATGTTGCTTCAACGACACATGATTATCCCGGTTTTAGTGTTGCTTCTGGTATGTCTTTTTTAAATACCAATGCTCTTTTTATTAAATGCTAATTCATTATCTACATATAGGTTTGCAAACAAGTGGAATGAATGGTTGCCCATCATGTGGAACTGATTTGAGTTGTTATCGCTCCAAGCACCTTAACAAGCAAATATATCGCGGACACAAAAAGTACCTACCATGCAATCACCCTATGCGAGGATCAAATGCTACTCAGCTTAATCGATCGTAGGGACACCCAAGGATTGGTTAGAAACATGGACTATGACGCGTGAATCACAAGGTGCTTCGAATGATGATGATGTTATACCACCACCAGGCATGAAACGTATCGCCTTGAATATTGGCCAGAACTAAAACTTGTGCACCTACTCGATCCTATGCATGTCTTCAAAAATGTTGGACAATCACTCTGGAGACATTTGACTGGGGATTGGGAGAAATTAAGTGCTAGAAGAGACTTACAAGATTGTAACATAATGCGTACCTTATGGCCTATTGAAGAGGAGGGCAAAGCCATTATGTTACCCAAGGCACCGTGGGTTCTAAGTAAATCAGAGGAGTTGCAAGTGACTAATATTATATCCAAAATGCGACTCCTACAAGGCTATAGTGCGTCACTACGTAAAGCCTTCACAAAAGATGGTGATCTTAGTGGGTTAAAGTCCCATGATTGGCACAAATTTATACAGGTATTAATTTTGTATTAATTATCTTGTTGGATATTTCTTCATTATGTGTGTTTGTTGCATTGTAGCACATTCTTCCATGTGCAATTGAGAATTGTCTTACGAGTAACATACGTGACATTATATATCGACTTGGAAAGTTTGCAAGGTATGGTTTAAAAACTTTGTTAGTAGTTTGTTTTCAATTTTGTTGTTAACAACTACCAATTTTGTGTATAGATGGGTCTCAATGAAAGAGATTAGCTTAGATGACATTTCAAGAATGGAGGTTGAGATAGTTGAGCTTCTGTGCATGATGGAGAAAGAGCTTCCTACAAGTTTTTTTGACCTTCAAGTACACTTATTGGTTCATCTACCAGAAGAAACCCGGCTTCTTGGACCAGCTCCAAGTCGGTGGATGTTTTTTTTAGAACGGTACATGAAAGTTTTGAAAGGATACATCCGGCAAATGGCTAGGCCTGAGGGGTCCATGACCGAGGGTCACTTGCTTCATGAAACATTGTTCTTTTTAAGTGAAGCCACAATTTCAATACATAAAGATGCACCAAAGATTTGGAATGGTGAGTAAGATAAGGAAGTAGCAGAAGAAGTCTTGCAAGGTCATGGAATGCAACGCAAATTGAACGAGGAAATGTTTGAAGAAATAAATAAGTTTGTAATAACGTAATACTCGATAGTCTTGATAAGTGGAGGAGAGGTATAGACTTGCTAGAGAAGAGAGGGAGATGGTCGGGGCAAGATTTTGCACATAATAGCATACATCATGGTTTAAAAACGTGTTCTATATCCAGAATCATTGGAAGAATTGCCTGAGGATATGACTCGTGATTGGTTGCTTGAAGCAATGGAAAATGCATGAGATAATGGAGAGGATGTTCCAAAGGATGACTTCAATATCGCACTTGGATGCGTTAAGAAGGTATAACTTTCTATTTATTGGTAATGTTTGCTACCTACATATGATTTGCTTTCTCATATCCTTTAAAATGCAGGCTCGTTTCCACAATTCCATGTGGGCTTATGGAAATCATCTTCGAACTATAGAGGTCGATAAAGGTCGTATGACAAATGACTGTGGAATTGCTTCTCAATTTGAACAAAAAAGCCAAGCTAGTCAATGTGATCGGCAACCAGTTATGGGTGATCTTAATTATGTTGGGCAAATCACCAATATTATTGATGTTGACTTCCGTTCATTTCATGTAACTATATTGAAGGCAAAGTGGTTCAAAGTTATTTATAGAGGCGAGAAATAAGACCATGAGATCACATCGCCGGGTTTCTCTGAGATTGATTCAACACGATTCTTGGAGAAATGAACAAACCATTTGTTTACCTAAACAAGTTGAAAAAGTTTTCTTTACGAAAACCCCGTTAACCCAAGGTGGTGGATTGTGGTTCATGTTGTACCCAGCATTGCAGCGCCTTATTGATATCATCGCATTAGAGCTCAATGATGAGCATGAAGGAGATGGTTGATGGTATCTTTACATTCTTGAAGACACTTTTATCAAATTATCACAAAGTCACTTTATGTCACTTTACACTCACTTATTGTCACTTTTTTGTCACTTATTCTCACTCTTTGTCACCTTTGGGTCATTTTATTGGCATATTGTGATAGTATTTATATCATTTCTTTTGTCACTACTTTTTGTTATTATAAAGTCCCTATTGTCACATTTTCCGCAAAATACTTTTGTCACAACTATATCAATCTATGGTCACAATTTTGTCATCTAAATGGTATGTTATAATCAGATTTATATCATTTTTTTGTCACTATTTTTGTCATTATTAAGTCAATTTATTGTCACATTCTTGACATATGGTTTTGTCAGAACCATGTCAGTCTAGTGTCATATGATAGTCATCATTTTGTCGCTTTTTTTTGCACTATTTTTGTCATTACTAGGTCACTTTATTGTCACATTCTTGACATACGGTTTTGTCAGAACCATGGCAGTCTATCATTTTGTCGCTTTTTTTTGGCACTATTAGTGTAATTATTAAGTCAATTTATTGTCACATTCTTGACATACGGTTTTGTCAGAACCATGTCAGTCTAGTGTCATATGATAGTCATCATTTTGTCACTTTTTTTTGTCATTATTGTGGCTCTCCATTGTCATACCTATTGTCATTTGGATGTCACTAATTTTGTCACAGTTATTGTCACTTTTGTATCAGTTTTTTGGCATGTTATTTTACTGACAAAAAAAGTGACAATAAACCACTGTTCGCTTGTAGTGAAAGTATCATGTTCCCTATCATCTGATACATAGTAATGGGTTTCCTTGATAATCTCATCTGCCACTGAGTCATACTGATATGTTATTTGAACTAAAATGGTAATCTGGTTATTGACCAAGCGCATCGATTACACCTCCTCTTGTTCCTTGAATGTATAGTTTTCTGCAAAATCCACTACCGAAACACATGCATCTGCTTGGAGATTCTCCAAAAGCTCCTTAAATTGTTTTGCCTGCCATTGGTACCTGAAATTATGCAGTGGAAAGACTTTTAGACGCTCTTTCAGTTTATTTAGAAGCTCCTTGAGTTCTGTCTCATTGTACTGATGAGTCAGTCTCCTACCAGAACTCGAGATATTGTCTTTTTCATAGTCAATGTACTCCCATTTCACTTTCCTATTACTGCCACTTTCTTCCATGGGACAGGTCTGAAACTTCTTGATTCCACACAGCTCACAATCTCCAAGGATGCACGCCTTCTTGTGAAACTCATCTAATTCACTCTTTGGACACAATATAGATATCCACAGGCTTCTCGAATGTTTGGTTCTCATCCCATTGAGTCCATCCACTAGCATTTGCATCCTCACATGCTGAATGCAACATCAACTATTGAAGTCCTTAAATTTCACAACAAACCAAGGTTTTAGCTTCTCAAAAGCTCGAAGACGAATGATAATTTGTGGATGTCGGTCCTTGAACCTCTTGAACAATAGCATCTACATGAAATGAATACTAAACTGTTAGGATGTGTATACCACACCACACCATGCACCATACCATGCCCCACACATCATATTTTCCAGACATCTTAGTGCTATGTACATTACCACACATCACACCATGCACCACACACATCATAACCATCAAACAGACGATACTAAACTCATGCCACACCATATACCACAGAGCACATACCATGCACCACACATTCTACATGTTGTACACCATCCACCACACATACCATATACCAAATGTGTGGTGGTAGCAAGGAGTGGTGGGATATTGTGCAGGGTGGTGGAGTGTGGTGGTGGGAGATGGTGGGGTGTAGTGGGGGAGATGGTGGGCTTCAAATGTGGTGGTAATGGTGCATGTGGTGGTGGATGATGTGCGGTAGTGGTAGTCTATGGTGGATGAAAAATGTAGTGGTAGGATAGATGGGGGGTGTTATGCAGTGTGGTGGTGGTGACAAATGTGATGAACTATGGTGGTGAGAGATTGTATGGTGAAACGCAGTGGTGGTGACAAATGTGGTGGAGTGTGGTGGTAGGAGATGGTGGGCTTCTAGTGTGGTGGTAATGAAGAATGTGGCGAATGTGGTGGTGGGGGATTGTGAGGGGGGGGTTGGGGAGAAGGGGTGCGTGTGGGTGGGGTGGGTGGGTGGGGTGGGGTGAGGTGGGGTGGGGGGGAGAATAAATAAAATAATGAATCCACACATATCATATATTTAACATGCACACATCTACATGACACCATATCACGCACCCCACCCCACACCACACCACATCACATCACTTTGATTCTATTTGGTCAGCCATAAAAAATCTGCCTAGCCTGCTCTCGTAACATTTCTGAAATTCGTGCCCTGATAATAATTACATACCTTTCCTAATATTAAAAAATTTACCTCTTTACTACTCACTAAATCCTGTCCCTGCACTAGATTTTTGGCGTTTCATTCTCAAGCTTTCAAGTTTATTCCGGCAGCAATGGTTAACAGGTTCAGAGATAATTACGGTCTTGCGAGAGTGAGCGAGGATGTCTGAGGTATGCTTTAACCAAGGCCCGTGACCAGTCTCTGAAGGTGGATATGCCTAAATCCACCTTCTTTGCTAAATTCGAAGCCATCCTGGACCCATTCAACAAAGTGGATGCTGGGCATCAATGGCTATTTTTGGGGTCGGAATGACGGAAAGAGAGCTGAAAGACAAGGTCTCTGACCTTATGTTACATGTTGCTGCAAAGAGAGGTATAGAATGGGTTATTCGGCACTTCAGTGTTCTGAATCGGCAACAGTGGAAACTGTTGGCAGGGATAGCTTCTTATGACGAGGGGATGCAGGAAGCTATGACGAACCTGATCCTATGTACCTCTGGGATGAGCACAAAGCTTAGATGCTTTAGTGCAGAAAATAGTCATTTTGGATGCACCACCATTGGATCCAGTAATACCAGCATTTCCTGCTACTCAGGAAATGCATGGGTAATAGTTCTCAGGTACAGAGTCAGAGTTTTCAATGAAAAGCCAAATTTTGTAACATAGTGCTTTTTTTTAATATATTATAAACTTTCGGTCAGAGATGTACTTTCATCTGACATAAATTTGTCTTTGAATAATTCAACTAAACTTTTAGGATCAGTTATCTGTCATTCTCAAATATTTTTAGACTGTACACATAGATCCAGTAAACGAAAATAGTACTTGTAACTCATCTCAACATTAAATATTATTTTAGCTGCATTTCAGACTCAACTACACACAATTCACATGCTGCATATAGTACACCACAATCACTGTACAACACAATAACCACCACATGCATCACCACACTAAGCACAATAACAAGAAGACATGAATAACAGAATTTATTAACTAACCTGTGATTCCTCCAGATAGTGGGCAGCATATTCTTCTCTTACATTTCTCTCCAATCTTCTAGTTCTAACATCCTTTGTGTTAGGAGACACTCTGGTGTTCTCAATCCAAAAATTTTAAATCTTTTCTATCTGTTCATCTGAAATTGCATCGAATCTTTTAGCCCTCTTATAAGAAACCCATTTCCCACCATTGTAATCGATCTCTATTTTTTGGGTTGCCCCTAGGGGGGCAAACCCTCGTTTATGTGGGTTTTTAGCATATCCTAAGTATATGCTAGAATATACCTAAGATATCTTTGGTGACCCGCTAAAAACCTCTTGTTGCCCTGTAAATGCCGGTCGCGAGTGTCGCTTGGGTTGAGGTCGTGGCAACCGGGTAACCCGGTTTCACCGAATCGAGAGCCGTTGATGGTATAACCAATATCGAGTTTCGAGCATTATCGCATTATCCTCTTTCGGTGCTCCGGTATGCACTCTTTTGCATTTTGCTCGAGTGTTCACATGGAGAATTAAATAGGGTTAGTACGCTGCGGCAAAACTCCAGTACGAAAAAGCTTCACGATCATGGCTGCCGGGAGGAGCAGAGGATGTGAATATGTTCGATGGAAACGGGGGTTTTGGAGCGGGGTTTCTTTGTGCTACTAGGCTGACTTGCCACCATCCAGACCTCAAATTCCTTTTTCCATCTGGTGAATCGAACTTATTTTGCTACTAAGTTTATTATTATATGATTTTCTAAAATGCTTGAAGGCGTTCATGTCGTGGAGTCCTCCAAATTTCTGATTGTACATCCGCCTTTCATTCAAAACTTTACATCAACCCTTTGCTTCTTCTCCAAGAAATTAATCCCAAAGTCGCATGTTGGGTTGATTCTTTGCGACCCATAATCAACGGTGTTAAAATTCTACAGTGCACGCATTGTTGTGGATTTGTTGACATGTATGATTGATAGTATATGGTGAAATATATAGTGGTTGTTATTGCGTGAAATTTGGGCATCGTTTCGGAACAAACCAGTAGCAAGCTTGGATTTGAAAATATGACAATTACAAAAGATGATGTCCAAAACTTGTAATGGGAAATTCGGAATTTAAGATAGAAATTTGGATGTCCAAAAAACTTGCAACGAGAAATTTTGAAATTGATTTTGGATACAAGACACGCATTCTTTGTAAGGTATTTTTGAGTTTCTTTGTCCTTTATATTCGGATAGAATAGTCTTATATTGGATTTGAAAATCTTACAATTACAACTTGATGATGTCCAAAACTTGCAATGAGAAATTCTCAAGAAATTAAAGAAGATAAATTTTGGATGTCCAAAACTTGCAATGAGAAATTCCGAATTGATTTTGGATACAAGACAAATAACGTTCTTGTAAGCTATTTTTTCGAGTTTCTTTGTCTTTTATATTAGGATAGAAAAGCTTTTGATATTTATGGCTAGCTAGGAAATGTATCATCATCGTCAAATTGTTTAGTATGGCGGAATATGAACTTTGTATTGTAATATTTCTCATCATGGATCCTTACCACGAACGCAAATGTTTTCGCGGGCAATGTTTTGCGATAGAAAGTATTGTATAATAGAAAATGTGCCAAACTCAAACTTATTGGATTTATTTGTCAAATGTTAAAAGTACTTTAAATGCAATAAGCTCGATTGGAGGTGTCTTACGAGCTTGGAAAGTGTCAAGGTCTATCTAAGTTGAAGATGGGTAACAAACATCCAATGGCAATATTCCCGAGCAGGTTGGGGCATCTGAGCAACTTAGAAATGCTAGATTTAGAGGTAAATCAGCTTATTGGTCATATTCCATCCTCTATAGGCCGATGCGGCTTTTATTATAGGCCGAAGCTCTCAATAACGGGTTAGGTTGTTCTATTAAAAGCTTTGGTGCATTCTTGAGAACCTTCAAACAAGCTTAGTATCTCCTTGGCAACATAAATTTAGATGAATGCCGGGCTGGCAATAAGACATGATTTTGGAGTTGACATTCTATAATTTGACCATGTATCACCCCCGCCATGTTCTATTGCATTCAAATCTGCCGCCGCATGCCTTTTAACACTTGAAAAATGTAAGCGCATCCGGATTTATGCTTTCTTGTTGCATTTTCTCATAGAACCCCAAGGCATGAAGACCAGAATCATGCTGGGAAAACCCAACAATCTTGTGTTCCATGACACCAGATCTTTTTTTTGCAGATTATCAAATACTTCCTGTGCTTCCTCCAGCATGCCACATTTTGCATACATATCAATGAGTGCATACACTTCTTGGTAAATTGAATACAATTTGAGAATTGACAAATTTCTTGTTTTATTTTTTTTTTACACAGGTTAGCGAAGAGGAAGAGCACAATGAGCCCACTGATAAAGGTTCGTCTCCTGCTAAGGACGATAACTTGGAATGAGAATTATGCATGAGAGAAATTGTCTCAAACTAAAACTAAAACAAATAACTTTTTATGTTAAAAGTACTTCAAATGTAGAATGATCTTTCATTCGAATTAACGTAATGTTCTTTACTTCCAAGTAATTTGATTGGGATTGAGTTTTTTATCATTACTCGTGCAATTACTTAAATCATTTTTCATTTCTTTGTATATATGCATGATGCAACCATTGACTCAAACTAGACCAATTTTGCACATATGAACAAAAAAAAAATGATCCAAAATACTAATGTCTAAAAAAAATATTTATTGACGTAACTAGAAAAATGACAAAAATTGAAAGTAGAATTGCCGCACAGAAACTTGTGATTTAGACACAAATTTGACAATGGTATCATATATGCTCAAAAAAATTGACATATATATGTCACAAAAGGATCTAAAATTTGACAAAATTTTGTTACTCAAACATCACAAAATTTGTTATACCTATATAACTAAATGTTATAATCATGTTGCAAAATAAAATACACTCGCTATAAGTTGCATAAAAAAGGGGTTTTAAAGATGTTGCAAGAGAGTTACAAATATGACGTAAATGATGTCAACGTGGTGTAACAATTTGGTTGCATAGTCGAGACTAATATGATAGAAAGTATGACACAATTATTGAATAACATGGATAAGCGCTTGATGCAAACATGCCATGCAATTGCTCAAATGTAGTCGTTGAGTCGAGACTAATGTGATAGAAAACATGACGCAATTATTGAATAACTTGGATATAAGCTCGACACAAATATACCATGCCATTGCCACAAATATAGTCATGGTGTTGAGACTAATATGATAGAAAGTATGACGCAATTATTGATATAACTTGGATATAAGCTTGACACAAACATGCAATGTAATTGCCACAAATGTAGTCGTTTTGTCATTTTTGCGTTATGTAGCCATGACACAATACTTGACGCAATGGATGACGCCCATGCGACATCAAAGTATATGACCTTTAGCGTCAACCTTGTGACATTTGTTGGGCCTTTGAGAATACGTATAGTGTCACTTTGTTTGACACTATATCCGACGAAAAATACCCTTTTCTGTTGTAGTGAAATTAGGGAGCTTCTAGTACACCATATTTTGAGTCTCTAAATCAAGTTATCCCTATTGGACGAAATAATAGACTAGACAAATTGAGACACTTATGTTACACCGCATTCCAATAATACGAGGCAAAATTTGGGGAGTAAACGTAAAGAACTCCCCAAATTTTGCTTGGCCTTATTGGAGCAAATTGGAGGAAAATTGGATCAAATTGGAGGGAGCAAATTGGTCGAAAAATTGAAGAGTTAACGCACAAGGCTTGGCGTTTCTACTTGTTGACAGTTCAAGATATGTAGAATCTTAAGAAATACACAGCATTTTTTAGCATTTTTGACATCTTCGATCCCGACAACGATGGTGTAATTTAAGCTCGTTTGAGTTCCGATCTAAAGCTCGTTTGAGTTCTTTAAAGGTTTTTTTTGGATTTTCTTCCTCTCCATGTCGATGCTGACCTTATGGTTCTCCTTCTATTAGCAAACTTCAAGTACCTAGTTCCTCCCCCAAAACTATTGCCAAGTAGAAATGGCTATGTAAAGACCGTTACCGTGTCTTAGCATGGGATGCTATAATGAAAATGTCAATTGAGCCTTTAGATGGCTCTGCTTCTTTTGGCAAGAACTTTTGCTTTTGCTTCAAAAGGATAATAGTAACATCGGCTCAAAAACACCTAAAATCCCCACATCATAACTTCTTTCGGATAATATCAACATTCAAGCCAACTGTGCAGTATGTCAGCATCCTTATTGCTACTAAGGTTTTTCCCCCGAAAACCCTTCGGGGCGGGGGTTTTTTAATCCTGGTAGTAATACGCCTGCTGCTCTCTCTTTGTAGTTGGGTCCCATAGGCCAGTTGGTCTCCGTGGACGATAAAATCATATTCTATTCTATTCTTTTGAGTAATATCAACATTCAAGCCATTGCTTGAATCAAAAGTTCTCAATTCCAACTCGTTGGGTCTATGATGGAACATTGTCTTAGTAGTGTTTCAAAGTCCCTTATATGTTAATACCTTTTTAGAGGTTCCAATTGGCCCAAATTTGTACCCAACTTTTAGGAATGAGTATGAAGCCATCAATTCAATTTAATTTGATTCAATTCACTTCATTATATGTGTTAATTGATTTTTTTTGACAATTTTAAGTCCTCAATCTCTTGGCATGCCATTTCGGCTCCTGTAATTGTTTTCCTTTATCCCCTTTTTGGGTTTGCCTCCTAGGGGGCAAGCCCTTGTCCATATGGGTTTATAGCATATTTCAGGTATATGCCAGGAATATGCTAATGACTGCTCCAAACTTGCTATCGGGTGTAAACTGGCGGTGGCCACTATTGTTGGGCAGTCCTTTGGAACAAACTAACCGGTGCTTCTTGCTTGAGCATTTTTCCAAGTAGGAAGACCGGACTTTGATCGAGGAAAGTAGCTTTTCGGCATCGATCCCTAACTTTAACGATTAAGGTATGCAAGCTATAGGGCAAGGCGGTTAGAACTTATGAGTTTATAGGATTTGTGAAAGCGGAATTCCGGACCATAAGCTTGGACGCATTATTTGTCTTTATGTTTTTGCTTGAAAAAAATAACTAAATACTTCGTAAAACTATGAATTATGAAGATATGTTTCCTGACCCTGTAAATAACCACAGTGGTTATAGGTTTATGGATATGGTCATTAATAAAAAAGAAAAAAATATTGCAGGAGTCTATGAGCATCTTGCACGGAGTATTTGCATTTCTGAGGAGTTCATAAATATACTGCTTTTGAATTTGAAAATCCAAACAATCAGATTTTGCAAGAACTATAACGCTACTCCAGGATTCAGAAGCGAATGTTTAATGCCAGAAAAAAAAAAACTCAACTTTTATTTAAGCAAAGCATATGAATTGCCCTCTGTTTTTAATTTGGAGGAAAAACAATGGCCCATGTTATATGGATGCCAATGTTGACCCTCGAGGAATGTTAACAAAAAGGCAATGTTCATTTGTGCAAATATAAATAAATATTCATTTGAGTGCCTAACAATAAGTAGTGAATCCATTTAATCTTTATCTTAGGTGATTCAATTCTTGTCCGTTTTAGTGGATATCAATTGTAGTATGGGCTATAAGCTATTTATTAAAACAACAAGTATCTTATTGTCGTGGGCCTCTTCTATCTAGGCCATTAAAAGCCAAGCGACCACAAACTAATAAATGAGTGATTAAATTATAGCCTCTTATATGTGATTAGTGATAAATGCCCGACAATGCTAGCTTTAGTAACGACATGGAAAAAAACTTTGTTATCTCATTGATTAAAATAGAAAAAAAAAAAAATGTCTTGGGTAAAAATTTGTGTGGACAACCAAGACACAAGCGGCGACGGTAGACACACACGCCCTAGTACTCCTCGAATCCATACTAGGTTCAAAGCATCCATATGAGATGTACTATGCAGGACCAATGATGTTTTACTAAAGCAAAGTTCTTTCACCATGTACATTGCAAACAAAGCAAAGGAAAGAAGAATGTCCAAATTCCAATTCTTATATCCTTATTTCTTGCTCCTATACAATACATAAGCGATCGAAAGAGACAAACCCGGATGCAAAAAATAAATCAGCATTCAAGTTCAATCACATGAAAACAAACGTTGAAATAGAAACCATAAAAACACACTTTCGCGTCATCGGAGGGCCCCTCGTGCGCAGCACCTTGTTTTCTTTGCTTTTTGCAGGTTTCTTGGGTGAAGACCTAATACCTTTCCAAGATCTCTCTGGTTGATTTTGTCACTTATTTCAGAATCTGCACGACGTGGTACAGACATTGCAAGACAGTTATTCTTGGCTGCTAGGCAGTCATTGCTGGTAGAGAGTTTCACAGTCTGCATAGAGTCTCAGAGGCTTCTAATGACGATGCTCTTAATTTCTAAAACCTTTAATTCTTCACCTATAAATTTTCTCAATGTTTTATCCCTCTAAAGCTCAAGTAAATCTTTTTTCTTCAAGCTATTCTCAATTCTTTTGGTCTGTTTATGGAAAGACGTTAGCAAATTAAGGACAATACGACGTTTATTGCTTGCACTTCTTGATGAACCGGATCCTTCTGTCAATTCTACAAGCTCCAATCTTTCCTCTAGCATCTTTTCTTCAGCATTTCTTTTTCCTTGGTTCTTCTTTGTTTTCTTCTATTTGAAATGACGGTTTGTGGACAGATTACCTCGTTGACATCCATATCCACAATGGATTGGAGCTTGCAGCAGGGAGCCAAAGAACAGGACATAGGCGAAGAACAGGAAGGGGCCAAAGAATAGGAATTTGAATTTTAGTTTTGAAATTAGAATTTCCCCCACAAATTGGGACTCCATTCTTAAATAACGGCAGTTGAGCGGTGCCATAATTATAGTTTCATACCACAAAAGTGGCGGATGCACGACCACATTTTGGGGGGACAGGAGGGACAGCCGAATTGGAACACCACAACGTGCTTTCACCCACATTCAATTTCAATACAATGCCATAAATTCAAAGATTAAAATGGTTTCAATCCCAAGCATGCAAGAGTAAAAAAAAAGGATTCTAATTTACTATTCAAAATTAAAATGATTTCAGTTCCATATGAACACTCATTCCATACAACGCCATAAATCCAAAGATCAAAATCCTATTTAGTATGAAATTACTAGTACTTTCTCTTTTCTTCCTCAGTTATATATTATGGACCTCTACAACTCCTATACATAACACATATGACTTGGCTATGCATATGAAAACACTTAGCAGAGCATTGGACTTGACTATGCACATGAAAACACTTTACAGAACATTGTTGCACAGAATATCCAAGCAATATTATCACTTCGCATCTTTGCCGAGTTTGCAATCATCACTGTTGAATATGCACATGAGAACAATTAGCAGAGCATTGTAGGGCAGAATATTAAAGCAACATTAACTTCATACTTTGCATCTTTGCTACTGATCGTGCATCAAAGTATGTTTACTTAGATCAAGTGAGACAGACTGATAAGAGGAATACCATGCATGCATGCATTTGATTTTAAAAGAGATTTGTGACTATTAACGACCTGAAGTCCAATAAGTGTGGCCTCCTTGGCTTTTCTCTTATTTGAAGGAAGGGAAATGTGATCTCAAACACAAAGATAATTGTTACAAAAGTCAGTCTTCCTTTTCTCTTGTTTGAAGGAAGGGAAGTGTGAGCTCAAATACAAAGATAATTGTTACAAAAGGCAGCCTACAATTGATACTAGTGGAGACCATAGTTAAATACGACAGACCAATGACGTATCTATCTCTGCAAAGCTGACATGTTTTTTGCTCATGTGGTGTGTCCGGTCTTCAGAGGGCGGCCCTTGATCGCCACATTGTCTATTTTCAGAAGGTGGTCAACATGGACGATGCTCGCCTCCCAAAACTAGCTTATGTCATGGCGATGGGGCCACAGCGCCTCAAGGCTCTTTGGAGGGAAAAGAGAGCTCAATGGATGGCTAGATGGAATGTGCGAGAACAGGTGCATACATGTGCAAAAGCAAGTGAGCGCCATAGCTTGAGGCAATATCTTGGCGCTTGCTTCATCGGCAAGCTTTGGGATGCCGGCGCCCTTGAGCAGTCAAGGCGACACATTACCGGCGCCACATAAATCCCACATTGGAGCGAGGCCCACAATGCTACCGCGCACCCACTTGCCCATGAAAAGGCGTGACTCATTGCCTCCATGCGCGGGGGCACATCATCTTGGTGGGGAGACAAAGATGGATTGGTGAGCCGCGTCGGGGCGAGCTCATCAATGCCGCCAAATGGGAGTCATTGAGGATGAATCTCATACCCTTCAAAGTTGCCCAAAGATATGATCAAATCCGGACATCGCTATCTTCGAGTTGGTCGGGCACGGCCAGCCGCTACATGTGACATTGAGCACGCGGCATCCGTCACGGATGCTAGGATCATACCGCCAGGAGGTCATGGACATGCGAGATCAGCTATGTCCTCAGACGCGCACTTGACATGTACATACACATTTATTTCATGATGATGTATACTTATGCGGTTTGATGACATTCTTATTGCGCCCGCGGTTTTCCCTCGAAAACCCTTCCGGTGGGGTTTTTAACCGGACGGTAATAAGTTTTTTGCGGCTCCTTCGGGTCCCCATAGGTAGATTGGTCCGATGGGCGATAAAAAACTATTCTACTATTCTATTCTATCCTAAAGACATGTGCCCTTTTCACATAGATATGTTTTTGGATGAATGATGTATCTATCTATGCAACGCAAAGCTGAGATATCTTTTGGGTTGCTTGAAGCGCAATCCCTAGGCAAAACAAAACCAAGTGTTTCCAAGACTTTATTTTTTTTTATATTCCCATGTTTCTATAAATACTAGCACTCGTGTTTGATTACTAGTTATCAATCTCAAATTACCAGTTGCCATAGTCCCATTCAATCTGTGGGTATTCCAAACAAGAAATATGAGGGTATTGAATCCCTAACTTCTATTTCTAATTATTAATTTGCCATTCACTATGTATGCATTCTTACGTCACCGGTCAATTTGTGTACCTCCTCCAAGAGTTGAGTGTGCTCTCTTTCTTTCTCCATTGTTAGATCATCATTCAGCCAAATTATATGTCCTTTGAAATGTCCTCTATATTGCATAACTCGTGATCCAGCCCCTATACTCTGAAATTTCAGCAACATAAGCCGATTCTTACCTTCATTTTTATTTTGGAGCCAATTTCGAATTTCTTAGAGTTATCTTGTTCTTCAAGTGAATGTTATGTATGCCCCTCTGTGGTCACTCCAGTAGCGGTGGCCTGTCGCAAATCGCAGCTTGAAATCTGTCCAGATGTGGTCGAACAGTGCCATGGAGTGCGTGGGGGCATTGACTTGTTGGGCGAGGCCGGGCATGGCGGCTTGGCGGAGAGGGCGTCTATGTTGAAATCTCCCATAAGGATGGCCCTGGCAGCTTCCATTGCATTGTTGGCTTCGGTTGTGGATTGTGATGTTGCACTGTTGACAATCACTCTGCTGTTGTCTGTTGTCGAGGAATTGCCGCATGTTCCCACTGTGGTGCCTATATATGTTTGGTTTGTTGTGTGTGATGGTCCCCATGGTGCAGTCTTGCAACGTGGCAAGGATGGTTGTGATCGAAGGCTCCGTGACTCGTTGGTGGTAGAGTGTGGCTGTTCCGCACGCATTATTGTTGAGCAGGCACTTGTACTTAGTTGTCTTGAAGATGGATGGGTCATTTGATCTCGTCTCTTGTAGGCAGAGGATGTCCGACAAGGCCAGTTGTGGGTCTGCTAGTATGTAGTCGATGTACTTTATTGCCATGAGGATGTTGAGCATTGTTGCGACAAGTGTCAATTGCCATTTGTGGATGAGGTTGGGATAGTCATCGTCCACATGATCTCTCTCTGCATTCTCTGGGTCTCTTCTGTGACTCTTTTGTCGACAGTGAAGTTCCAGTTGGTGTGGGTGCTTCAGGAACAATCCGACCATTCTCTTGAACCACGAAACAAACATGTAGGTCATTCCGTGCATGTGCATGCCTCTGGGGTTGAAGCATAGTTGTTCGACTGTGTCGCCCTGTGACCTGTGTACCATCCTGGCCGTGGTCGGTTAGACGGAGAACTGGCGTCGCATGATCTTGTGCCTCTCGTTTTTGCTGTACTGGCATAGCTTGGTCAGCTTCTGGATTGGTGTGCAAGTTGGGTCAATTCCTTGGGCGTAGAGGTGTTTGAGTCTGTCTCGATAGTTTCTTCATGTTGGGGGCTTCCTGAATGATATCGAAAGTGCCTCTGTCTTGCTCGTGCCCACTCCAGGATGCCATTGGCACCATTGACAAGGCCATCAAAGAGGTCGATATTGGTCGTGAGCTCAAGGAGCATGGTCCGTTTGAGCTCTAGCTTGTCTTTCAATCCGTGTGTCTTTCAAGAGTCTGTGGGCAGTATGATGCTCCTCGGGCAGCCATCCTCGTGCGTGTCTGTGGGGTGGAGGTGGATGCCTTGCTCTGGTATTTCGGCCTAGACTTTGTCATTGTGTTTGTCCTTGTCTTTGTTCTCGTGGAATACATGTGGGAGGCATAGGTCGTCGGGTGCTGGTCAGATACAGGTGGAGTTAACGAGGTGCAGGTCGTCTGTTGTTTGCTCTAATTTCCTCTTGTGGGAGCGGGCACGTGCGAAGGGCAGGTCATCTCCTTGCCTTACGAGATTGGTGAGCTCGTAGTACCTGAAGTTTGATTTCCATGAGTGGTAGAGGTCTGGGAACTAGATGGTGCCTAGACGTGCGGCGTCATCGGCGTCTGATTGCAAAAAATTCCATTTGTCGGACATTGGCTTTAGTTGATAAAAGTCTCTAGCTACAATGACTGACATGCCTCCAAACAGTGTGGGCATCGCGGTGGCCTTGTACCTGAAAGTGAATCGTACAAACGGGTTAGTCGGGCGTTCCTGGTTTGTTATGCGAGCTTGCGGGCAGCGAATGAGTTGGGATGTCACTTACTTATTGCACGGGTGGAAGAGGAGGCAGAGGCTGACCATTGAGATGTCGTCTATGACCAGTTGTCTCACTGCCTCGTAGCCATTTTTCCTCGTTTGCAGTGCACTGGATGTGGGCATCGTCATCTTGTTTCCGAACGCCGTCGTTGGCCTTATGCCGAATACCGAGTGCAGCGTGATGTCACTGATATTGTCTGCTACCCTGTCTGTGTACGCAGCTATGACGACCGATGGCCTGCTCATTGGGTCGGGGAGATCTTGTTAGAAGAGCCACTTTTGTTCCTTGATGAGGCAATGTAGCAGCCTCGACTTGCCCACGCATGCGCCGCCCACGAGGAAGAGGTTGTACCTATGGGTTGGGTCGCGTGTCTTCTTGTACGTGATGTCATCGTAGAGTAGCCATTGGTCCTTTTGCAACGTCTGGACCATTGCGTTCTCATTGGGCATGATTTGTTTATTCGGTACCATCGTCCTATGGGGCTGCAAGGGACAGGAGGGGGTCAGTTTGTTGTAAATGGTGAGGTTGTTTCTGGATTGCATACCTCTTGCGGAGATCGGTGTAGAGTGTAGTGTTGACGAACTCGTCCTCGCCTTTTGCTCCCTCGTCTTCGTCCGGCATTGTCTTCTTTGGTCATCGATGTTGTCGGCTATCCTTTCTATATCGCCCAATTGTGGGTGTCACCTGTGCGCTGAAATCTCAGCGATGTGTGGGCTGCTTCAATCTCTTCCTGCTTTGCTGTGTATGCGCTGTGGTAGGTGGGGTGCCCGTCGCGGAGATCGTATTCCGTCCTAAAGTGGACGTGTAGCAGAAGTCGTTTGTATGCCTATCCTTTTGTGTCTTTGTCCTCGTTGAACTTGACATACATGAGTATTGCCACTTTGGGGTTGCCCGATCTGTCCCTCCTTATTTTGTTCACAAATTTCATGTGCTCATCCTTGTATAATGTGGCTGCTTGCACAAGGTTGATGTGTTCGAGCTCCATTGTCCACCGCTTGTACTTGTCGATGATGTTGGGTGTGAGGACATCTGTGTTATTTGGATCGAGCTTCGCGAGCTCCTTTTCCGTCTTCACCACATGGACATGTTCTGTGGCATGTTCATATCAATGAATATTATGGTTTGCATCTTCGTGTGCAGGGGCACACCAAGGACGAGCATTATGGCCTCAGAGATGGAAATCTCCTGCGAGTGTACGATTGCGTTGCCCAATTGTCGTATCCTCTCGACGACATTTTGGTGGTTCTTGTTGCAGGTGTCTATGATCTTCGCCAAGGATGTGGACATGTTCATCTCTACTGTCGTGATGTATGATAGGCAGTATATGGCAATGGCATAGGCATCGAAGATGTACTGGAAATCTGTATTGGCTCTCTACATTGTCGCGATGCGAGGACTGAAGTCGGTTGTCTTGCGATCACTCACCTGCCTCTTGAGGAAGAGCTTGGGTCCTTGGATGTCGTATGCGAGCATCTTCTTGTATTGGTGTTCATCGAGGCCCACGTGTTGCAACAAGTCATTTATTATCTTCATTTTGTCTTTCCAGTGTTTTTTCAATCATGATTTGATTTTCTCCTTATTCTCTTTCATGGCCTTCCCTTCTTCAGGGCAATGGTCTTCCGTTTGTAGGATGCACATGTCTCTGACGGGGAAGTGGGGCACGTGATGCATATGTCTATAGGATGCATATGCTCCTTTTTTCAAATCTATGTTGAGTTTCCTACCTCTCTTGCACTTAAGATTGCTTATACCTCGGGGTTGAAATTTGCCTGTCAATTGAGTTTTCTAGATCTCTTGCAACTTAAGATGGTTTATACTTTGGGGTTGAAATTTGAGTTGCTGTATTTAAAGGAAAATGTCTTTTAGACTAGATCTTCTATCTACGAATCACTTTTCAACAAATTTTCACTTTTCAAAGGTGTTTCTTAATGTTATATCAAGGCTAGCTCAAGCTCATCCATATAGAACCTAAATAATACTTCTTGAAATTTCTCAGAAGTTCAAACAAAGAATTTGCTAGAATTCCATTTCATGTCATCGTACGGACTGCTGCATTTCTTATCTTTCTTTATCCTACAACATGACATTAGACCCAAAAGTTCATTTCCATCCTCAATATTCCATTATGGACAATTTGGTGACACTTTGAATATGGACTGAAGGATGCTGTTAAGCTGTGCCTCAAGCATGGAGTTCCAAGTTCCAAGATTTTCATTGAAGGTACAATGTTTGTTGTTGGATTTTCCAACACTGAAGGTCTGGGCAAGTCAGGGTCTGGAAAATCACCACATGACTAGTTTCCTTACAACAAGATGCCAGTGACAGGAGCTAAAGAGTGGGATGTTGAAGCCAAGGCATGGTATGCTTATGAGCCTATTGGGAAGGTATTTGATTCATATGATAATGTTCGATCAAAAGCAGACTATGTGAAGAGGAATGACTTAGGAGATATTGTCATTTGGAAAAGTTGGAATGATTTTCTTGCTTAGCATTCTATCATGAGAACACTACATATAAATCTTACCCAGTGAATACACGAGAAAGCATATGACCAAATCCATATACCTCTTTCATTAAAAAGCATCATACCAAATCCACACAGCTTTGAACACAATCTGCCTATCAAATTGATATGCTTAGCCCTTCAAAGATACTGTAATCTCCTTTCTCTGCTCAATCTACCAGCCAAAATATTGCCGAAAGATTTCTTATTCGGTGGAGGAATGAGTTTTTTAATTATCATCAACTAAAGCTCTATTGCTCCTCATTGTTACTTTGGCATTTCATTAACTATATGATAGTCTCTTGTAACGTTCCTAACCGACATGCCCTTAGCCAACTGGGAAAAATCATCTAAACGTTTATGAGTAGTCGCTTCTACCCATTTATGCCTATAACGTTCCTAACCGACATGCCCTTAGCCAACTGGGCAAAACCGTCTAGATGTTTATGAGTAGTCGCTTCTATCCATTTATGCCAGTGTCTCAAGAAGACAACATCAAGATCCACTCGAGCGATTTCCCATGGGTCTGTTACAATCTCTCCTACTATCATCCTCGAGCATCAAAAACTATAGACCACACCATTCCTTGGTGTCCAAGACCAAGTCATGACCTACCGTCCTGCGGTATTCCGAGTCATACTTGCCCCCATGGAGACTCGAACTCGAGCCCTGCTCTGATACCAAATGTAACGTTCCTAACTGACATGCCCTTAACCAACTGGGCAAAACCGTTTAAACGTTTATGAGTAGTCGCTTCTATCCATTTATGTCGGTATCTCGGAAACGCGACACCAAGATCCACTTGAGAAGCCTTCCATGAGTCCCTTACATCTACATGGCATCATCTAGTGGCACCAAGCATGCGGCAGGCATGGATTCTGTTGACATGCCTAATCCAAAGACAACAAAGGCAATTCAAAAATTAACTTGTTTGTTCGATGCGCTTAGAAATGAGATACATGTGCTTGTTCTAATCCAATATGGGAATTTGATACAGGCAATATCTAACAGTTACAGGGCATTGAATGTGGATATGGTGGTAGACGAGTATACAATACACACAATCACGGTAACTGCTGACGAGGAACGGGGCATGGAACTTGTGACGTCCCCTACTCATATACGGTGCACTCACCGTATACAAACAGGAGTTCATCCCCCATACCAGCTCCATGCTGATACAAGGCCCTCCACGTATCACTGCAACCTTGACGAGTTCCAGTGGGAAGAATGAATGGGTCATTTTACCCTGTCTCCCTCAGGGCCTACCTAGCTGCGGAAGCGTAACGTACATGTAAGTATACATACATCAACATCACATGACCATCACGAAGGACGGCTCACCATGTATCTGCATAGACAGAGATTAGTACATCACATATGGAAGGTCTACCCAAGTTCGATGGACGGGGATGGGTGACAAGCTTGGGTCTCGAGGAGGTCAAAAGCAGATAGAGTGCAATAAGGTGGAGTTTCGGCAAAGGAACATGGCATTTGCCATCGCCTCCCTGTGCACACTTTGCCGAGTAGGTTGAAAGGTTTTGGGACTGATTGACAGCGGCCGGGATGCATAGCTGAGGGGCTACTCCGGGTTGCATCTCCCCAGCCGGATGGGGCAGGTAGGGATTGCCCCACCAAAGGCTGGCATGCCGACTCAAGGTGACTAGAGGGCCACCGCCTGCACTCGGACCGAACTCCATGGAAGGTGTACACCACCCCCAAGAGTGTCAAACCCATGCAAAGCCCTTGAGGCGTGGAGAGCATTAGGTCTAGTACACTATAGTCCCCGATAGGCTTTACTACCAGAGGGACGTGATCATGAGCCAGGACATGAACCTCCTTGTAAGCCGGTCGGCCCCTCCACCCACAACTGTGTGTGGCTCTTGTACACAGCCTAATTTAATAGTGCATTAAAGAGGGCTAGCTAGAGCATCAAACTACTAGGCTTTTAGGGCCTCTACCCCCTTCCCAATACAATGATTCCACGAGAGATCATCATCACATACATATCCGAGAAGAACTAAAGAACAAGATTTAATCTAAATCACAGAAGTTAGGTTCTTTACTTATGGCTTGATATCTAGAGGTCTAGAGGGTTGCTATGGGCAATTCAATAGGCTAAACCTACCTACTCTATGCCTGGGAGGCGGATTAGACTATTGAATTGGCAAAATACCTGATCCCTGGCTTGCTCCTCCCGCCGAACAGCGTCCATGTTCTTGGAACCGCTTGAAGATGAAGAGGAGAGGAAAGTCGATGAGTTGGGGCTGCTTTCAGGTGACTAGGGGAGTCAAGATTGGCTCTTGAAGCAAGTGAAATGGATCCCTAGAAGGCTTTGGACGAAAATGGAAAGTTAGGGTTTGGATACTTTATATAGGCTATAAGTTAGGGCTAGGGTTTCCATCAACCCTTGAGATGCCCACTTATTATTTAAGTGGCGTAAAGTGCACACATGAATAAATGTGCACACACTTGCAAGTTGCCCCCTAGGGCGCTACTTGCTTAGATACACGTCAGCGTACACGTCAATGGGATGGCGTGTACGCGTGACGATGCAGTACAATATACGTCCTAGGACCGTAGTCACAGAACTGCAAAGCGTGTTGAGATCCAAATTTTGAGTCTCCATATGCAATTTTGGTGTAAGGAAGAGAAATCTGTTCCATGAGTTCCGAGATTGTGTAAACACCATAAAGATTCTAAGGAACACAGAGGTGGCATCCATTGAAGGGCCTGGAGTTTTGCTCTCTTTATTGCCCATAGATGGTGCAAACATTAATTAGACACGACCTATGACCAGCCTAAACACGTCAATCTGGTATTTGTCATTGTCGAGGTCAAAGAACATCGGATATTTCCTCGTTTGCTAGTTGCAGGTGGGTTTGGCAAAAAGGATGTCGCAGAATTGAAGTTTTGGCCTGATCAAGGACATGTTTTGAAAAGTTGAAACACTTGTTTATTTTAGGGTGTAAATCCATTGTATTATTCAAGACCTTGAAGGTCAGTACGTTCCGTGGCCAGACTAGTTTAACATCTGCGGAGGCTACAATCGCATTGAAGATTGTAGAGGATACAGTGTCAAGCTGGTTTCCAGATGAATTATAGTTTCCAGATGATGAAGTAGTGGCAACACTTACGAATGAAGTCTTCGCAGCACGTTCCTGACAATAACAAGGTATATTTTTTGCTACTAAATCTAATTTAATTTGTTCTTGCTTGTTTCCTTCTTTAATACGGCTTTTTACGATTCAAACATTTTGGATATGTAGGTCGGCTGGTATCGAGAGGATTCCCTTTGCGAAAATAGCGCCATCAACCAATGAATTGAGCAGAAAAATTACACGGGTCCTCATTCACATTGCATCAAACATTGAAGCAATGCATGTCGCACTGCCCAGGCTCAGCGACGACCATGTTCTTGCGTATCCCAAAACTGAAGGAGGATCGCTGCTTCACGTGTTTCGCAGATTTAGCTTGGAGTGGTATTTTTTGGATTTTCAATGCACATAGGTGTAAAAAGTGGCAAATAGTGATGGCAACTTGGCCAAAAAAAATTTGGGACAAATGGGAATTTACTGGAAATTTTTGAGTAAGCAAAAATGCTTGAATCTGTATCAGAGATAATTTTTGAGAACTTGGTCGCAGTTTTTCATTGCTATGAAGGTAATAAATCATAACATCATAGTTGTGAAGGTAATCAGTCCTTCAAACGATATAAAAAGGTCACTTATAAGTCAATCATAGATAATCACATGAAATTCCATCAGATCTTTGTGATTCTGATTGAGGAATGCACTAGCTGTTTCAATGGTCCCTAAATCTTGTTCAGCAATCAGAGATCTTCTAAACGCGTCTGGGCCTTGGAAACTTTTCAAAAAAAAAGATCACTCTGGTATATAGTCTGTGATTTATCAGTTTTGGCATCTTAGGCCTTAAGTTTATTCTTAATATATTCCTTATTAGTGGGAACCCAAGTTTAGATAGATTGCAGAGCTTAAGGGTTTGATTCCGACGTGATTTCAGCACATTCCCCGAGTTTAGGGTTCTCCAGCCATATTTTTTCAGAAATGACGCGACACAATCCTGTATTTCCAAGAATTGACGCTGAGAAAATGTTGTATTTGATTTTTTAAAAACTTCGGCCATGGTATTAGAAGCTACCTTAGGAAATAATGATAGGGCTCTAATATTTTGACCATGGGGAAGTACCATAGATTTGAAAAAAGGAGCATATGCATCCAACAGATATACGCATCCTTCATTGGCCATTGTTTTGAAAGGCAAATTTTCTTTAAGAAAATTTGTTAGTGTCAATGTCACCGAACATTGTTAATTCTTCCGTCATGTCGTCCTTCCCACACCGCTCGCAGACACTGTCCAACACTACCTTCTTGCACCTATCGCACATCTTCACATGTGCTCTTCCAAGTCTGTCAGCGTGCTTACGACTTGCGGTACTACATTCATTGCTATGTGCCTCGGGGTCTCAAACCTTAGGCTTCTTTAGCATCACTTGCATACGTTGTTTCCTGCGAAGTAGCTAATGTTGTTAGCCAAGTTGTGCATGTTGTTCCATTTGGCATAAGAACAAGCGCATGTTGCACTTGGCACATAGGAATATGGGTATGTCTGTGCACTTGGCACATAGGTATATGGGTATGTCTGTGCTGTACTTTTTGAAGCGCTACTCTGCTTGCATTTTGACACTATCTGCTTCGTAATCTTGTTCATCGTATTTGCTTTGATCGTCTTCTGTCATGTTTGCTGGACCGTTCTCTTCATCGCTTCTAGTGGTTTTTTGCAAGAGGCGCGTTGCTTCTTCATTTTATTGTTATGTGCATGGACCTGTGTTAACTTTCTTGCTGCTCTGGTGTTTGCCTCATGTCGAGTATGTTATTGACTCTCTTGCGTACATTTGAGTAAGATATGTCGATGTTCGCACTCTCGTTCATGAAAAGGCAGGCGCATTTTGCTAGATGTTGGATATTAGCGCCCTGGCATTGTAGAAACATTGTCCGCATCGCATTCTGCTCATTTATCCAATGACACTTTCGTGGTGGTGGATGCGGCTACCGCGCGGGTGGCAGGCATTGTGGAATTGCCTTCGATTGGCGAGGTTGCGTTGGCGTGGATGCCCGGACGGTACATGCGGTTATTGAGGCGGCTAGCGTGCTAGTGTCCATAGGTGTGGTGACTGCATCCATTCCTATGGAATGTAGCGTGTGGGGTTGTTGACCCTCAAACTGGCTTAAAAGTCAAACACAAGAAGCCAATTTGAGACTATGCCCAAATTGGAGTTAGAACCACCAAATCACTTAAGATGATCAGTGTTTACAAGCAAAATCTCCCAGAATGGATCAAAAGTGAAGATTCATACCTTTCCCATTTCACAAAAAAAAGTAGCAGTGCTCAAATGATTGTGACTTGTCGAGATGGATTGTTTTTATGGCTCTGAATTCTCACATAGACAGAGAAAAGTATGTAGGGTGTTGTGTATAAATCCTGACTAAGTCAAAGCTCAAACTAGTGAGATACTCAAGCTCAAACTCGGGCCAAAACTTAGTCAATACGAGTCAAACTGCAAGAACACTGATTAGAAATGAAGATTTTGAGTTGCAGAGCGAGTTTTTTGAAGTTTCCAAAGCAAATGTGTAGCAAAGGCAGTTGAGGAGGAAGGCAAGTAATGAAAAACCAGTTTGAATTACTCTAGGTATTTTTTTTGGCATTGATTTGCAAAAATACTGTCAAGAACAGTATCAGGCAGAACACTGAATTTCACAGATTTAGCTTGGAGTGGTATTTTTTGGATTTTCAATGCACATAGGTGCAAAAAGTGGCAAATAGTGATGGCAACTTGGCCAAAAACAATTTGGGACGAGTGGGAATTTACTGGAAATTTTTGAGTAAGCAAAAATGCTTGAATTTGTATCAGAGATAATTTTTGAGAACTTGGTAGCAGTTTTTCATTGCTATAAAGGTAATAAATCATAACATCATAGTTGTGAAGGTAATCAGTCCTTCAAACAATATAAAAAGGTCACTTATAAGTCAATCATAAATAATCATACGAAATTCCATCAGATCTTTGTGATTCTGATTGAGGAATGCACTAGATGTTTCAATGGTCCCTAAATCTTGTTCAGCAATCAGAGATATCCTGAGCGCGTCTGGGCCTTGGAAACTTTTCAAAAAAATGATCACTCTGGTATATAGCCTGTGATTTATCAGTTCTGGCATCTTAGGCCTTAAGTTTATTCTTAATATATTCCTTATTGGTGGGAACCCAAGTTTAGATAGTTTATTCTTAATATATTCCTTTTTGGTGGGAACCCAAGTTTAGATAGATTGCAGAGCTTAAGGGTTTGATTCCGGTGTGATTTCAGCATATTCCCCGAGTTTAGGGTTCTCCAGCCATATTTTTTCAGAAATGGCGCGACACACGATCCTGTATTTCCAAGAATTGATGTTGAGAAAATGTTGTATTTGATTTTTAAAAAACTTCGGCCATGGTATTAAAAGCTATCTTAGGAAATAATGATAGGGCTCTAATATTTTGACCATGGGGAAGTACCATAGATTTGAAAAAAGGAGCATATGCATCCTTATGCATCCTTCATTGGCCATTGTTTTGAAAGGCAAATTTTCCCTAAGATTTTCTATGGAATGGTAAAATTTCCCCCCAGCCAGCCATCGGATGCCAACAAAAAAATTCGGCCGTTCTCTGCATGGTAGCCATCCTTAAGAATGCCAACAAAAAATTCGGCCGTTCTCTGCATGGCTAGGACCCCAGAATCTGATCATGATCTACATTAATAGACGATCTTCAAAATTCGATGGCCGTTCTGGACCGTCGCCTAGGCTAGACAAAGGTAAATCAGCGTTTTCTTAGCTCTTATTTATCGTAGCTCTATTTCAGCCTTATTAAGATCATATCCCGGCATCATAGGATAATTTGAGTTGGATGTGGCTTAAGCCATTCGATATCTAGAATAGACTGTTTTCAAAATTCAATGGCCGTTCTGGACTCGCCTAGGTTAGATCAGAAGATGCTCCACAAAGGTATGGATGTCGCCTATGGTTAGATCAGAAGATGCTCCACATAGGTAAATCAGGGTTTTCTTAGCTGTTAATTGTCGTAGCTTTACCCAGCCTTAATTAAGATCATATTCAAGATCATAGTTCTCGGCATCACAGAATAATAACGTCCTGGCATTTGAGACGTGATTTACCTTGCCATGCCATTTGCATTTCGGGTTCTCACTCTGGTATACCGACATGTCTATTTGCCAGATTTTGCTCTGTAATCTATGCAAATTGATGTTTAGATATGATGGCGTCAGTTCTTGCTGCAAAGGCTTGTGCAATGCATTTGAAGGACCAAAACGTTCCCCTTTGCTATGATGTTGGGCACTAACACATTGTATAGTATAGTGCTTTAGTGAGAATTGAGGTGACTATTTAGGACAACAATGGTAGTCAATCCACATTTTTATCTACATACGTTGCTGCTGATGTGTTGCAGAACCAAAAATTCTATATGAAAATGCATTCTGATCTCTAATGTGGCTACTCATTGCTCCTTCAGCCTGCATGTCCTTCCTAGGTTTACCTTAATGAATTATTATCAGCTCATGATGTTGCAAATTGATAAAGAGCGTATATGTGCTGGCACAAGATCAATTCTTGGTTCGTTTTTGAAGTTATGACGCTGCATATTGCTTTGTAAGCCTCCTATCTTTTCTTGGATTATAGGGTCTGTGCTTATTCAGTATAATAGGGTACCTCTGCATAGGCACTCTCTAAACTAGTGGCTAGACGCAGTATTATAGTTTGGCAGCTCCCCAGCCAGGCAATCGCATTAGAATATATTTGTCATATTTAGGGCTGTGCATATGCTCAGTATAATAGGATACGTCTGCATAGGGATCCTCTAAACTATTGACTAAGTTTTCCAAGGATAGAACAGTTAACTATCCATTTGGCGTAACTTATTTGTTTGTTTGAAATTATTTTCTTGGTTTAGGCTTAGTGTGGTTTAGCTAAATGATGTTGAAAATTAGTTGCTCGTGTCCTTTCAAGAAAGTCTTGTTGCTTCCAACTTCAAAAGGTGCATGAGTCCTGTAGCGGACCCTCAGCCTGCCGTAACCTGCCTAACCTGCTGCAGTCTTGTCTGCTAGCTTTTATATATTTTGTTTGGTAAATGCCTAACTATCTAGTTCTTTCTTATGGTAATTTCTATTTTATGATACTTGTTTGAGGATTTCCCATCATGCTTATAAATGATGTCGCGTGACACATATGTAGGTTTTTGCAGACAGCTCAATTGGGTGGAAGGATTATCTCCTAAGGATCTAATGGAAACCTTGCCGGAGTTCTACCGTAAGTGCTTGTTTATTTACAGGTTATAAATTTCCATAGAAAACTCTATTTCACTTTGTATCAAAGGCATGACTGTATGAAGAATCATATTTTAGACAACTTATGAAACAAAGCAAACAATTGTTAGGACTGCTAAGAACATCCACATCTGCATGAATTTTTGGTGCTTATGACAAGCAGGTTTGCTAATGCACCATATTGTGCCTGAATTGTTTAAGTATGAATCCAAGGGAAGGAGGCACAGAGAAGGAGGACCCTAAGTGAAGTTATTTATGCCCTTTAGAACTTGGTAGGAAGTAAAGGATCATAGATGGCACAAGGGAATGCTAATCTATGTCAGAGGGGCCTTACATCCTGTGCCTGGAGGCAATTGAACTTGACTACTAATTGAATGCGTTCGAACCTGTCAAGCAGAAGCTACTTAAAATATTTACAGAAAATTTTAGTTCAATTGCTGGTTCGAACCTCTTGTGCTTTCTTATCATTACATAGTTTAGCACATTGGTTGTTCTTACTTGGTAAAACTGGCCATTGAAACCAATACATGATTTAAATTGAAATTCTAGTACGGAAAGAAACCACATCTACTACCAGCTTCTACAAATTCCTGCTTTTATAACCATGATATATGATGAAAACAACAAAAATTGAAGGCCCAGTACAACTACATAGTACAACTGCATACAGTCCCAGATATGGTGATATGCGTGCACACACTCAATGGTACAGATTTATGTAGATGAGATTGAGATGCTAGTTTCTAGTGGGCAGAGAGGATAAGCTGCCACTTAGTAGTACAGAAATGGTCGAGAGAAAGGGCCTCTCGGCCATACAGTCCAATAATACAATGAGAACATCAATGCTTTGTGAGGGAGATGCCTAAAGATTATTTACATTTAACTTTTACCTTGATACATTTAACTTTTAGCTTGTTTCATTCGGAGTTATGACAATGCATATTGGCTTTTTGCAGAACTTGAGCATGGAGCGACCTGCTATTGCTGAAAGCTTATGAAAACTCAAGAGTAAGAAGTAAGAATTCATTGTTGTAGGGGTTTAATTGATGAAGGTTATCATTGTTTTGATTCTATGTTACAAGATTATCTCTTTAGACCACTAGCAGATCATTGCAGATGCGTGCTTTCACTTTTAGCCAGAGCATGGCAAATAGATAAAGTTGAGGATTTTTTTAATGAAATACCAATAGAGCCTGATTTGTTGAGTTGGGCTGAATTCTTGGGATGTTTTGGAGAGAAAAAGGCACGTCATATGTTTGATGAATTCTGGGTAGATAAGAAACAATACTCATGAATTAGTTGGAGTTCTATGATAAACAAATGGAAAAGGATTCAGTCGATTAATGATCATCTTCAGGTAAGGTGTACTGGTGGAAGTCAGGCTTGTTTCAATAAATTAAGATCATGAATGATATTAGGCTCTGCTATTGGTTTAGTCGCTGTTTTCCAGCTAAACGAATATCCAGAAATAAGAGTGCATATTCTGTGTGTCTCTGACTGCCAACTTTTTTTTTTTTTTGGTCTGTAGAACTATTGTGTTACCACTAGACCAAATGTCAAGTTACAATAAATTAGAACAGAATATAAATTAAGATAGAGATCGAGATATGGAATTGCGGCGACTTGTACTGCTTTGGCATCTTGTTAATATTAGTTTTTGTATAGAAAACTAGTTACTTATATGTTTGCTTTAGCATAGTTTGTTTGCTTTAGAGCCTATTCACACATGTGCCCATTGCATGTGGGTTGTGAGAACAAATAGCAACCATTGGAAATTTATTTACATGCAACTCTAAAATTAAAATTGTCAGATGAACAAAAAGATTGCCAGACCCATAGTGTAGGAGTTCTAGTTTTCCTTCAAAAGCTTGAACATTGAAAGTTAAATTTTTGTAAATTAGATTTTGAAAAGATTGGAATTAGCGATTATATACCTACTTCTTACTAGTGAAATTTATGCGACTTATGATCCTATAGAATTCACGACCACCATACAAATGTTTTACCACATTTCTTGCGTATTTTCCTTGTTTTTTTTATATACTCATGGCAGGAATTAGCTCAATAATGTACAACAATTCTTTATAGAAGTTTGTTCATATTTTCCAGGTGTATATATCAGGATGGCATACCATGAAATAACACCCAAATCCAATAGGATATGGGACACTGCAGGTAGAGGCACTCCTGCTGGACATGCACTGTTTAGACTTTATAATGGCTTTGCTGCTGCTAGGCGTAAGGGAGATCAGTTTTCTTTGGAGAATCAGATCAATATTCTCCGACAAATCTCTAGGCGAGGATCTCAGCCATCAGGTCTTTCTTCTTGGACATGTTTCAAATCACGTTATCTATGTGCACTAGATATATTAGCAAATTTCAAAAACTAAACACTATCAGGATCTGCAAAAGTTACAACATCTTTGAAAATACTCTTTAGAAATCAATATAAAAAATAAATGAAGAAAGAAGATAAGGCTTTGCAATTCAGTTGCTCTTCTAGCAGAGATCAACTGCTCTTCTATAAGAAATTGAGCCTAAAATTCTTCTTGAACTCCAAATAACATAAATGTCTATATTCTGCTCCATCAAGAAGCTAGTTGTGGTTTATTTAATTATTCAACTCCATGCGTCTACATTGGGACATTAAAATTAACCTCTTATAAAATTGTGAGTTGTTGATATGCTGTTTCATTTATTTGTGCAGATACAGTTGACCATCATGAGCTACCCAAGGTATTATTAAGAAGCTATTAAAAGGTTTGTTTTTGGGAAGTCAATAGGTTTTTCTATGATTATCTTTATAGTTTCTTTCTTCGATGGATATCTTTTTAGAAGGCTTAGATGAAAGAAAATTTTGAAATCTAGAATCACTTTAGTACTGCAGAAACCCACAGTTAGAGTTCCGCACTTTAGGAAACGCAATTACCAAGTTGGATCTAGAGAGATCTATGACTATGGTGGAAGGAGAAAAGCATCTTTAATATTAAAAAAGTTACAAGAAGATTTAGCAAAAGTGGAGTTGCCACCCCAACCAACAAGTAAATATTTTAGTCATCTTTAGTTTGACTCAATATTGTGTACAATTGTGACATTTGAGTTCTAGAGCCTCTTTTGGATGAGAAGGAAAAAGAACGTGTTCAGTGGCTGTTTGAATGGGATGGGCGTATATTTGAGGTAAAAATGAGGGAGCTCTTGTTTTCCATATAATGGTTGTATAAGTATCTTATATATAGATGTTACAGGACGATTTTGATGATGATCAACCTGTGAAACATGTGCCAGAGATTGTCAAGGGTTCGAAAGAGGAGAAGGAGCATCTTCTTGATTTAAGTACTTTCTTGCCTTCTTAAGTAAATCTACATATTGAACCTATGATACTAGCTTTTATAATGATGTCCACACAGTTGCTGGGGAAGTGGATGAAAGACATACATTTTTGAAGGAGATGGAAAAGCTTGGAAAAGCTGAAAAGTATAAAAATCAAATTCAATTGGAGATACAAGAGGTGCTAGCCTACTAACACGCATGTTCTTTTGTTATAGGCTTCTGACATACCATTATTATGTGCAGAGAGTAAAGCAAATGAAATTGTTGGACGAAATGATTACATCAGAGGAAAGTAGCACACAGAAAAAGGATTCATGATACAACAGGTATACATTTGCAGTCTCGTAGAGATCTTAAATCTATGAAATGATAGATAGCAATGCCACATAAACAATTGCACAACCTTCGTAATGAGTTACATCATTCTTTTATACAATGTTTGATGTAATTGCTTCTTTCTTATCATTCTTGCATACAATGTTTGATGTAATTGCTTCTTTCTTTAAAGAAATGTTGCTAGTTGTAAGGGTTATGTCCCTTGTATGCATCATATAAGGCATCTACATGGAGTATGTGAGTTAGATGAAGTCACCATGTGGTGTTAGAAGTCACATTCTACAAATATGTTTGTTGGAAGATATTTTGAGGTCACTTTGATCGCATTTAAAAGAGGGCAACCATTGGCTCAGTGCTTAAGCAAATAAATTAAGTGACAACAATGTAAGCATCTTGCAAAAGCCATGCATGCCATATGACAACATTCACAACCATGTCACCTACACGGCAACCCTTCTTACATGCCAAGCTAGAACATGCAGGTCAACTTATGCTGTACCAAAGTAAAGGTGGTACCATCAAGGTTGTGGTGGCAGCCATGTAGGCCATCAAGTGACCATCCAATGTTGCATGCAAAATCTAAGGCAAGGACAACAAATATTTTTCCTGACAAAGAAGGTTTTATCTTTCAGGTGATCGAGCTCAAACATCCATGAGATTGATATTCCAAAAAAATTGATAAAAATATAATATTTGTGTTCAAGCAACCAAATAAAGATCAGCAACCAAATTATGGCCAAATTCCTTCAATCTGTATTAAATTTATCACAATTATTTATGTCCAAGTAGAACACCAAAGCATGTTCATAAAATTTAACAAATAGAGCATTTGCCATTGGAATGAAATCGATCATGAAATGGATGCTGAAGATAAGTGATTGTATCATAACTAATATTCAAATAAATCAATGCATTAAACTAATGATAGTTACAAGACATTAATATATCTTAATGTCACAAAGAGATACATCAAATGAAAAAGACGAAAAGGCTTTTGGCACAGAATGATGGATATTGCAACTCCACTAGAATGCATTAAAATCTAAATGTTAATTACTTTTTTGGTTTTTCTTATAATCTTAGACAGGACCATTGTTCATCCAAATATGAATCCAGCTACACCATGAGGCTTTGTGCCTGATACACCATGGAAGGGTCAAATAAAAAAAGACCAAATCACACATGGCACAACAGAATGATCGGTATTCCAACTCCACTAGAATGCATTAACATGTTGATGTTTCAATTACTTTTTTGGTTCTTATAGTCTTAGACAGGACTATATCTCACCCAAATATGAATCCAGCTACTAAATCTTATAAGTCATAGAAATCTTACATGCTTTACGACATAAAAACACATGACAGGATGTACAAAACTTCGAAATATAAGTGTACAAATTTTAGTTTTACGAATAGATACCTATAAATGAAAAAAGGTTGCAAAAATTATCAACAACAAGAACAAGAGATAGATAGGTAGGTAGCTAGCTAGATACAATATGAATGAATGTCCATAGAGACTACAAAGAGCTAGTGGGGACGAAGACAAATTACCTTGAAGGAAGAATGCATGCCACTAACCTATGTGAAGGTGGCACCAATCCTTGCACAAAATTATAGTGGATGAAATTGAATGATCTTGTCGAGGTATCAAAATTACCTGTCTAGAAGACTCCATGGACAACAATGCAATGCAATCCATGGACAACAATGCAAGCTATGCCACACATTCGAGCCTATCCAAGGAGCCTTCGTCTTCCTCTATACAATCCTAATCGAAATCATAAGCAGCCCATAAATTGGCTTTCCACATTGCTTAAGGGGACTGGTGGCCACCCTTTTCTATAGCCAACCCCAAAACTATCCTCACTTTTTCTGAGGATCTTTTTGGCATACTAGAACTCTCCACCTTACAGCAATAGTATGATAAGTTGGTCGCCATGCTTTTAACTACAGTTAAGAGGATTTATTGGCAGACGCATGATAAAAATTAACTTTAATGGTTCATATGCACAGTCCTCGTAACTTATGGTTGATGATCAATGCAAAGGTCTCCAATGGCAGATTCAACTTGTGTTAGACCCCGGGTTTTGTGTCCACGACATCAAGTAGTACAAGGCTTCCTTGAATGGGAAGAAGGCACAGTATTTGGCACATCATCAATACAACATGTTCTTACTATTCTATTCTATTATATTCTATTCTTACTTGCTAGAAGTCGTAAGCCATTTTGGAGGAGAGTCGTATATAAGCCAATGCGAGTCCTCGGACATATTTCTTTGCAATAAGTGGACTCTAATTGGCTCAACTATATGATATCCATGGGGTCTCAAATTCATTCCAACCTGCTCCAGTCTTGATTCTAACGGCAAAAGACATGGAACAAGGCTTACAACACTTCATTAATAGTAAAGCCATGGACTTGCAAAGGTTGCATGCAAAATTCATAAAATGGGGAGGATCTGGGATCATTCTAGACAGTCAGTTGAGTGGTGCCAATTTACAAGGCTGGTGATAGAAACTGCCCTTCCAATTATTGCAGCATAGTGGCCATTCTTTGCTTGCAAATCTTTTTGCTGGAGTCTTAAAGAAATGTTTGACCACTAGCGTTAGGGCATTGGCTCAAGCACTCCACTATTGGCCATATTCACCATACGCACCTTACTAAAGGATAGTTGCAACAAATAACACGACCTCTATTGTTGTTTTGTAGCAAAAGCTTTTGATATAGTCCTCATAGAGGAGTTATGGACGAGATTGTCGCATTTAGGTGTTCCATAGGAATTACATGTGCGATGCATAGGCTTTATGAATAGGTATCTGCAGGCATGCCCCCATCAAATAACCTCATTAACAACAATGCAGTGGTGCGTCAAGGTTGTCTCGTCCACTCTCCCCTACATTGCTTGGTTTTTAGATTGACTAGCTTGAAGATTGGGTTGCTCAACATGGGGTGGAGGGGCATGTCTTGCTCATCATATCATTAGACAATTACTATATGCAGATGATATTGTTCTCTTGGCCCCTACACCCGGTAGTATGCAACGAGGCAGCTTATATAACTTCTTCCAAATATTGTTTGGGGTGCAGGTTCGGGGAACTCCCCAAGAAGACCCTCATGTGAGGAACTTTGGATCTAACAGAGAATCCGGGGAACTATGTCACGCTGGGATTTGCAAGAAAAGAACAAGAAGAAGAAAACGTAACAAGAGAGAACAAAGGAGAGGAAAAATGATAAGCTTCCTTGATATCAATGATGAACATATATGAGCTCTCGTAATCGAGAGAAGACCAAGAGAGACAAGACTCAAAACTCATCTAAAACTCATGTGCTAGCTCTACTCATATATATAGTACAATGGCCTTTGGCCCAATATAGACACTCCGACCGATCTCGGTGCCGACTCATGGAAGGAGGCCCGATTTGCAGGGAATGTTGGCGGTGCTCTTGAAGTGCCTCGATCACGCTGGGACTGATGGTGGCGGGGGGCTGTCACTTGTCTAAGCGGGCGCCTCTTGTTGACTCCGGACGCCGGGCTTTGATCAAGGCGGGTTCCGGCCGCTTGTTCTTCGCTGAGCCGGATGGTCACCCCGGGTCGATCCGTGGATCCTTGAGCTTGACCTGGTCCGCCGATGCATGAATAGTCCCAACCAGAGGCACAAAACTAACACTCCCCACCAAATGACACCTCACCAAGGAAGGGAGGAAGTGCTTCCGAGGGTGGGAAACCAAAGATCGGGAAAGTGATCTTCACGGAATGAGGTCGGGCGCCATTATGGTAATGAGCAATAAGGTCCCGGGCGTGTTTGAAGAGCCGCCGGGTGTTGAGCCCTAGGGCGTGATGGGCCTCAATGAGGAAGTGAGAGCGCACCATGTCTTCCAAGCGCAGCAAAGATGGGGCGGCCGGAAGGAACAAACGGCACTCCATGAGAAGGCGTTTGAGACCGGGCACCACGCCGGCTGGCATCGGATTGCGCTGGAAAGATTGGACGCCGCCGATTTAAAGAGCTGACCAGATGCATTTGAGAGCAAAGACGTAAACCAGCCTTGACAGCGCGGGGTGAAGGGTCGGTGAGGTGGCAAAAGATTCTCAAGAAGGTATCAAGACCATGCAAGGCATCGCAGGCTTTTGCCAACCACGCTCATTACCAATATAAATCCAATTTTCAGTAGTGTCCAAAGTGGCATTATCCTCCCAATTGGAGCGCGTCCGACAAATCGGGGATCCCACCACGAGATCCGGTGGAGATCTCGAGGATGAGTTTCGACCCGCGGGCCATCCATGACCTTCGCCCAAAAGGGAAGACGCCAATCAGAAGAAAGGAACCGTATGGGAGGGGCTCCCTAAGGAAGCATATGGAGAGGGAATCATGCCCGGGGTAAAGCGTGGGTTGCCGAGCCATGTCCCCGAATGCTTGAACAAGATTTTGATCAAGAGCACACACCAATGGTCCCATTCCAAGTAGAGAGTAATTGATAGACGGGAGGATTGACCCAACCGGTGGGAATGGTCTTGCTTTCCGTAAGGCCAATGGAGTTGATTGTAGCCTCCCAAGTGCTGCGCATATAAACTGGGCAAACTCAAGATCATCGTGGTGCGCATGATTTTTGTTTACCCTGTTCCAACGTTCGACCGCCATAGGTAGGTAAGGCTTTGAGCCAATTCGGGCATGTACTTCGTTCAAAAGTCCGAGGCGAAAGCGGGATCCCGGAAATATTTGTTGGTTGGTGATAACAACCAAGCAAAACATTGAGTTTCCTCGAAAACACGATGGGCCTCATCCCGAATTTATCCCGAGATCCGCCCGTAGAAGTCATGAAAACATAAGCCATGGGTCGTACAACTTTCCGGAAGATGACTAATTGGGGATCTTCAACCGTGAGCTGATCAAAGACTAAGAGTGCACAAAATAAACCCTTGTCTTCTATAGAAAGATCCGCCCAGATCCGAAGGAAGTCCACACCGTTGAGTGGTCGTTGATGAACATTGCCATTGGCCGCACCATTTCAAAAGAAAGAGGTGCCGGGCCACCACATAGTCAAGATAGCCGGAAGGAGTAGAGAAGTCCACGGGATGTTGGTGGCAATGTCAAGATATCCCTCCTGTTTGGTTGGGCTTCCTCGCCAGATTGGACCGCTTGTTGAGCTGATGTTCAAGGTCACGGATCCGATGCTCCTTTTCTAACAAAAAAAGACGGGATTGATCACGGACCCATTTACCGAAGCGTGGCATGTGAAGAGGATTGCCCCGAGTATGGAGGCGGCGTGGCAATCTCCGCGTCATCGATGACCTTTTGTTTTCGAGCCTCAACAACCGAGTCGAGAGAGACGTTAAGCGATTGGTGGCGTGGAAAGCGAGCTTCAAGGGGAGGTGAGTCGAGCGCCACTTCGGTGAGATTTTGAACTTGAGTGTTGTAATTGTCACAAAGCTCGAGTACAAGGTGTCTAGCTTAGCAATGTGTTTTCCTTTTCACCTGGAGGGTATCTTTGGACTTGTTCGTTCCAATAAGTCCGGAATTTCAGATTTGGGAGCCGCCACGATCCGTAAGTAGGCTGGTCCCGATCCTTAGCACCGGTGAGATCTATACTGGGCTCAATAGAGCCGCGTGCTTTTCTTTTGAAGTTGGGCTTCTAAGGTTTGGACATGGGCAGTGGCAGCGGAAGGTCTCTTTGAACACGACATCGAAGCCTCCGTGGACGCTCAAACACCGCCATGAGAGCCTCCCCCTCGGGATGCATGTAGGCGCGCATGGCGCGCTTGAACATCTTGGCCGAATTGCACGTGAGCCGCCGGGATGGGGAGGTGCGGTGGCCCCTGTGCTGCCTTTGTTCCGAGATTGTTGAGAGGCATGATCGAATTTGAAGGCGTGGCCTCTCAGAAGAAGAAGAGGAGACAATGACATGCGTGGGTCCGATGTTGAACAGACGAGGGAGGTTTAAGTGAAGGTACGCCTTGTTGAGTTTGACGGGAATGCAGAGAGGCTGGAGTGGAGGTATGGGAAGTGGAAGGGCTCTCAAGAACAGGGAAGATAATGACGAATGAGGGCCCTGAAGATGGCCACCCACGGAAATTCGAGGAGACAGAGGAGGGGGTAGCCGAAGGCGGTCTACTTCTTGAAGAAGACTAGAGAATAAAGCTGAGGCCAATCGACATGCAGATTGGAGTGAATGGCGATGATGACCATATTATAAAAACGGCTTATTGATGTGGGTGTTCTTGATGGAATGCCCAAGCAATTTTCGCCACGTAAACTTCACAAAAGTTTCATGTGGTTTGGCAATATTTGTGAGGCGATGGTGTTGGTTTGATAAAGGTGAGATGCCAAACCGAAAGTGACGCCCATGTCCTGTAAAGCGCCCAAGAAACCGAAGGTTTTGCAAAGGGATGTGGAATACCCGGAGAAATCAAATGTCGAGTAAGTAAAATGGTGGTGCCATCGACCACCGTAGCAAAGCCTTCCCGGCCGTTGACGATGTGTGGGCGATGAACCGGCCGCGATGGCGCGCCTGATTTGGGGCCGGAGCTCCATTTGTGAAAAATTCGAAGCTTGTATGGCGTTAACTTCCCGACCTGGACCAACAAGGGCCTCTCGAAGGTGGGAAGGCCGAGAAAGACAATGCACCAAAAGAGTCGCGATCCCTTTGAGCGAAGCTTGAAGTGTAGAAAGTTTGGGGCAGCCATGGCGAAAGCGCCTGAACGTAAGGAAATGTTTGAAGAAGGCGAGAGAGCAGAGAACGTAAGATAAGGCGCAGAGAGACGAAAAGGTTTAGGGCGCCGCAAAGGTGGGCGAAAGGGACATGAGAAGGTGGTCGCAACCGCTGATGGTGCGTGTGTCTAAAGATGCCAAAGAGGTGATTTGAGAGGCAAAAATTTGGCTAAGTCCCCAAACAGCAAAGGGAGAAGTAATGAATGATGTGGAGATGAGGCGCGGAGAGAATGATGGGATGTGACAGTGGCCAAAAGGACACACATTAATGTGCGACGGGCGTGAAAAAGAAGGAATGGCATTTAATGCTGGCAACTTCGAAGCGGGATATCATTAAAAAGGAAGGTGTCAAGGTACCATGGCTAGATTTGGCGGGAGGAGAAAAGATTCTCATTTTAGAAACAAATTTTGCATTGCAAACACGTTGGCGATTTGTGTGATTAGTCCACGCCGACAAAAGGAGTTCCTCAGTTGGCTATATAAGACGAACCGGAGTGAATTGGAAGGCGATCCGATGGCGCCAGCATGGTCGGCCGCCTGGGTTTGAACGAGGACCGCACTATGCCCACTAACCGCCGGGGTGGATTACACCGCAAGATGGCGCCCGACCTGGACCTCTGGCGCTGCCACAATCGTGGCGTGAGAATGGATGGCTGGTGTTGGGATGGCTGATCATCCCGTCCAAGACCAACGCGATGGAGGTGGTTCGCACCTTTTGGGACCCGAAAGCGTAACCTCTACCACATCTGCGCATCACCTCGCTTTCCCCAACCGGAGTAGCGGGTTTTTCTTCTTAGGACTTAGTAGATAGGGCTCGAGCCCGCTTTTTGTATATAGGCGCGCCCATAGCGAAATAGTTGGGGCTGCGCCCACATTTTGTAAAAAATTTCCACCTATAATATAATATGCCACTCGTTTTAGTCACTTTCTGTGTTGTTGTGTCTTGAAACGCAGATCCGCTTTGTTGATGGTCTCTTGTCGTGGGATGAAATGTTTTGAGGCGGAAGCCATTAACCGGTGTAGGTAATGGAGTGCCATCTAACTCGATTGGTTATTTGGGGTCGAACCACTTGAACAATTTGATAAGGGCCAAGCCAACGAAAACTTAAGTTTACCCGGAAAATTTTTGTACCGAGAATCATAAAGAAGAACCAAATCTCCTCGGTGAATGTTTTTGTCTTCACCGCTTGTCATGTAAAGATTTTTGCAACCATTGTCCATGAAGAAGAACGAATATAAGCATCTCTTCTAAGTTCATCCAACTGATTTCCAATTGATAAACCCTTTCTTTGAGTGCAGCAGGCGGATTATGGGTAGTAGCCAGTTGAAAACGGAGAGTGGGGAGAATGTACTCAAAAGGCATGAGAGCTTCTTGACCATAAACCAACTTGAAAGGAGTGTGACCCGTAGCTATTTTGAAACAAGTATTGTAAGCCCAAAGAACAAAAGGAAGCTTGTTTTGCCGGTCGGTCGAAGCGTCACAAATTTTCTTGAGAATTGTGACCAGAGTCTTGTTGGTGCTTTCTGCCAAACCATTGCCTTGAGGATAGTAAGGTGTGCTCTTGTGATGATGTATCAGGAGATAATCCATCAGCTCCTTGATGGTATGATTGATAAAGTGGACACCCGATCACCGACCAGCCCGTAGGGCAGCCGGCGTGATGATTTGTTGATAGATAACCTTGGGCCGCTTTTGCCGCAGGTGTTGTCCGGAAGTGCGCAAGCTTCCGCCCATTTGCAGCGTGGAAATGATTGAGAACTGAATGTAGCGGCACGCAGGTGTGCAGCCAGGAGAGGATATGGGTCCCACAAAAATCCATTCCCCATTTGCTGAAGGGAAGTGGCGTGGCAACGGCGTCAAGGGAAGAGCGCCGCCGGGCGTGGGCGCCCCCACGGCGGCAAGCATCACACGATCGGGCGTGGGGCGGAGCGTCTTTGGCGTGGGCCAAAAATAACCAGCACAAGAAGGATTTTGGCGTGCGTGGTGTCTCCATGAAAATGACCACCTCAGAGCCCTTCATGGGCTTCTCGAACAATATCCGGGACCTCATGAGGGGAGAACACAGCGTCGAAGGATGGTATCCTTACCCTTTTGTAAAGATGGCACGCAACCATGGTGTAGTCCGCGGACCACCATGGAGAAATTGATGTCGACGGGGATTGTCGCTACGGAGAGAGCGTTGAAGGCGTCCTCGGTGGAAGAGTGCCACGTGAGGAGATACTCAAAAAATCATGAAACCAATGAGGTGTGGCCGTGACCCGAGAAAGAGTTGAGCGTCGAGGAAAAGGCGTCACGCGAGACTCGATGGAGGGATCATCGTGTGGATGCGTGAAAAGATAATCAGGGACAACATGAGATTTACCCGACCTTGTGAACAATTTCAAAAGGAGCAAATTCTTGCAGAAGAGGAGGACAACGAGCAATACGGCCGTGGGCGTGGATTTGTTGATCAAATAAAGAAGTGCCCGGTGGTCAACAAAAAGAATTTGATCATTTGCCTAAAAGATAGATGGCGGAAGCGTTGGACGCAGAAAATTAAACCAAGGCTACCAAGCTACGTGGCGAAGTAGTTGCGTTCAGCCGAGGTGAGTTTCCTACCGGGCGTGGCGGTTTGGTTTGTCGGTGTCGCGCATCATATTCTTGAGAAAGACGGCTCCAATAGCAAAGGGCGAGACATCGACATGGACATGAAAGGGCTTGTCCCATTGAGGAGGAACAAGAACCGGGGCTGAGAGTAAGCAAAAGCTTCAAGCGGTGGAAGCGGCATCCGCTGGGAATTCCAAGCCGGTGGATTCATCACCCGTGAGTTTATGAATGGGATCCGCAATGGCTGCCAGTCCAGGGGAATGAAGGTGGAGTAATAATTGACCTTACCCAAGAAAGAGCGTGTTTCCCTTTATATTGGCCGGTGCTTGAGCCTTTAGCAGTAGGCTGATTTTGGCGGGATCCGTGGTGATACCGCTTTGTCGACCACATGTCCCAGCAAGAACACTGAGGCGGCGCAAAAGGTGCATTTCTCGGGATTGAGACTAATTGGGACTCATCACATTTCTGAAAGGCGAGTTCCAATTTATCCAAATGGTCAGCCATGGAGCTCAGAGGCGAGAGAAGTCATCTTGAAAAATTTGCAAGAAGGGATTTTCCTTCATAAAATCATGAATGGCGAGAGCATGATACGTTGAAGCGTGGATGGAGAATTTGATAATCAAAAGGAACCACCTTGTAGGCAAAAAGTGCCGCGGGTGGTGAAGGTAGTCTTAAGTTGATCGAGTCTCTTTGATTGAGATCTGATTGTAGCCAGAAAAACCATCCATGAAGGAGTACATCTCATGTCCGACAACCTCTTCGAACCTGGTGCGTGAAGGAAGTGGAAAATGATCGCGCTCAGTGGGTTCGATTGAGTTTTGTTAGTCCGCAAAACGCGGATCTTACCATTGTGTTTGAGTGCAATGACGATTGGGCTCACCCACTTTCAGAATGTTTGACCTCATAGATCAAACCGCGGCAAGGAGTTTGTCAATTTCGCCTTGGCGATCCGCGGTAGTGGGGTTGAGCTGCATCTTGCCGTTGCTAGCTGGGCGTGCATCGACTTGGTAGGAATGGTGAGTTCCCAAAGGTTTTGTTGATCCCAGAAGATCTCTGTAGCTCGAGGCAAAAATGTGTTTGAACTTTTGAAGAGCGTGAAAAGCGACCTTGTTACGATAGGGTGTGGGAAGATTGGCAACAAAGTCGGACAGTTGATTGTTGCCAACGTCCACGATCTCGACTTCGTGAGTCTCGAATATGGGGAATAACTTCCGTGTCCCGACAATATGAGCAGGAGGTTGAAGCATAACAGATCGCGGGTGGCGCCGGGTGAAAAAGAGAGGTTGTTGAGGTTCCTCAGTGGTTGCTTCATGACCGCGGTGTACATCTACATGAGCCGCAGGAGGTTCGCCAACAACCGTGCGATCAACACGTTGGATCTGATTGCAAGGAGCCGTAAGGGTCAAGCAACGCAGCCACAAATAAGTGGTCCTGATCAGAGTCATGTCTCCCCAAGGATCAAAGATATTCGGTAGGGATGACAGAGGTAGACTTCGCAGTGGAGCCCCGAACTTGATAAATATTCCTCTCGGGCCCCTCGGAATGTCGATTGCGAGAGAGAGGGGTTCGGCATTGTCGACGGAAATGATTTTTTGCTTCAAGTCCATGGTGGCATTGAGGTGACCATCGCTGATGACTCAACCGCATCCGCGGGCCCGGGAATGGATGCTCTTGGCCCGGGCGGAGAAAAGGTCCGCGGCCAACATTTCATAATCACCGGATCTTCTCCAGCCTTCCAAACACCAAATTCAAAGGAAATCGAGATCACCAATGTTGATTTGAAGAAGAGGCGTTGAGGGTCTCGAGGATGGATATGGCCATTGGCCAATTTGATGTCATATGGGGCACGCGATAGAGTTGTTTGATGCCCATTTGTTTTGGAGTTTATCCGTGATGAGATTGATGACCTACCTCCGGCCAATTTGAAACATGATTGACTTGTTGATTGCCCACGGTGGCATGTACCGTGGGAGTAGAGGTAACAAATGACCCTACCATAATCGGTCGGAGTGGTAAGCGGTCCTTGAGAGCAGGACGAGGTTTCAAAATTGTGGCCAAGCTTAAATTTTGATTTTGGCTAGCTCCTCTTGGAGTTCCAGAGGCACATGAGAAAAAGGATCTTTTGGATCCACAGTGCGGGAGCGGGTATTGGTAAAAGCAAAGAACTTCTTTTGAGTAGGTCAACCGCTGGCCGATATTGGGATATGTCCGAGAGCGTGGAGGGGAGACGTGGAAGGTGCGCCTTGTCCGTGGTTGAGCTCGGGTGGCATGGACATTAGCCAACGTGCGGCCTTGGCTTGCATGAGGTTCAAAATGCTTTTGGCGAACTTTAGGCATGACATTTCGCATGAGTTTCTCCAAGTCGGTGCAAAATGGACCTTTTTGTCTCGTGCATGAGGAATTGCGTCGACTGCAAAGGCAGGTTGCGTGCCATTAGGAATAATGGTTAGGGGCGTGACGCCTGATCCGCGCGTGAAACCAAACCAACCCAATTTGATGGTCGGATCGAGGGGATTAAGAGCTTGAAAAAAATTTCTTCCCTGCGCTTGTTGATCTATCTGGGGTTGATTGGCGGGCCTGGTTGATAGCGTGATTGCCGAAAGCGCCGGTGCGGCTTCCGGGGAACGTGACGTGGGGCCTTGTTTGCCATTAGCAATCAGAGTTGGTAAGCCGAGAGGGCTGATCGATGTGGTCCGACAATTGAAGTGCGACCCTCTAACTTGTGGGGAGTTGAGGACACCGGTGGTGGTATGACCCCATTCTTGCCGGTGATAACACCGAGCTTTTAGGGATCAAGGGAGGACGTGTATTTGGGTCCCCGTTGTTGCTCCCGTAGCGTATAGAGTTGAACAGGTGCGCCTTCGCAGCTGGTGGTCACCGATATGGCGCATTGGTGCCGAGGTGTTGTTTGCACTTGATAAACCATCTTGTTGGCGAAGTGTGCAGGATGATGCGGTGCATTCTTCCGCGGGCATGATTGCACATGTTGCATGTCGTTGAACAAGGCGGGCCATTGGTGGAGATTGCACTCATTAAGCCAAGGGTCTTGACATTTGCGCATATGGCACCCGGTCCGATTTATGACGCGGATTGGCGTGTTGAGGTTGAACCGATGCAGGGGAACCCATGACGGTGGAATGAAAGGGAGCTCCTGAGAGCCATACGGGGCGAGGAAACATTGACTCGAAAGTGATTGACAAGATCGATAGCCCGCCCAAAGTCTTCGGGCGAAGGTATTCAGTCATGAGTCTAGGATAGAATGGAGGAAGTCCTTGGAGAAACAGGACCAAAGATCTGGCTCGTGTGGGGTACTCCTTTTGAGTTTGCTGAGCGTAATGTGAAGACGGTCACGCAAAATCGGGCAGACTTCGCGGGCTCTTGTTGAAGGTCATTGAGTTGCTTTGAGATGAAGTTGATCATCATCCGTGGTCCCATAGTGAGAAAAAAGGCGTTTTCATTTCGACCAAATCTTGTTTTCAGTGGCTTTTGTTGGACATGAGCCATTGAGGGGAGCCACACAATGTGGTGGAAAAAGATGGAATTTCAGTTGAGGTTTTATGACCATTTAGGACAGCCAGAGCCTCAAATTGCTTCCATGTGGGCCTGAGCACTTTGGTCTAAAGGTTTGCCTTCGTGGTTGCCAAAGGTGGGATAAGTCAACTTAAGGGTCTGAAAGGTAGAGGTAAAAGTGCCGGGCGGGGAACATGATAGTGAGGTGGAGTTGGAGGGGCATGGTCTTTGGAAAGACCTGGCGAAAGGGGTAGGCGAGGTGGGGAACCGGAGGTGCACGATCATTGGGTTTGAGGTCGTAAAGATTGTAAAATGAAGAGCGGTGGGAAAGGTAGGGAAGGGAAATTCCTGGGGAGGAGCAAAAGAGGCGTGTGGATATCCCCTGTCCCACCATGGGGAGATGATGGTTGTGAAGGTAGAGGCGTATGGCCGTAAGAGTGATGGATGAAGGCATGTTACGGGGGTATGAAAGTAAGGTTGAGCAGGTGGAACCGGATAGGGCTCCCGATAGTGATGTGGAGATCGAGGTCGTGAGCAATGTTTGCACGCTTGAGGTGGAGAATTTGGGCCGAGACATGACCACGAGGGGGTGGGTGGCGCCGGCCGAGCCTAGACCAGAATGTGGCCTCCCTCAATGTCATCATAAGTGTATCCATACATGTCGCGAAGCGACTTCTCACGATAATGGCGCCCAATCGAGACGCCCGTTTGAAAAAAGTCTTTCCGGGCGTGAAAGTACTTGAGGGCGAACATAGCGGCGAAGAAAGGAAACGAATCCCGGAGCGGCGGCCCGGCGGCGGTGTTTGGGGTGCGGGTTCGAATCCAAGTAAGAGAACAGCCCTCGTGAGGACCTTTGGATCTAACAGAGAATCCGGAGAACTATGTCACGCTGATTTGCAAGAAAAGAACAAGAAGAAGAAAAAGAACAAGAGAGAACAAAGGAGAGGAAAATGATATGCTTCGCCTTGATATCAATGATGAAATATATGAGCTCTAGAATCCGAGAGAAGATCAAGAGAGACAAGACTCAAAACTCATCTAAAAAAAACTCATGTGCTAGCTCTACTCATATATATAGTACAATGGCCTTTTGGCCCAATATAGACACTGACCGGTCTTGCGGCCGACTCGGAAGGAGGCCCGGATTTTGAGGAAATTGGCGGTGCCTCTTGAAGTACCTCGAATCCTTGGCCCGATGCTGGCGGAGGCGGTGTGGTATGGTCGCAATACGGCGGCGCCCTCTTGTTGACGGACCCGGCTTTGGGCGTGGTCTCACGCTTGTTCTTCCGGCCGAGCTTTGGATGGATGGCTGACGGGGCGACTTTTGGATCCTTGAGCTTGACTTTTGGTCCGTCAGATGCATGAATGATCCGAACCAGGAGGCACAGGACTAACAAATATATATTGCAAGCAATGAGGAGATTGGATTAAAAATGCCCTAGAAATGTTCTGGATATAATGACTCATCCTATTTGCACATAAATTTTAGTTAATAGCATTTGTGCCTCTCATTCTGGAAGATGCAAATGTGGCAGTCGTTTTACTCTGGGGCGATCTAAAAGCACATGAGAGAGGAAGATGGAAACACTCAAGAAGAAGGCCGTTGAAAAGAACAAGAAACTCAAGCAATATATCGAGAAACAGAAAGGTGCCAAAAAAGGGTCCAAGCTATTTTCCTCTTTCCAAGAATGATGGTTCTATAAGTTCTATGATACCATAGAACCATTGCATTGTATGGCTAACATGATATAGTAGATATTGTATATTTTACCGTGAAACTTAAAGCATGGTTAGTTTATTGTTAGCGGTCAAATTGGAACTCATGTCTATAAAAGGTTTACACTGTCCATTGTCCTAGGCATATAGCAACCTATAAGAATTTATTACAATTTTTAATCAATGGAAGGTATCTGAATATAGTTTATTTGTAATTGTAACGAACTTCAAGTTCTATAAAGTTACAATATATAACTAGACATGGAAGTGTGATTGACCTTCCAGTAAATCTAATTGATCACATCTTGTACTTGTGTTTAATTATCTGCAAATCATAAATGGTGCAAGATGGAATGAGGCATAAAGATTCAAAAGCTACCTGCTTGATTGAATAAAAAATGGCAATCATGTAGTGGCAATATCTTAAAATGCAACCTAGTTATCAAGTTTATATACATATATAAGGAAGAGCACGAAGTAATAGACCAAGCATAAATACATCTCTTGAAGAATATTCACTGAACAAAGAGAAAGTGCATCTTATCAAATTCATCCCCATTCTATAAAAAGACATCTACACAACTAGTAGCATGCATGATATCAATCCTACAATTGTCGTGAACCTCTCAAAAACAAGAAAAATACGTGAAAAATATGTGAGAAATATGTAAAAAATATGCCAAGATTGGCAAAGAATCTGATACATGATGAACAATCAAGAATACAATGGCTCGAAGACAAGCAAGAACACGAGACATATGCTTAGAAGACTCAAGGCTGGCGTTAAACTGGAATATCTATGCTAGTGTCGAAGGCCCCTTCATATACTGGAAAAGGGGCCTCTTTTTTGCACGAATGCATGTGGAATATATGCATCTAAGTTGTGGAATGTTTCAAAACCTCCTGGAAGCCAATATACATGTAAGGAAAATGCAAATTAATATCTTCAACAACTATTGGTAGCTTATTTGGCTAAGGTACGTGACTCGCAACTAGAAGGTTATGAGTTTAAACCTTGCCTTTTGCAGCTAGCCTTTTGCATCCATGCGACGACCATCCTTTGTATATACGAATAGGATATGAATACTCGTATGGTCATCACACTATCCCACTCAATACGATGATGGCTTCCCCTTCAACAATGTTTGCGAGGCATAATATTCTTTCCCCCAAGATCAAACATCTAATCGTCATAAGTTGAATCAATATAAACTTCTTTGTCTAGCATGAGATCTAGATACTAAGCAAGGTCTGATGCAAGGGCAAGATCTGGAACGTAAGCAGGGACTAGATTTGGTATCGAAACAAGACTTAATGGATCTAACATATGATCAGAGTCTAGATCATGAATAGGAATAAAGGAATGAGCATACTTCAAAACTGAAGGAGGAACAAGACCAGGGGTATAGAGACTGAAGTATGAGCTGGAGCAGGAGTATCAACAAAAGCAGATGCTGACAGGATCAAGACAGAGAACTAGATCAGGAGCAAGATTTAAAATTGAAGGAGCATCAGAACATAAAGACGTATTTGTGATAGAATTTGAGATCAAGCTTGAATCCAAGACTGAACAAGCAATGGAGGGCGAGGTTTATGCAACATCAAAAAGATCAGAAAGACGAGGTCTCTGAAACATCAAGAAGTTTAGGAACTAAGACTGGATCAAGGGAAATAGGACTGGGATTGAAACTAGAATTGAGATAGAATCCTGAACTAGAAATGAAGCTGATAGTTGGCCATCCAACTGTCTTTGTTGCTGCCTTTCATCAAGTTGCTCATCCTTGCTCTTGAACTAGAGACAGTGCTGATAGAACGATGCAACAATCTTCTCAATCTCTTGCATAATACTCGCTAATTGATTTTTCATATGGGATATATGCATCTAAGTTTTGGAATATTCCAGAACCTCATGGAAGCCAATTTTCATGTAAGGAAGATGCAGCCTATATCTTCAACAAGTATTGGTAGTTGCAAGTTCAAATCCTACTTTGTGCAACTACATTTTTGCATCCGTATGACAACCATAATTTGTACATACAAGTAAGATACGCATATCCGTATGGTCGTCACAATAATATAGAATATAGTAATGGTCGCCACAACAATGTAGGATAATGTACTATTAGCGATGACATTGAAGTGCATAAGTTTTAGTGCCTCCATGTGTTCAATAAATCTTCCTCGACTTCATTAATACCAGTTCCAAACTTTTCCATAGCAGTACTAAGATGAATAATGAAACTATAATGCTCAACGACTAGAAATTTGTACTTCTCGACTCATGACTCAGCCTTATTAGATCAGACCAACATGGCTGCTCAAAGATGGAACATAAAAATTTCAGCTTCTCATTTCTACAAATGCTATAAGCATAACAGTGGATACAACCTTATTTTGCTCAAAAATTGCATGCGTGCATTGCCTATGCACTTGATCTTCTTATTGAAAGCATTAAGTGAAGAAGCTACATAACTCTGCCTCAGCATGACGATTACTACGGAACTTTGTTATAGTCATGTTAGTGTGTGCACGACATGCATGCTGTTGCATACGCAATACTATTTGGCATGTTTCTTTCATTATGGCTCGAAAACCTATTCCTTACCATATCAATTTTTAATATGCCGTTGCATCTCAAGTTTCTAGACAGGCTTTTAACGGACATCCATAGGCACTGATAAATGTGTTGCCAAGGACCACATCAACTTACAAATTGCTGCTAAGTATTTACACATGCAACCACTTAGCTTTCCATCTACTACCACGTGGGTACATGATCAAGAAGGAACCATACAGTGGCCCACCAGATCTGCAATGATAGCAGCAATGAGGTTATGCCTAGAATGTGCTTACGTTCTCGTCCATATTCTCCTAGTGATATGACAACATCCCTTCTCACGATCACCTATGGTGTTGAAGCTCTCTTAACTAAGCACCATAGATACAGAATGAACCTCATAGTCATGATCCGTTTGGCTATGAAGGATACCTACACGCCAACAAGCACTGGGTGTGTCGATGCCTTTGCTATAGGAAGAGTAAAAGCAATCATAGTCCCACAATGACCTATTTTTTTCGGCACCATTACTATCCAACTTCACTAATTGGAACATAGTCGATAAGTAATTAGAACATAGTGGTTAAGTGTGTTGCAGCAAAGGCTGTAGTCAGCCTAATGAACATCGCATCTGCTTATGTGCTTATGAGAAATGTTTATATCAACACACATATATATCCAGATTAATTTACTTAAAAAGGAACAAATTTTTGTGATACTTCTTCACTTTCCTGAATATATATATATAGATAGCAAAAGATTTGGCTGCTTATATCAACCCCAATTGCTTTGTCCTGAGATTATTTGGTTGGTGATAGGCAGTTGCTTTAAGCAAGAAAAAGACTGATCAAGAGATGACCCCAGCCATGCCTTTCATTATCTCTCACAACATATATAATTATGTATAAAACACAAGTTTGGAACATAAGGATAGAATAAAAAAACGAAACTTGTAAAATGTGAAGGTAAAACACTTACCTGATGACGATCGAGAAAGCATGACATTTTTGCTGCTGCTTTGCTCCTGCAGTTCCAGGGGTTCAAGGGAAATTTAGTATGGCCAGCCTGGTCCGTTCAAGAGGAAACAGAGGAAGCCAATATTATTCAAAGATTTTTTATTTTTCTCAACTGTCGATGAGAATATTAACAGATCCAATGGCTTAGAATAAATATAGATGACGTGGGAAGCCACGGGAATAAGGCTACGTTCCCATGAAACAGACCGGACTTCCAAATTTCTTGTCAAGGTGAAGTCGAGCCAGTTCCCATGTTCATATTTAACTTCAAATTTTGAGGTCAACTTCCAAGGCTGGCTTGGATTTTTCAGAAATGGAGGGGGGTTTCTGAACTCTTCGGTTACTCGCCTTGAATCTTGAGTCCAGTCGGAGGCGCATGGGAACGTAGCCTAAGCTAAAATTCGAGGAATTGTTGGAGGGGGTTGGCAAGCCTGCTAAATATCCAAAATGGAATTCTAATGGAACTCTCTTATTTTTGGCAACGGAGTTGCTGACGTGGCAGGGAGCATAAGTCCGAACGAAGACTTGGCGCCAAAGGATTTTGGGGGCGATTTGTGGAAAGGAGCAACCATGCTGTGGGTAGACAAATACCGTCCTCACTCACTCGATAAGGTTATGGTCCATGTTGAAGAAGCTCGAAACTTAAAAAACCTGGTACGTCCCTCTTGGCTTTGAAACTGTCACATACTCTTTATCCTCCGATCGACTAGTTTAGCTATCGTAACCTTTTTATACCGGCAATGTGCATGTCACTCATTTGATGAAAGTTATGAAATGGACATGCGTAGGTTTACTCTTTCCTTGCTGCAGATATCACAAGGTGACTGCCCACACTTGCTTTTCTATGGACCCTCTGGTGCAGGGAAAAAGACTCTTATTATGGCTTTGTTACGGGAAATGTATGGACCAGGAGCAGAGAAGGTTAGTTGATTTGTCCAAAATGTCGAGATTAAACGTCATTAATATTCTGGGGACATTAAAAATTCATAAATGGGAAGCATGTATTCGGTATACATTAATAGATGTTCATGTTTCCTCAGCAGCTTATAAAAAGTATTTGCGTTTGCAGGTAAAAGTAGAAAACAAGCCTTGGAAAATTGAGGTATGTCAATATATTCAGTGCAGTTGTTTTGAGAATTATATATTGGTAGTGATTAGGTCTTTGATTGACTATGAAGCTTTATTTTAGTTTCCAAGTATCTGCTAGTAGTTCTATATCCTTGCCCATTCCATTAATTTGTCTATTATTTTTTAGGCAGGGACGCGGAAACTGGAGGTCGATCTGACTACAGTTTCAAGTAACTATCACGTGGAGCTTAATCCTAGTGATGCTGGATTTCAAGACAAGTATGTGGTACAGGAAATTATCAAAGATATGGCTAAAAGCAGGCCACTTGATGTTGCAGGAAATAAAAGCTTCAAAGGTGATTTATCCTTTCTTCTGTCAAGTTGGATGCTTTTTTGGAACAAACTATGTTTTTATTAGGCATTGAATAACGGTTATGATAATTTAATGTCTAATTGTTACATATTTTAATTAGGGAGACATCTGGTAAAATGAACTGTATATACTGTCTAGGTTGGTTTCCAGGTTATCTTCTTGGGCTTCTCTTACATTATTTTGGTAATTTTCTGTAGTGCCAGGTTGTTAAGGAGGTTAGTCAAAGAATACTGCGTAAAATATAAAGCAGTTGCCTAATTCTTGTCAGTTTTAATTGTTCAGTTCTTGTACTTAATGAAGTCGATAAGCTCTCAAAAGAGGCACAACACTCTCTGCGCCGCACAATGGAAAAATATAGTGCTGCATGCCGTTTGGTATTATGCTGCAACAGCGCATCGAAGGTGATTGAAGCAGTTCATTCACGGTGTCTTAACATACGTATCAATGCACCTACAGAGGATGAGGTAAGACGATATATCTGTTTTATGCATATGATAGTTTAGCTCAATTCCATATGATAGTTATTTTTTCGGATTATATGTTCCAAGGACTAAAAGAAAGTGCGTGCTCAAATTATTGGCTAGATGGATTTTAACTTGACTTATATTGTAGGTTTATTTGTAAAGGTTTTCGCTCATATAATTACCCTTCATTTTGCAGATAGTGCAAATTATTTACAATTTGTAGCAAAGAAGGAAGGCTTACAACTTTCCATAGCCTTTGCTGGTGGGTGTAACCCCTTCCATTCCAACAGGAACCTCCGACGGGCTATACTTTCATTGGAGGCTTGCAAAGTTCATCAGTAAGCATGCAACATTTATCAAACATATACCAAGTGACATTCCTAAGGCAGGATTATGTCTTGTATACAACTAAATTCTTAGCTCCTTGTTGTTTATATGTTAAAGCCACTATCCTTATCCTTGATAGCAGACGTGATGTCTAGTATTGATGAATAAATGGTCTATAAATAATGGTGCCAATTTCATGGAAGCGGACATGACTTTGAACACAATTTTTGGTATAGCTGATGTGCCTATGCATGCAACTTGGTTTGGGTTCTGTTTCTAGAGCCGCAAGGGTTTCCATTGTTGAAAAGATGGAGTTTAACCATAATAGGTGTTAAGCAGGTGGCTTTTGAACAGGTATCCTTTACAGATAATCAACCTGTTCAAACCACAGATTGGGGAACAATACATCATTGAGATAGCATCAGACATAGTTGGTGAGCAAAGCCCTAAAAGGTAAAACCACCCTCTTCTCTTGTCATTCAACTGTAATCAATCTAATATTTTACGTTACCTTACTTATCATTAAGCGTAAAGTTACAATCAATAAATTCACTGTTGTCTCTTGTGCCATTACTCACATAAGAGTTGGACATTGGAAGAATTTATGGACAAAATTTTGTGACAATTTGCTCCAAGTATGTGCTCAACTACATGCAGATTATTTTTGTGCGTGGGAAAAATATATGAGCTGCTTTGTAAACTGCATACCTCCCGAGGGTTGTCTTGAAGGTTTGGCCCCCATAATTCCATTTATGTCTACAAAATGCAGGGGACCAAAGTTTTGATGGACAAAAATTCTGATCTTTGATGATTATATCTGTTTTTAGAGGTTGGTGCAGGAGTTGATGAAAAGCTGGACTCTGAGCTGAAACATGAAGTTTGTCACTGGGCAGCTTTCTATGTAAGTTAACCTTTATGTAGTCCATTACACGGATTTGAAGGTCTATTTCGATGGTGTATTTGATATTCTTTTTGGTTTTAAGCTTCTTATTCGACATCAATTTTAAAGATTGGTCTTTTGGCAGGAGCATCGAATGCAGCTTGGTCAAAAAGCAATATTTCACCTTGAAGGTATCTAGAAGTTATTCTGTTGACGTCTTGCATTATTACACACTCCGGTTAACTTATAATGTTTTATTACAGCATTCATAGCCAAATTCATGAGTATTTACAAAAGTTTTTGATAGCCACATTTGGTTAACGAAAACCTTTTGTGGCCCACATTCAGAGGAAGGTTAATGGATTCTTACTTATTTTTCCAAGTGTTGGGCGTTACTATTTTATAGCGAGATCTCATGAGGAGACGGGGCATTGAATATCCCAATTTTGTTGTACCATAAGTCGAACGAATTTTTGATATGATCGATGCATATATATATGTCTACACAAGCATGTGCCAAATTCTTTTGGAACTCTATTTATGTTTTGGAAAACTGATGGGGAGAGGAGGTTTTAGAAAGAGACAGGGGAGCGTCATTGATTGTGGACCATGAATAGTGGAACGGTGCGTCTATTGGCTCCCGATTTGGGTTTGGATAACAAAAATGTTTATTCTGCTCTGCAAATAAAGGTATTAGATTCGTGACTTCACATTTTTTTGAGGTATTTGACAAGTCGAATATTATATTTGATTGTGGTTTTCAACAAGTCGAATGCTCATCAATCTCTGTTGCCGGGAAAAAATTTGGTATTTGTACTATGATCATCGAGTTAGAAATCCAAAGCATATGAGTGCTTTAAGAATGCTTTAAATTGCCAGAAAACTCATCTGCTGGAATTTTATACCAAAATACCCCTATGAGTTTATGTAATTATCAAAATGCGAGTTTCAAAATTCACCAAAATGCCCCTGGTTCAAATATGGTTCAAATAAATATAGTGTATAAAATAAACATACAACAAATTACTAATTTGCCCATACATACCCGTACGCACAAAATTTAATTACCACAATGTCATTACATACCAATTTTGATCAATTTATACTAAACTTAATCACCAAAATGCTCTGCCAAACTTATCTATCAAAATACATTTTGATAATTAAGTTTGGTATGTAGGGGCAAATTGGTAATTTAATTGTATATTTATTTGAGTCAGGGGTATTTTGGTAATTTTGAAACTCATAAGGGCATTTTGGTAATTACATGTATTTGATAAAATCATAGATGAGATGGAATTAGAAAAAGATATAAAAATTCAAAATACTGTAAAAATAGATGACAAAAAGAAATTTGCAAGGCGACATTAGTGAGTTAAAACAATGAAAATCCTTGGCTCTCGAAGGGACAAGGTTGATTAGAGTAAAGAATCAAGTTCATTAGTGAGGCGAGAATAAGAAGATAAATCTTTTGCGAACTTCACTTGGAATGGGATGCATTTCGTGTTAGTTGAGCAAGAATGTTTGTTCGAAAGTAAACATGTACTACAAACAACAAAAGCATCTTTGGTACTTGGGTAGAGTTTTGAGCATCGGAAAGGAAGTTAGATAAAGCATGGGAAAGTAGAGAACCTATTGACGATGGAGGACCATCATACTTCTTTGGAGGTGAACCTTGCTTGGTATAGAACCTGCACGAGGAGGAAATAAGCGTATGGTTTACTTATGACGGCGAGACGACATTAATCTCACTTGAATCCATTATATCTACGGCTATATATGGCATGTTATCCGAAACAAGTGAATATTCTTTAGATGACATAGATACCATATTGATAAGTTCAACTGATCAACTTAAAGATTTATATACATCATATGAATACTTGATTATAGTAGATAATTGGCGGGTTTATTGGTTATTCATGTTGGTTTTAATGCATAGAGGAAACAAGGGAAGGGTAAGGTGACATGAGACCTCAAAAGGCTACGCACTATGAATGATCACTTGGTTCATGAATTTGAAGATCAAAAGATATGAAGTTTCTAAACCGCTAAAGATGAAGGTTAAGGTTTTATAAATGCTTTTTGTTTCTAATGTGCTCTAGCCATAGGCTCTGAATTTTCATGCCATTCCACAAAATTAAAGAGATTGGACTACATGCCGGAAGACTTACTTCTACCGCGACATCCATGTCCTTTTTTATAAATATCGGTCTATCTTTGCTCCTAGCGACCATGGCTTTTTCATAAACCAACTACCGTTTTATTCACTCTAGAAACAGTATATCTTTGTAATGAATATATATATGTGTCTACACTTTTTACAATGAATCAAGTAGTTTGCATTTATGATATAGCGAAAAGTATTTATGATGTATATTTGGGGTTTTGCTCTTAAAGCCTCTCCACATTTTAGGATTTTGCTTAACATGTTAATATCAACTCCAATTTGTTAGCGTAAATGAGTTGGTGTGGGGATATTCTTACAAAGTTTTTTAATTGATAGCAAATTCTAATAGATTAAGAGTTTTTGAATTAGCTTGTTATAACCTCAAGGAGGCAAAGAATGCTAACTTAAGAGGTCCATTGAATTGTATCCGCTTCTAACACAAGGAAGTGATGCACATAGGATTACAAAATTTTGTAAAACATAACAGTTGGAGTAAATACGAAAGCGAATTGATGTATGCAAAGCGGTTTACAAAATAATAAGGAAGATATCAAGTACATCTCTAAACCATGTTGATATCTCAGAAGTCATTATACAAACAGTTCATAAAATATTGAGAAAGCCCATTTCGACAGACCGGATATTCGATAAGTTAAGCTTGTTACCAATAACCTACGAGCGAATGTCTGAACTTAAGAGGTCATTTGAATTGTATTTGTTATAACGATGTGGAATTAAAATAGGATTACAAAATCACGTAAACCATAATGGTGCTGATTAAGTGTCCGGCGCAAAGATATATGCAAACAAGAACATGAACATGGTGGAGTATATTAAGGTATACGGTTGTGTGGTATAGTATTTACGTGAGCATGAACTAAACTTCGAGGATTTTATCTTCTGGCAAAGAATTTCATGGTAGAAGTTGTGGGCAAGCCTGAGAAGATATTTGGGGAGTTTATCTTCCCTCTAGAACTTTTGTAGGTGTGAACAAAATAAAGGGGATGAGCACTTTCGAGACATGGCCTATATGGCATGTGTGTGTAAATAGGAATATTTTGCATATTATTATGGTTAAATGGACGGTGAAATATCACCACAAAAAATATTGAAAAGAGAAATAGTATTACCACGAACTTCAAACCTTCGGAGGTTGATTTTCTTCATAAATTTGAAGCGATGGCGTAAAGTAAAAAACATCTTTGGGATTATAAGGCGAAGATTTCTTGGAAATGGGATTTCCATTGGGCTAATGAAGGGATAAATTGAACCTAGTGAAGCGGAGACACCAAGGTCAACGAGTGTATAGCGGATCCGGTCAATAACTTTTTTGAGCGATGTTTTTCGATAGGGACCATTGAATGATGAGAAGTGGTGTGGAAAGTAAAGCTGGTCCGAGTTATTCAACTTCATTTCGATTGCATAGCACGACCGCTTAGCAGAAACATGCCTCCAGAAAATGTAAAATACAATGTCAGGAAAGAGCTACCTTGGCATATTTAGGTTGATTTAAAATGATATATATAGGTTTCATTATGCTTTTCCAAGGTCCACTTCTAAGCACTATTGGAAACATCACCCTATGACTTTTGATTAAATTGAAAGGGGTTGTTGGTGTGGACCTCACAAGACAACCATATTGAAATAATGAGCCTTTTGCTATTTATTGTAATAAGGGCCACAACATGCATAAGAGACACAAAACCATGGTTTCCTCATGGCATTCTGGAGGTTTGGTTTGCGGAGTTGAACTCCGGTCCCTATCTTTTGCCCCAGGTTCATGTTCTAGATGAGCTCCGGTTTCTGTCCCTATTCCTATTCGGCTCTGCTCCCGGTCTTGCTCATGCTCTATACTCCAGCTCCACGCCCTTACGAATTTCTTATTCCCTACTCACATCCGGACTCCCTATTTCTGTGGAAGATTCATATAATCTTGCCTTCAGCTTTTTATCTTCAAGATTTCTCTCCATAGGTTTATCAGATCTGGAAGACAAGATCCCAATTCAACATTTGCAATTCAAATTCATCCATTGACTATGTTCTTCTTGATAAGTACAAGAATTTTGCTAATGTTTTTGACGTGGTCAAAGAAAGCACGCTTCTCAAGCATCATCCCTATGACTGTCCCATTAATCTCCAACTACGACCCCACCATATGGGCCTATCTATAGCTAGTCGCGACAATAGAGTTGGAGGCTTTTGCGGACCTATATCAAGGAGAATCTTACGACTAGGTTTTATGAGGCATTCTCAATCACACCGAGGGGCTCCCACTTATTCTTAAGTCTAGGCATTATGACGCATGATGGACCACAAGCCATGTATATAGTATTAGTAGGGGCTACAAAATAACAGGACAAATCGTAGTCATAGAGAGCGAACTTATTTAAGAGTGTTTCCCTTGATGTTGATTGAACTTTCACGTTTGCAACAAGTCAAGTTAAAAGGTTAGTGAAGATTTTTTGTCTTTACATAAAATTCCACTAACATGTTAATTGAGAAGCTTTCTTTGCAACAAGTCAGATTTAAGACTTTGCAACAAGTCAAGTTATAATCGAAGATTTTCATATTGTAAGTTCTACAGTTTGCTTTCGGACCTTACATTTCTCAAGGGAAGAAACATGCCCCTTTTATATCTTTTCTATTATTATATTTATTTTTTTAATTGTTGTAACTTGCTTATATCCCCTTCCCATTATCTTATTAATTTTGAGAATGTTATGATCTTGTGTACTTGTAAAGAGTGTATACTATGGACTCAATCTAAGAAAGAGGCCTCAAAGGGAAGTAATGCGATGTGCTTATTTGATTAGTTCCTTAGACTTGGACTCACGGTTCCTGCCCTCAAATGTGTGCTTACATGTGATTAGGTCCTTGATCTTTGGAACGTCATTCTCCCCTCATCTCCACTCACTCTGTTTGAAGCATCTTCAAACTCACATCCCTCACCCCTTGAAGGTTACAAGGATTTCGAAGAGACCACTGATTATGTTCTTATTGAGTATACATGTAAAATGAGACTTGTTGCGCAGATTGTCTGCGTGTTAACTTCAGTCAATATAAGTTATGAAACTTTATCTATAGATTACTTGGTGACTATTTAGGGTTAGGGTTAAAAGTTGTCAATAACAACAATACATGTATAAATATGGTAGGACTATCGTCGTTGGCGACAAATTACATGTATAAATATAGGTAGGGCTATAGTTGCGGCAACAAACTTGCATGTATAAATGCGAGAGAGGTGCAACTTTTATAAAACCACGAGCATTATACAAAGGGGAGGTTTTATGAGAAAAAACATACTACAAAGGTGTTTTACCCAAACCCCTTGCATGCGGTGGCATACCCCATATAAGCTAGGTCCATCCCTCTCGGGCTAGCCAAAACCCATGTCTTTGGAGTAGCATCGTCATGGGCCATGCTAAATTAGAAGATTGTGCACAAGCCTTTTGCAAATGTAGTAGTTTTTTTCCCTCCATATAATGTCCACCAAAAAGTAAACATGTGACTTATGTGAGTAGAGTAGAGCACCAAAACAATTTAGATTTACCACAGCGTGATAGAGTAAGTAGAAGGAATCTATATAATAATTACGCCAAAATAGCATACACGATTACACTTAGGGATAAACTTTGGGCTCTGATCCTCTTTAATCATGCCCATTTATAAACTGCTTTTATAAATGCTCTTCATCTTGAGGAAGAGGGGACCAATTGTGAGCACTTGAGAATATTGAGAGTGCGTGTATTCTTCCATTTGAACTCTAGTGGTTATGGCTCAATGTGTATAAGATTGTAGGTTTGCATTTCCATGCATAATACCTTCAAGAATGTGCAAAGTGCGATCTGTTTTACCATCATCTAGCTACTATTCAAAATTCATAGATTTCCTTTAGCTGATTAGTGGAAAAAAGAACAAAAATTCCGAGGTTTTCTAGTGAAATTTTTTACGAGGTACTTTTCATAATTGTAAAGACATGATTCATTTTGAAATTATTCACTATTCATTTTTACCTCGAGGTTTTTTCCTATGTTTTGAGCAAGAATTCGTCCTATTTTTTTTTGAATATGAATTGGTGGCATTTGTGGAATTAATGTTAGAAATTAGTGACAAACAAAACCAAGAGAGAAAAAGTAGAGTGTAAGGCTGGAAAAGAGCCAAGGCCAAAACTAATTTAGCATCAAAACATCTTGTATGTTCATATAAGTCATGTACATGTACAAGTATTTTTACAAATCAGGTACATTTTTCGTGACAATAATTTCTTACAATGGAATCATAATCATACGACCTGAAGGGTCTTTGGACTTGCGGGAGGGCCTGCAGGAAAGGAATCAGGCCACATCTTTAATTTTGAGACGCTCTTCACAAGGGCTTTGTCCATCTATAGCAGAATTTGGAGCACCTTGAGAATTTCTTCTTCCCTTAACCCTGTGCACTCCCTCTCAGAGTGCATAAAAATCTTTAAGGATCCTTTCACCGAGGTTTTCACGCTTTTCCTACAAGCTCTGCGTCTTGTCCACACTTGTTCCACACCTCATTGCATTTGTCCCACACACATGATCGAGGCCGAACACTATGTGGTAGGAATCGAGAGGGAGCCTTCCTTAGACTTCTTCTTCTTGGTGCGGAGTTTCCTCTTCCTCCTACTGCTGGCGGACCTAAAGTATATTGCATTTGCAGTTCAAAGAGGACGATCATAGATTGGGACCTATTAACCACATGGAAATACTTCAGTGGTATTGGCCATTTATTCTACTCCCCTCACATTCCATTGGGTGGTCATAACTTTCAGGAACATGGGCCGATGCTGAGAATTAGAATCTTGGATCTTTCAGGTATGAGGCAAGAAAGTTTAGGCCGGATTTATTAATTAAGAAAAGTGATTGGAAAATGGAACCAAAGTACAAAGAATTAGTAAGCAGCCTCAATAGTGCTTGTTTAAAGGTAGTAGACACCTTATTATCTATCCATACAGTTAGCGACGAATAGACCACATGGACATGTATAAACGTAAAAGTTCCTCGCATGTAGAGGGTTAAGTAAATTAATATGACCTCTAGCAACTCCTTTGAAGAAAGGACATCTAAAGGCGAGGGGTTTTCAGCTCTTGACCAAAGTGCACAAACGCCCAAGGCATCATCCGGGGCCTATACCAACTTGCCACACATGAGTTGAGTAAAACTTTTTAGCGTGCGTACACGCACTTTGAAGGGATTCAATGCGCCTTAGGAGATTAGGCACCATGCATGGCCTGCAATGTTACATGGAATTCGATCCCTTGGTCCCCTTATTTTAGTGCTTATTTAAAGATTACATATCAAGGGGAAGTCACAGAACCAGTCAAGTCTATCACCGAGAATAAGTATACGGATTCTTGAGGAAAAAAATCTCTCAGAGTGGTTTTAGGAAAATATTAACTAACAGCGTATCGATGAGCAACTAATAAATAATTAGGCTATTGACATCATTTTTCTTTTTACATTTTACAGGATGGAAGATAAAATAGAATCAAATTTGTTTTTCAAATCGACAAACAAGACTTTGTTGGCTCTCAACAAATGCCAATGCTTTTATTGAATCCCGATATGTGTTCAATTACACTAGAGTGGTGTTGGACTCATGTTTTAGCAAGTTTGTAAGTAGATTCGAGATCCCAATATCTCTCAAGGTATTAGGCAAGTTAGATACCTTCCATTCGACAAAGAGACTTGCCAATGGTAGGGCTAGCTACAAAAGTAGGTTTAGTCTAAGAACCCCAAGACATTAGGCAAGTTGGCCGAAATCCCATGCAAATAGCGGGACTCGAATCCATAGAATTTGCAGTATTTTTCTTTTTACTTGTCGGTTTTTGAGTAAGGTTGATTGTAGGTCGATTCCATTATATTGAGTTATTTCAGAATCACGGATATGAACACTCTACCGAGGAAAAGAAAGCATGACAAATACTATGGTCCCAAAATAAAAAACACCCTGCGAGAACATAAACCACTTAGCTTTGTTCCGAGCCATGGCTCGAAACCCTTGGCCGGGGGGGTTTCCAATCGATAGTAATGGCCTGGCGCTCTCTCTTTTGTACTTGGGTCCCATAGGCGATTGGTCTCGAGTGGGCGATAAAATCATATTATTCTATTCTATTCTCCCCAAGCGACTGGGCACAGCGAACATCAGGACTTTCAAAATCACCATCACCACCTTTCATTTTTTGTGCCACATTTCTCAATACAACTAGAACTACGAGTTTTGAATGGCACAAACAATCTTCCGCAAGTCTTGATCACAGAGCCTGGCCCAGCAGGAGACTCAATCCACCGCTTCTTCGGTACGTGCTAGCGATGTAGTCTGTCGGCTGTCAGCACATACTGCGTTTTGAATGCGACCATAGCCCCTAAACAACTTCCTACTTGGGAATCATCCACGGACTTGAGCTTGCACTCTCAGCACTACGCCCAAGAATCCTCCAACTTCTTCTTTGCCTGACTGATGCATGCTCCTTTGCAAGATTTTGAACTAGTTGCGCCCTAACTAGTTTTGTCTTGCGACTCAAGATTTGGAGCATGCCCAATCAATAGTCTTCACAGGTCTAGCGTAGAACTAGGAACCTGACTAGCGATGCAGTGGAGGATTGAACCTCAGACCATGTAGACTTCTTGAACCGCCGAATCTAGGTAAATAAGCCAAATCTAAACCTCTTATGTCTACAGGACAAGTAATTGTGGACTTGATGTATAGGGATTAGCCCTCATGAGGCCCTCAGATTTAGGGCAAGGCGTTTCCCTTCAAAAGGCCTGCTGGAATTTCTTACAGTGAAAAGATTTCTTGTATTCCCTTTCAATAGACCTTCCCGGGATCCGTTGGCACCCTGTAAAAACAAAGAAAGGGGCATGCATCCCGGACCATGCACACACAAACCACAAAAAAATGCATGCCATAGCCTATTTTTTGGAATCTTTGCTTTTTGGTGGCCAACAAAAACTCAAACCATAAAAAATACACTCACGACTACAGTTTTGCATACATAAGCCCCCCCAAATCTAAGGCCCAACCATGCGTTGAGATACCCTCCCCAAATACCAAACAAAATAATTAGAACAGTATAAGAGGGCTAAAACCATCATGGGTCTAAAACAAACACACTGTCATGCCATCCATGCTGCAGGGGAACTAAGAATAAATATATACTAACCATAGTAATGATCTTTGTAAAATTATAAGCCCGTATCAAGAAGGGGGTTGCACATTCACCAGGATTTGCGAAATCCAGGGGAAAGCGCTTAATCCTCATCGGAATGAAGACCGACACGATCGTGGGTAGCCTTGGAGTTCTATTGGCCACTTTACATGCTGGATATACTCCACCATACAATGTAAGATCTAAGTAAATGGTTAGTATAAGGGATACCCTTGTGCAAAACATGATTGGACTAAAGCTTATGTGAAAATAGACTGAAAGCTTGTGAATTGCTGGTGGTAGTCTTACATTGCTATACATCATCTCTAAAGGCCGAGTGGAACAATGCTTAAACTGATCTCTGGAGAAGATCCGATTGCTTATTGGGAATGAATAGTCATTTGCTGTCCAGCTATCTCATGGGACTTACCATACCACCATCGGCTGTTGCATCGTTCTTTCATGGTTCCTTTCTGGACCATTTTCATGTATATTAGAACTAAGAATAGCAACATCCACATAATTATTGATGCAGACCATAGTCTGCTCAAAATAAAAGGAGGAAGAGTTCATCCAAGACCTTCTGTTCAGGTCTGAAAATCACATTTTGAAGTATTTTCGATTTCATTCTTTTCTACTCTCCTAAAAATTTGATTAGCATCTGTAGGTTCTGCTGGAGATTGGATTCAGTTTATTACACAATGATCTTTTGGGCTGCCTTAACTGTTCCAAGGTTCCCTTCGGTCCAATTTCTCATGATTCCACAGAGAAAACAGGTGCGGCGGTCTCTATTGCACATTTGAAATATCTTTTATTGAGTGATTGAGGGAACTCAATTTTGATGTATTTAGAAAGAACTCAACCACAACAAAGGCTGTACTTTAGTTATAGTGTGTGTAAAATTTTTAGAGCTAAATCTGCTCTATCTGCAAACATACTTTTTCTGTACTGATTTTATGTGCATCTATTCCCTAGTTACATTTCATTCTCTATGATAGTTTTTTTAAGAGCAAGTATTGCGGGATGATCTAATTTTCCGTCAAACCCCTTTTATCATAATCTGGTGGATTCACTCGTCCCTTAGCATGGAGGCGGCATGCTGGACTCCATCATGAAACTGATAGACCAGTCTGGTCAATATGACCAACTCCAAACAAGAAAAGAACCAATGACTGTTGAAAATTTCTTGGGAACATTATGTTGCAATTAAGCATTTCACTTAAATCCAGATTTCTGAATCAATTTTTGTTCAAGTTTTATGTGTTTTCACAGCAAAGAAATCCGACTTTTTTATCTTTCAGATTAGGTACAACTTACGTGATAATCTAGTTTTTATGATGATATTCAATCATGGAAAGTTATTTCCACCAAAAGGACTTTCAAATAGGTATTTAATATATGGATTCTGAGATGGGGTGGATTGGAAGTAAGAAAGTGTATGTTATATTTGACAATTGTAAACAAGATTGCCATTGATGATAATGCTTAAGATTTAGATATTGTACTGCAACGTGTGTATAGTCTCTTATAGTAATTGTGTTGCTTTTGCAATTCCTTAATCTCTTATTGTTAATCAATATTATGGTATTTTGTTCCTACTTTTACACATGGACTTAAAAGTCATTAAGTGCTCACTAGAGGGCACTGCATGGATATAACAACGAGCAATGGCTTATGTAGCGAAACGGTAACATGACGCAGCCTTTCCTAGCACTCATTAGAAGCAAATGGATTGTGTAAAGAGAATAGATCTTTGAGTTCGACTTGATGTCCTTTCCTATTATTTTTAACTGGTCAGGTACAGGTACATAATGTTTAGTGATAGCGATCAATCAGATTAGTGTCGATTAGATAAAGTCATGTACAAATTTATCATATTAGTGTCGATTAGATAAAGTCATGTACAAATTTATCATATCAGAAACTGGCAATGGAGCTGGATTTGCCAATGATAATATAGAAAGGACACAAATTGGTCCACACCTTGCAATGACATTGGAGGTGAAAAATAAAAAGATAAGAATAAGAACAGAGACTAAAGAAATGATTTTTCGATAATGTGATTCCATTGATCTTTTACAGAAAATCTGAAAGAGACACAATTGCAAGACCCAAACTGTCAGCAATAAAAGAACTAGAAAAGATTATATAGTTGTCTCGAGGACTTGTTTGCTTTGATCATATGCTTTGATCAACCCGTATGGGCCCCTCAATCCCTTCTCTATATTAGGGACTAATTCTCCATTATAATTGTGAGATGTTAAATTCTCTATATTAGGGATTAATTCTCCATTATAATTGTGAGATGTTAAATATGAACACTTAGAGATTTTAAATATAAACACTTAAATTGTAAAATTAACTTGAAGGTATATTACTATATTTAATAGCAAAATAAAATTCTTTAAGAGTTTAGTACAATCGCACCTTGAAATACAGCGGGCTGAACTCGATAGTTTCAATGTTATGACCTCGATGTGGAATACAAATTTCAAGACAGCATCATTCTTTCATGAATATAGATGGAAATGCTACTTGTCTTTCCAAGTTCCATGTGTGAGGTTCTTAAAAATCCTAGGTAGCTATGGCAGGTAAGTTGATATTATTTAACGTTATGGGACATGTGTGTACTTGCGCCAATAAGTTTTTTACATTTCATATTTGTATACTTGCCATTTTTTTTTTTTGGGGTGGGGGAAGGGGGTCGACCATTATACGGGGCCAAAATATATACTTTAAGGGGTTAAACTGGCCTCAGATCAGTATATTAGAGATGTTTTGGACACCTTTTGACTATGGACATCCCATACCCCTTATTACTAAGTGCATCTCCCAAGGCTATAGGAAAATCAAAAAATTTCATTCTTTTTAAAAAGATCCATTTCATTTCCTAGAATTTCTAAAAACAAACATTTAGGGACTTTCTTACTTCCATGATATTTGAGAATTGAATAAGTTGTCCTTATTATTTTCAATGAAAATGAATCATGATATTGTTTCCTCTTTTTCAATGCATTTTGACTTCTTCAAAAGGCGAGGTAATAGATGAATTTTCAAAATTTTTGTCCTACGGGGAACCCAAGCGGGTCCATGAAGAACTTCAAACTTTTTAGGAATTAGTGCTCAAAGATTCCACCATAGTTTTTTGTTAGACTTATGTAATAGATTTAAGCATCTCTGTTTACAGATGGAAGAACTAAAATTCCTAGAAAAAATCATGTTTATAGTATAATGTGAGGAAAAACACTTCGAGGAATAAACTTGACCCCTTACATTTCACTCTACATTTGTGATTTATAAAATACAGAGTTTATGTGTGCATATTTTTTTCCTTGTATGTACACTCATAGAGACAATCTAGTCAGAGCATAGATAAACTAGTCATCTTAGAGCTATAATGGGACTTAGAAAAAGTATCTGAATGGATCCATTCAGGTCCATGAAGAACAACTCTAGTGTAGTGGAAATTGCTTTCATTAGACAATTGATGCTATCTTTTTATATATCTTAGGTAGCAAAAAGTTTTCCTATCCCAAATGAAATGGCACTTTTAGTTTTTTGTGGACTAAATCTACTTATTGGCTTGGTTCTTATTCTTTACTTGGAGATAATTTGCACTACCTTATGTAATTCATTCCATGATGTAAAATAGTTGTTTGTTGTCAAATGATCCTTGGATTTATTAGGTTGCATTTGTAGGTCATCAAACCTATATCTTAGATAAACCAATCACCTTTACGCATCGGGATCTATACAACACAAACGTTATGCGTTTTTTTTTAAACTTGATTGATGAAAAACCGGCAATTATAATAGATAAGAATAATGCATGACTTAAGAACCCCTCTACACCATGTGTAGCCGATAGAGTTAGATATGTCACTCCATAATGTAGAAAACCTCTTTGGTTAATATACCTGGTCCAGTTTTCAGCTGAACTTTCCATGTTCCCATGCTACAACACCTTGCTCTTCACTTTTCAAGAGCTTCAGTTGTTTAAATTCATAAGGTCATACAAGTTGTATGGGTTGTGTGCTTAGGCCAAGTGACATTGTCGGGGACAACGTCTCAGTAGTATTGGGGTCTACTAGGGGATGCTCACTCTCTCCAATGATGTTTAGTCTATATATTGATTAGTTGGAGGTTGGCTTGTTGTAGACATAATGGTAGCTGGCTGCAGGCTTCATGGGGGCTGCATATGCTCAGTCTTAGTCATGTTATAGCCCTGCAGTGTATCCATGAGTACTCATGAGTGTCTTTGACATGTTATATCCGCCATAAAAAACAAGGTCATATCTTTAGCATGTAAGGTTTGCCCTCCCATGGCCAGGAGAATATTACGGCACAATCATACCCTATACAATGTCACAAAGCGGGCGAAGCCTTTCAGGATGTGGCCAAGCTACATGGCGGTCTTATGGCGGCGTTGACATTTGGGCGTGGCATACGCGGTGATTTACAAGGCCTTGATGATGTTTAATCCTGAGCGTCACGTTGAAATCTCCCATGAGAGCCGGTCTGGCGATTTTTATTTAGCGTTGGCTCGGTGGATTAGATGTTGCACTCGGCAATGTGCTGATGTTAATAGAGGAATTGGCACATATTCTGGCGAGTGATGCTTGTATATGTTTGTGGGTGTGCTGACGGTTTCCCATCAGTCTTGGTCTAGGAATGTGGCAAGGGATATGAAGGCTGTGTGGGGCTCCATAGCTCATTGGTGGTAAGAGGCTTGGAAGCCTATCCTGCATTAGTAGAGGGAGTGTGGCTAGTATGCGCGCATTGATGTTGGCTTGAGGGCACTTTATTTAGTGTCACCGAAGATTGATGGGTCATCCCGATCTAGTCTCTTGAGAGTGAGGATGTTTACCAATGCCATTTTGTGGAGTGCTATTATGTGGTCCAGCGTGCTTTGTTGCCTGAGGTGTGCGGCGTTATTTGCGATGAGGTGTACGTTGGTGGATTTTGGCCAAGGCAAAGGGTTGGGCATAGTCGCGATCCATGGCATCTCCTCTCTACATTCTCTGAAATCTCTCTGCTCGATTGTTGGCGTTGTTGCGGCGAGTGTGTCGGTGGCGGATTTTGTCGTGAGGTTAGACATAGTCATCGTCCGCGTGTTGGGTACGTAATGCGTATTGCCTCTAAGGTTGAAGCATAAATTTCATTTGTAGTCACAATGACACGTGTACCATCCTGGCACTTCATTGGTTGGGCCGGGGAACTGGTGTCTCATGATCTTGAGCCTCATTTTGCTTGCATGGCATACGCCGACTTACGGATTGGCGTCCATGTTGGGTGGTCCACTTGGGCATAGAAGGTGTTTGACCTATCTCAGCGATTTCTTCTATTCGCGAGGCTTCATGAATTATATCTGAGAGTGCCTGCATACTCACTAGATGCCGTGTACCACTGGCGAGGAGATGTCATTAGCGCGGTTATTAGGAGTTGTCCGGAGAGATCCAATGTTGTCGTGAGCTCAATGGTATAGTCGTTTTAGGCTGTAGCTTGTCTTTCCAACTTTGTGTGTCTTTGAAATTACATGGGTAGGCTGATGCTTACTCCGGACAACCAACCTAAATGTGATGTCATAGAATGGGAGGGAGGTGCGCTTGCTCCTAGTATTTTAAAACGGCCCACTGTCGTTGTGCTTGTCCCTTGTCTTTGTTCTTAGTGGAAGACATGCCATATTTGCGACCCGGTTTGAGCACAAAAACCATAGACTCATATGATATATAACAATAGCCATTTTGGGACTATGTGTGCTAAAAACAAAAATCAAACAACTCCGACACATTCACACAAATTTGAATCATGGATTTGAGGAATGGACAATAGTGTAATAACAATGGATTGACAAAACAAAAGTGGTTTATTTTTTCCTAAACTTGCACTTTTACAACACCATGACCTTTTCATCAAACAGCATCCGTTAGCACCTCCAAACATCTACAAACAACGACGAGAACATAAATAATAGACATGAACCATCAGTAAGCTAAACACGCATATTTGCCACCGCGGATGCACCAATAGATGGCAGGTAATACGTTCCCACATATTTCTACACCGTCCCGGGAATTACATAATAGATACTCGAGCCGCCGAGCTATATATATTTTTGAGAAACTACCACTCGAGAAGAGCTATATATGTTGAAAGCATCTTTGCTTCATACATGCATTCCAATATGTTTATATAGGTGACCCTATTTGGGTAAATATCTGCCATTTCTTAGCGATTAACAAGAGCTTGACTTAATCAATATATAACTAAAATCATGGTGTCATGAGAGGACTTAAACATTTTTTGAAATTCTATCAGAAACACACGCAAAGCATCTGCAATGTTCCCACATGCATATATGGCGAGGAAGTGCGATTAGCAAGAAATACCTCTAGTTTCAATTCTTTTCTTGGGAAGTGCATGAAAGAAGTTTGCCCATGTGATTGGTACAGAACTTAACATTGCTTAGAAGCTACATTTATTTCCTTGGTTCTAAAATTATTCTCAACAAATGTATATTGCTCTGGGGCATTTGCCTTACTTACAGTACACATAAAATGCTAACTTAAGTGATCTTGTTTGGTGCTGTCGACATTGTTGCATCTGCTCCAAAGAGAGCAAAGCTGGTTACAATCTCCAACTTGACACATGCTGGTAATCATAATTGTCCAAATAAACACATCTGATTGAACATACTATTAAGCAGTGCATTTCTTGCTTGGTTCTACACATAACATACACATATTAATTAGGGGGTTCCATAAAGCGTTTATATAGCTTTTATTTGTTCTTAATTATGAGCATGAAATGCCTATCCAAGACTAGAAGTAGAAATAAAAATAGCTATAAATGAGAGATTGATACCTATAGGAATATAATATACTATCATAGTTCATTAAACATAACACATTTTTAAAGATGTTGGTGGCAAGAAGAACATGTGGCGGAGATGGTTTTTACTATTCTCATTTCCTCCTTGATTTCAATGTTATGTCTTAAGCACGGAATTGCATGCCATTATAGATATATTGTAATATGGAGGAGCATGCTACAAATGCAACACCATAATAAAAAACTTCGGTAACTACAATTAAATACATAGAACCCGCGGATATGATGCATATCATACACGTACAAGATACGTCGAAGGTCACAGAAATTTGTAGCCATTAGCGCATGTTTGCTTTCAATACATCTTACTTAAAAAGTGAGTATTTAGTAAAGTGGGACTCATTCCATTTCCACATTTTTTAGGAACCTGTTAATTTACATAAAAGAGGCACCTCGACGAAAACTATCGTAATTGAATTTTTTGAATAAAATACGCATTCGGCTTTCAGCTGGGTTTTCCCACAGTTGGCGAGTCGAGAACAAGGCTTGATGCAAAATTTGAGAACAAAGGAAATTCATTAAAGATTCATGAAACCAAAGAACTAGTTGAAAAAATTTTTATTAATAAATTGAATAGGTACAATACATACATTTTTACATGGGACCCAGAGACCATGGCCAGTCTTGCTGTCACTTCTGATTACATCATCTTGGTGGGTGGTCACCTTGGGGGATTAACTAGCGGCTGGCGGCTTCTTCCATGGTATGGCCTTAGGGGCAACCTGAAGTCAATGGGAGAATGCCTCCGTGGAAGTGCCTCACGGAGCCTCACCAAACCACGACCCACAATCACCACGGGAACTCCCACTTTCGCCTCCCGTGACCTTTCATCCGAATATGCTCCTTCCCCAACCTCAAGAGTGGATGTTATGCAATGCTGCAAGATACTTTGAGCTTCTGGACTTTTCTCTTTGTTCTCCATGCATTTCTTTATCCCGAGTGTAGCGAGCAACCTCTGAATTACATGAGCAACCTTATCGAGAGGCGGGCAAAGGTGTAAGCGTGTAGGAGTGCGTCTTGAAGCGGTATTTCTTTAAGCCTTGGCGGGATACGTACGCCTCGGCGGTCTACGTGATACTGGCGGGAGCGTACTTTCGTGTAGGATCACATTGCACGAACCACGGAGCAAAGGAGAGTATGATTAGCTTAATTCTACGGTGCCATTAGTCAAAGCGAAAGAATGTTGAAATCAAATTACAATGGGAGAGCAGTCATTTCCATACAAGCGCATCCAATGGCGTGGAAGTAGTGTCTTTCGACTCGCGAGTGAAAAGGCCACTCGTCGAAATGCAACATTCTCATTAGAATATGGTTGCATCCAATCACCTGCGAGTATACAAATGGATTTGCGTCCAGCGAGACTAACCGGTGCCTTTCATTTCGCGAGTCGAGAAAAGGCCGAGGAAAACATAATGTACAAGCATTATCATAATAGTTTGTAGGTGCATCGATTACCTGTCAAACAACCTAAAATGGTCTCATCAGCAGGGACAAGCATACTTTCATTTCGTGAGTAGAAGCGACAACTCAATATACAAAGTATATTCATTACAAATATTCAATACATGTGTTCCGTTTGTTTACAATATTCACACAATTTGACTATCACGGCGAGAGGAGTCACTCTTCTTGTTCACCAAAATATTTATGCGTCCATAGCTTTCATGATGGCCTTGCTCTCTGGATCAGTTAGTGAGGCTCGGATAGTTGAGGAAGCACATAAACGACAAGAATGGCAAGCGGGATTACGCCAAAGAGCGGACCTGATCAGAAGGACAACCACCTGCTCAGTCTCATATTCTTGGTCGTGTAAACCTTGTGAGTTGTATTTTTCGGCGTTATGATAGCACTTGTAGAGGAGTGGAGTCTATGATCGTGTTGTGTTTGCCATAGTCTGGAATTGCGCCATGACTGTCGATCTTTTCACCCATTATATGCTTCCCCTTTGTGGCTGACTGGATGGTCAGAACCCGCATACTGGAACCCTTTTCGTTTCCCAGAACGAACTTGAACTTCAAAATTGAGATCGCAGAGAACACCAAGAACATTGACAATATTTTCTTTGCCATATAAGACCATATGCCCACGCCGAATCCCGTTCCGAGGGCACCATTTCAAGCGTGAGGATCTGCGGGTGTTAATCTCGGGGACATCTTTATCGTGGTATCTTTGCGGTTAATACTCCATTGGCACGTCAAATATTACAAGCTTGGCCGGGGACAGGCGGATCCCGATTGGAGTTTGGCCTCACGACCATATATCCGGTTCATCGGGATCCATTCGCCGGGGATCAACCTCACTTTTGAGGTCCTTTACGTGGCGGTGTCTTGCTGCGGATTGTCTTTGTCACTTTTCATTTCTCACTACTCCAGCGGCGTGAACATTTTGCTCAGCCGGCAATGATAAATTAAAGTCGACACGGAATTCCACGAAATGATGACGCATACATGCGAGAAGAAAGCGAGTTCTCGACTTCGCCGAAGTCGAAATGAAAAGCTAATGAAAGGAAACTTGAGTTTTCTCGACTTCCTTGGTCGAAACACACCCGATAAGAACAAAAATAAACTCACACCTCAATCACCGGTTTTCAAAAGAATGTGTTGGCGACATTACGAGGTCAAACCCGACATCGCAATGCAAAATCGACTTTGTCTCCCTAAGTCCTCGTCGTCTTCTTTACTTCCATTTTGTCTTCCTCCTTGAAATGCTCATGAAGCCGGATCGAATTATGGTGAATGGTTTCAACCATGTCCTTATTTCCAACCACGGATAGGTTTCATTCCAAGCGGCATAGCCCACGGGGAAACGGCCATTCATGTACCACTTTCGCATACAATTTGATCTTCCTCGACCAAGCTGGTTGTAGAGTACTTGATAACTCTTGGCGGATAGGAATTCTATGTATGGGACCGGTCGCACCATCTTCTTGACCTTGTCCCGCCGATGGAACATCCTCCCATAAACACTTCGAGGTTCCATACGCTTCGCCCGAGATCGTAGACTTGTCGAGATAATGATGCTGCGCTAGACCTGCACTTATCCCGGAGTCGGCCGTAGATCTTGAAGTAAAGAGCGAGAACTATGTTGGCAAAGCTTGGTGCGCCCGGCGAAGCCAAGTCTGCACTCATGATCAAGGATGCATTATATGGAGTGCATGATCTTGTTGGGTAGAGATTATGTCGGTACGCCCATTGGGAAGGCGGCGGTTAATGCGATTGCAGGCATGCAAAAGGAACAAGGGCGAAAGGAAGTATGCGGTCGGTCATGTCGGAACCGTCTTATTACCCTTGCTTTCCTATGTCGACTTTGTCATAAAAGGGGTAGGTCTTGATCATATTGATGGCAAATAGTGCCCGCGAGGTCAGTGCCGATTCCCGGACCACCAAATCCTTGTGCCCCAAAGTTACACCAATGGGGGGAGCTATGCGTGCGCCTTAAATGGGGACCACCCGAATCCCAAACTTCACTTTTCGAATTGCCATATACGTTGAGGAAAAGGAAGGGATTTTAACAGATGCAGCTTGACTTGGTGTTGGAAAGATGTAGGGGTTGACATAGGCGGTTCCAATTCCTTCATGTCTTCCTCATCAAAGGACAGCCTTTTTTTCCTTGTAATAATCCAAAATCATGGTATTCATTAGATGCAAGCGTTCTTGAGAATTTCAATGATGCTATTCCTAACATACTTGGCGTAAACGGGCTGTGGCACTTAATCCTTTAGTCCTGCATTTTAGAACTCTAGTCTTCCTTGTGAGGATTGTTTCCATCAGATTACGCCTTGTAGGTCAAAAGCGTTTCTTTGTCCAGTGAGGCCACAGCATGTCCCTCTTCATGAAGCTGCTTGTCAAACAACTTGGGAATTACAGCACGGTTGGAAATTCTCCATTCTTTGTCATGAGCTTGCCTAGGTGTCCATTGAGCCCATATCTCGGTCCAAACTTTCTCTCCCAGGGCCCAGCCTCGATTACTTCAAGAATGAGGTCATATTAGTGCGAGAGGGCTCCCTGCCTTTCGCTTGGTGATTCTCTTCTTCTTCTCCTCTTCTTTCCCTCTCCTCATCATCTTCCTGTCCCTCAGTGAGAACATATACGCATAGTTTCTCAAAGGGTCTTCCCACTTATCCAGGGAGCCACATTTTCCTTTAGGGCGGAACAACCAATACTACTTACTTTAAGCGTGTATGATCGCTAGTCCCGGGAATGGAGCTGCGGCCCCAGTCAATGCACCAATGTCGAGCATGAAAGCATCTACAAAACCCGAGGAATAAGCGGTAAATAGTAGCCCGGGTTTTCGACTGTAGTCGAAAAGTTCTGGCGTCTAATTTTCTTTGACTTATAGGGTTTTTCGACTCGCTGAGTCGAAGACTCACATCACTTTGATTTTACGTATTTACCACGGCTTTCGACTCGCGAGTCGAGAGCCGATGATGTCCGGGATAATATTGGGATGGTAGGGCTTTCTCGGCGAGTCGCTGGATAAAACTAAAAAATTAGGCGTTCAAAGATTTCATTTCGGCAATCGCGCTTCACGCATCCTTTCATTTTTACGTATTTACCCACGGCTTTCTCGACTTCCGCGAGTCGAGAAACCGGTAATATCGACAAATGGGCTTTCGACTTCATGAGTCGAAACCCGATGATATCGACCAAATGCTAGGATGGTAGGGCACCGACTTCGAGTAGAGAATGGAAAAGACCAGTTATTTGCAACTACATTAGGCTGGCTTTGCACTATTGTGTTGGCGGTGGCTAATCTTTGGCGATTGATTCTTTGTCTCCGTAGAAAGAACTCTGCACTCACAAACGGCATATCTATCCTTGATCCTTTGGGAAGCTCCCTCTCGAGTCTGCAATACTTGGGCGCCCTCGAGATGCTGACCCGTCTACAGCGAACGGACGTCTTTTCCTTGGATGCTTCCTCGGACTTCCCGGTTTGAACAACTCGCGGGGGTCGATGCTGCTAAAGGTACTATGACATCTCTGGGGCACATTAGGATACCTGTAGGGATGTGTAGCACCATCGGGTTGATCTCCTGACATGTGTCTTTGATTAAATTCAATGGTTGAATAGAGGCATCTCCGTACAAACCGGTAGTCTAATGTCCGATAGCGACATGTGATATTCCCAGCGGATAATACTGAGCTAGCCGCTCATTTTACGTGCCCCTCTCTGTGAAATCACGAAGTGCGATCATCACGGATCCATTATTGGAGAGTCACGACCATATCTTACGTCATCTTAGTCATCTGATTCCTCGGGTGTGGTGTCATCTTTATTTTGTTTTTGGTGGACTTTTTGTGTATGAACCACAACTTCATTCCCAGCGTAAGAGTGTTGGCAGAGCCTTGACCTGTTAGAAGTGAAGCTCCATTATTGAGCGGTTTTCCACACGACTCTGCGGAAATCTCTCCATACCAAGCTCCTAGATGTTAGGGTTCCAGAGCCTCACTTCATCCCTTCCAGATCCCTTCCACCCAAGGGTTTTGACCCGTTTAAAGTAGCCCAGGCCTTTTTTTCGGTGTATAGCCTTGCTTTCATGGAAGAGTGAGAATAATTTGAAGCTGCTAAGATTTTTTTGGTGCGATGGGGAACTTACTCTTACGGCGGGTCCTAGACATGTAGTGTTAAATGCTTCAGATACGGCCTTGAGGCGGAGGCACAACATAGATTTTCTGTGCCAGCATATAGGGGCTCTTCTTGTCGCTGGTGTAGAAAACAGTCTTTCTCACTTCCCACTTATTCGTCCTCGACATACCACGAAATACTGCTTCTTTGTTCAGAAGCGCTGTCTCGATCCTCGATGGCGAAGAATGGAGTTAGAGCGGTGATCACCCGATGAGTCAGGAGTGAATCTTTTACAAGAAGAAAGGATGGATGATTAAAGGTATTGAGCAAAAGAAAAACCTCGGAAGGCTCACAGGCGTTTGTCTTCACTTCTTCTTCATCATTTCGTGAAGCATCCCCTCGATACCTCGCTTCTTCAGGCCCAGTCGGAGTAAGCCATGTCATATGCCCTCTCATCCCTCTGCCGGGCCCTACTGTAAATTAAGTTTCCTCCGCGCGCGTTGTGAGTTTTAGGTACATGTAAAAACATGGAAATTCATTTCTTTAATTACGTTGAAGTTAAGGACATGCAATCATTTATGAAAAAAAGCGGGCTAAGGGGAACGCGACGAATTACGGCTTTGAGCACTGAGCACTATTACCAATTAATCACATCAAGGGACTAAGTGGCCAGGAAGGCGTGGTTATCTTCTAGGCATTGGGGACCTCGAGTTAGGAGGAGCATCATTGGCGACTTAGAATGGCGCCTTGACGTGGTAAAGGCGCTACTTGGCGCCCACATATGTGTTTTTCGACGCGTCTATTGCAAGCGATTGGTTGTCGATGAGCCGCGGGCTAAGGTAGGAAGCGGAAGGAGCTTGGAACAAGGGAGCACTCTACTTCTTGGCGCCCATGGAGCGAGGATACAGCGAGAATGTGATGTCTGAAGTATTACATGTGATCACGGAGTCTTGAGGCCAAGCCGAGGAAAGCAAAAGACTCTGGGTGAGGCTACGGGATCCGTGTCTGATGGCTGAGGGAATTACGCGTGAGAGAGGTGAGTTTGAGATGCCTGTATTGTGGCTTGTAGGTGGCGTGCAATGTTTAAATAATGAGCTGGCGATAGCTTCGGCCAGTTCATGGTTTCCTTGTCGACGTGCCAGCTTCGAGAGATGATTTACTCTGCAGGTTGAAGATGCTACAGAGCGAAGCAATGGGGTCGGGGGTAAACAGTTCGTTTTAGGTGTGTTTTTCATGGGTACATTTACTTGGAATGTATCACATATGGGTCAGGGCTAGGTCTAGGCCCGAGGGAGATCGCGGTTCAAATGCATCCTCTTGTAGTTAGTAGGAGGGGGCCCCTCCCACCCAGTCAGAACCACTCTCTTATATGTGAGGAAGATGGTTGAGGAGAGTAGCTCAGGAGCAGGCTAGAGGCGCAGGTTTAAAAAGCGAGGAGAATGCAAACGCCAGCTTCCTCTCTGTGGAACACGTGGTTGGTTGTAGAGGCCTCACCCGATCAGAGCCCTCCCCTTCACTTATTACTCGTGAATGGTTAGAAGGAAGGTGACTGGCGGGTGAGGCCACTTTGCTACCATACGAGGAGGGTGGTAGCTAAAGGGATTCGACTACTTGATGGGGAATGCAGCTATTGGCCGTGTCTATATTCTCGACCATAGAGTGAGAATGCATAACCATCGAGAACTCGGATGGTACACGCTGGAGTGCGGTTGGTTAAGGCATTCCCGGAACTAGCGAGGCGAAAGGAAATCTGACATTAAACTCTACTCCTTATGCGCGGTGGCTCGGCGGGTGAGGCCAGCTGGCGACCACCGCAGGGGAGAATTGGTGGCTGGGGATTCACCGACTGGCGAGTCGAGGGAAATGCAGCTGTTAACTTGATGTCTATATTTGCCAGAGCTTCATAGTCGAGAATGCCTTAACCATCGAGAACTTCAGGATGTTTTTGTAAGGTCTTGGTTTAATTGAAAGGCATTCAGGCTTCATGATCAGAAACGTACGCATCTGACAAACTCGGTTTCCCGTGGGTTGCTTAAAGGTTGGCGCAGACGGTCAAAGAAACCAGCTTTTAGCCGCCCAGTATGGGGAAGATAGAGAGATTTGTTAAGGCTATCTATGACCGACTAAGTGCGCAATTTGGCCGGTTTTCTGCGACTCACGAGGTGAAAGCGATGACACACCTCTAATGGTTAGTGCGTAGGGGCCTCCACTTAGTCAGGGGCCCATCCCTTGTAATATTCGGCAGTGGTTCGAGAAGGAGGCGGTCTTTGATTGGGTAGAGGCCATTGCGACCACCTGAGAAGAGTGGGTTGCTTAGGATTGGCTGCGGCGGTGAAACCACTTCCCGCCATAATGTCAGAAGAGATGAGAGGAGAGTGGGTTTTAGGCTGTCCCTGGGAATACTAAGTGCACTATAGCATGCGTTTTCTCGACTCCGCGAGTGGGAAAGCGGCCCGACACCCTCGATGGTTGATGCGTAGAGGCCTCACTGATGGGGCGATTCACTCTTACTTGTATTGATGAGCATAGCCGAAGAGTGAACGCGGGCGGGTGGAAACTTTTCTTGGCGCACAAAAGGGCCATTGGCGGTATCACATTCGACTCACGGTAGAAAGTATGACGAGGGATTCTAAAAAGAAATGTAAAGACAGTGGGTTCTTTGTGCAATCCCAGAATCATGGTCGAGAATCCCTCAACACATAATAGTCAGTGTACACTCTCCCTCTTCATAGCCTCATGAGTAGAAGTTCTCATTTCATGAGTAGAGAGAGCATGCCACGGGTGGCAGGCTGAGTATTCTCAGCTTCGCCTCCCTGCATGTCTCTGCCGGTGGATTTCTTTGTGAGTTAGAAATGGAGATTACGTGAGAAGCAATTCCTATTCTTAGTTCTTCTTTGGGAAAAGACATTTCCTAGTTATATTTACTTATTAATGCTACGCAATATCTTACTTCTAACACCAGTCTCTGATGATTTCTATCTCGGTTTGCTTGCTACTACTCTAACCACTATTCTCACTTGTGCACATTACAATGTATTCAAATTCAACTACAAAGCAAAGAGAAAAAGATAACAATAAGCAGAAAACAATACAAAAGAGATTGAAATGAGGATTAATGAAAAAACAGAGAGGAAACATTTGGAGAAACGATACAGGAAAACGAGTGGAGGAAACGATACAGAAAATAGGAGTAAATTATGATATTACAAAAACATGCACAGAGGAATTTCAGATGGGGAGGCTGGGAGTTACACAGCTTCCATGTGGAGTATATAGTCGTTGGCAAAGCGTGAATAAGGATTTGTCGGTACGTAAATTGTATCATGGATTAATAGAGCCTCCAACAGAGAATATAAGTAAAATGCACTAAAGGACTTACGAGCTAAGCGACACTAAAAAAGACTCGCCTTTCGGTGATGCGCCCAGCTCGAACAAAGAATACCTTGGCGAGGAACCCGGTATTTGGAAAGCGTCTGTCCGTCGACCAAAATTTCTTGTCATAAGATGGCCTTGATAAACGATTTACGTCGATGCGCTGATAGGGGAAAAGCCGGCAAGGAAAGCGGAGCTTCGAAGAGTGTCGAGAGAAAGCAGGGGAGGAAGAATGAGTGGGGAGAGGAAGGGAGTGCGATTAATTACGGCTGCACTCGGGCGCTTCGTAAAAGTGCAATAATAAACCATCCCGATATGCAGGCCATGCCCGTGGCGTGGCGGTATCGCAATTCTTGGCATTAGCCCACGGTTTTCGCCTACGAGGGTACCCATGACTATGACAAAAGAATAGAAAGGAGTTTAATAAAGGTTTCAATGGTTGGAATAAGTTTCAATGGTTATATATGGATTTACAATGTTTACATATGGTTTTAGAATGAGTGTGGTTGTATGCTTTGAGTATGGTTATAGCAGATTTGCGTTAATATGGTTGTATGATTTAATATGGTTATATTTAATATGTTTGTATGGTTTTATATGGTTGCCATATGTAATAGGTCTATATTTTGTGAGGTGTTTGGGGCTATATGGTTTTAATGTGAGCTTTTCATTTGGGGAGCACATGTAGAGATGAGTAAAAATGGAGCCGGGGAAGTCAAGGAGGCCATTGCCTAGGCTCCAATGGAGAGATGGGTTGCCTTTTTGTTGCACCTTACTGCAGCAGACGGTATTCGCGAGGGGCATAACTCGCTACTGATTGATCCATTTGATAGGTATGTGAATGATGAAAATTTTGGGAGATGGCCATCTTGGAGTTGGTATTGTGAAGCTTCTTATGAACTTGATACAATCATGTCCCGAGGGGAAGCTCCAGTGGTGCATTGTGTGCTGGTACAGCACAGGTCCCAAGCTCGGTTGAGATGGCCAATTAAGATTATATTACGCACCAAGAATGGTGATACTCCTAAGAATGCCCTCACGAAATACACACCCCAAAGGTACAAGACCATGTGGAAGATTTGGTGAGTGATAGGCATCCTTGATCACAAGGAAGAGGCAGCTATATTTTTTCATAAAGGCAATAAGAGGTGCCCAAGAGGCCTAGAAGTGACAAATATTTTAGAAAGGTGAAAGTATGGCACCAACCAAAAGAAACCTAGAGGCAATTGGGGTCAAGAGTGTTGCAACCTAGATTGCAGTCTGCGGTCTGATAATGGATGACCCACCGTGCTGAGATAGGGTCCCAATACATTGGACTGACGCTTCAAAGGAATGGGATTAATTTCATTTTACTCCTTGTGTAGGAGATTGGCTATGATGAGAAAACACGGGGAAGGCTACTATAACTCCCAATTAGGGGCATGAAGGTATGTAGCGAGAGAGCATTGAGATGGATTCTTGGGGTGAAACAAGTCTTCATTCTGAGATGCGGGAAGCGAGGGTTAGAAAAAGGGGCCTGAGTTTGTTCCAACATGGTAATGCACTCACTTTGAAACCTAGAGCAAATACTCACCGAGGCCATTCGCAGGTCTTGAGAGCTTTGTGAGATACATGTCTCAATCTATGCCCCACAAGTCGAGGTGAGAACTTGAGCCGCGATTGTGCGAAGAGTGGTGCAAGTGTTACTTACAACACTATATCAAAAGAGTGCCTTAAGAGTCAACTCCCATCACAGAAACCTACTTTGGAGTAGATAACTCTCAATCACATTTCAGCAAGTTATGGAGCACTCACTTCACCGGTGGTGTCACCACAGCACATGCCATTCTCAAGAGTGCAACACTTGCATTCAACTCCAAAGGATACACTTGCGTAACAATAGAAAGAATGTATTAGAGACAATTTCTGCGGATCGCAAAAGGGACCAAATATCGCTAGCAGAGAGCAGTTGTATTGGCGAGTGGAGAACATTTTTAGAATGCAGTAGGACAAATTTTTGTGTATAATTCATGATAAGATGGACCAACACAAGACTTTCTTGCCAAAGCTAGATCCTTTATTTTAAAAAGCGTTGTCAAAGCGCTTTTCAGATAATAAGTAAAGGGTGTATTAACTTACATAGTCATAGGCGAGAGCATTATGGTCATTTTATTGCTTGATCTATGGAGAGAGATGATCCAAGCTTCCATGTGAGCTCTATTTTTCAAGTGCCTGAGAACACTAGAAAGGTCGATAGAGGAGGTATTCCCCTTGACACCCATTTTTGAGGCTTTGATGGATGATCAAGCTTTGTTACCAAAAGGCCCGGATAAAAACCTCACATCAAGGTGTCCCTGGTGATCAAGGAGGACTTGGGACTGGTGCCTGCTTGAAATCTTTGCACGAGGAGCTATGTGTTGGAGTTGGACAAGCATTTGGAAGAAAACAAGAATAGATGGATGTTTTGGGGCAATGTCATACTTGGCGGTGGGAGTATTCAAAGTTGTCAAAGTGGGATTCATGATGGTTGGGCATCATGATGATATAAGATGGATTCTTTGGAACTTTCTCCCACCAAGCTCAAAGGAGAAAGCATTGACCCTCTCTGAACTAATGGATGTGTTTTTGAAGCATTGACCCCAACCCAATGGCTTTCTTGATGGATGAGGGTTGAGGTGGAAATCATTTTGTAGAGGATACTTGCTAGATGGTAGGACGGTTGGCGGGGACACACAAAGCCACTTGAGTTCAAGTTTTGGGTTAGGGATGGAATACCAATCATGCAATATAAGTGGAGACCGGTGACAAGTTGTGGATGCACAGTACAAGGTATCGAGTTGTGGCAAAGTGCTGGCTGAAGGTGAAGTTCTCATTCCTAAAGGTGACTGAAAACTACATACTCCCTTCAAGGCAGTCAAGACTCTATGTAACTAGTGAAGGGCATCCAAGGTTACATAGCATGGCGGGATGATGTTGAGAATGGAAGGCACACCTCCACTCTTAGAAAGAAATCAAGTAGACTCCCCTAATCCGTCTTGGAGAAAGTTGTGACATGCTTAGAAAGCTGAAGCGACCATGTGGGGGAGGGAGCTAAAGAGGCGAGGGTTCTTGCCGAGGGAGTCAAGATGGGGAGGGGTTCTCAAGGTGCAAAACTATGCGTCTAAGAATGCTCACTGTAGGTCCCAGCAGGTTCCAAGTGGTTTGTGGGAAGTGATAAGGCCTCAAAGCCAAAGTGGTTTGATCTTCACGGTGGGATCCCTTTGAGGGACATGGGAAGGATACTTTTGTGCTAGTAAGGCGATGATGAGGTGTCCAATATGGATTTAGAGGTGGCACTCTAGGTGTAGCCCTGCCCATGCACGATGGAGTTGCGTCCCAGGGATTCCAAATTCAATATTGGGAGCCCATTGGGAGACAAAGAAGGACAACAGAAGGGAGCAATACAGCTAGCGGGAGAAAAGAAGTGGAGACAGATTATCTTTGACCCTCAAAGGGAGGGGGTGGTGGAGTGTGTGGTGTGAGGTCATATCCCAGGATTCTCACATTGGGAACCCAGCACACACAAGATCCCAAGAGGGAGATGGACAAGGCCATGAGCAACCTCCATGCTTTATCATTGCATATGAGGGAGTAGATATTGAGAAGTGCGAAAACTTTCTCAACTAGTGGTTTTATATACAAAATTTATAAGAGGAAAACCGTGGCAATTCTTTGTGTGTCATATTAGCATTCTATTCAGTAATTGAAATTTCCTTTTGGTGTGTGAGTCCCATTTTAGGTCCAGAGTCCAAAATTCAAGATTTGTCCCACTTTAATTAAATCACGACTTCGAGCAAAGTTACTTCAGCAAAGGTCTAAGCTAATTGCTTGTTTGGAAATGCTAATAGAAATGAATGAGAACTATGTTTAATTACAATGGTTGTGATCACTGACACACATAGGCATGGAAGAAATGGATTAGATGACCACTCTTTATGCCTATCTTTGATGTCTAACCCAACAGTAGTAGTTTATTTCCATCATCTCTTCTAAGTTTTTTTCAATAACTAATAGTTTGTATTATCTTAAAGAAAAATATTCACCTCGGGACCAAGTGTAGTGTGTCAAAGCGAGGCGGTCGCGAGGTTGGTGCTCTGTGATCCATACATATCATTAGGTAGGGAGACTACAAACACGACAATGTCCTAGAGGAATGCGTCACCACAGATATCTTGTTAGGAAGCAAGAATATGAGTAACATAAGTTATGAATTTAAGCTAATAGAATAACTTTGAATGCTTGCATTATTAGTTCTTTGAGAGTCAAGAAGCATTGACTTCCATCAGCGTGCAAACCAAGACATCTCAGACAACCAAATCTTTACTAGCCTGTTGTACAGACGATTTGCCAAAATGGTAAGTGCAGCGGTTGCCTTGGGCAATACAACTTTGGGCTCTGTTGAATAGACACAAGGTTGATGTAAGCCTCCACTACATGCGTGAACAAAACATAGATATTTCGATCAAAAACTTGTAGAAAATAAAGGTTAATTCATGGGAAATCAAGTAAAAAGGAATATGGCTGTGGCAGCCCGTTTAACCAAGCTATGATAGCACCCCGATGGGATTACGGTAAAAGGTGGTTTGTGGGTTTCTCGTGCTCCAAATCAATCCTTCGATCATAAGCTACACATATTTCTACCACATATCCACACAATAGATCTTCGAGCCATCACCACCAAATCCGATGATTACATGATAGATATGAGCCATGAGCTATATCTTTCTACAATATATTAGCTCGTTACGTAACAAAATTTGCAAACAATAGAAAGGCAGAAAATAATTGAGAAAAGCAGAAAGGGCTTGGATAATCAAGGTCACTAGAAAATCTTCTCCAGAGAGAAAAGTTTTGAAAAGCAATGTCATTTTGCATATAAAAACCTCCTCCTTCAAATACAAGCCAAGGTCGGTAAGTCTCATCACTTCAAGCTATGAAATGGATGGAAGAGGTTTGCTGGGAGCTAAAATTTATAGCGAAAATGCAAAGGCAATGGGATAAGACTTTTGTGATGCTTGAAGAACACAACGAGAAGAGCAGTTTTGCCTTATTCTAAACCTAGAACCCTAAGCAATGCGGCTATGTGTGACTTCTACATCAAGTATCACCCAGGGGCATTGTGTTTTGTGTTTGTGTTTGTGTTTGTGTTTGTGTTTGTGTTTGTGTTTGTAGTCAACATTCCATATGTGGTCAACATTCTATAGGCGGAATGCAAGCAAAACAACATAATGTTTAGGTGTTAGCATGGCGAGTTTTCACGATTGATGTCTTTGGTAGGAAATCTTGTTTCAAGCCATATTCAAAATGCCGGCGGAAATGCGACGGCCCACCAAGCACTTGCGACAAATAATTACCCATAACGAAAGTGAAGGAGCACAAAGAATGTTTGAATTGTTGCGAAGATAAAAGACGATTAAAATTTTTCTATCATCTAGTAATGGCAATTAGGCAACCCCCCAAGTCCCGGGGAGATCTCAAATGGGCCGAGGACCCAATTTAGGAATTTTATAGCACGCTTCTAAGATCTACATTACTAAGTAAAATTCTTAAAATAGTATTAGACGATTGAAAGAATGTTAAGCAAGCAAATGGAGAACACTAGCTTCTGAAATAAAACGTCAAGTTGATACTTCTCACCACCACCATATCATCTTAGCAATTTGAAAAACAACTTGACTAACATTGTTTCAAAGACATATCATACGAAGACCTCCCTTAAAGACAATACTTTCTCCCTAGGAAGAGCCACGGACTTTACTTTTTTGCTTCAATTTGAGGTCTTACGGAAATCAATGGTAGACAAAGAATACAGAATACTTAAGAATCTATTTACGTAAATTAAAACAATCTCTAAATATTACATGTGGGAGCATTCCCCGAGGGGAGACCAACTACTTGATAGAACAAATCTGATCCTCTAACCGACAAAATTTAATTGACCATCCCTAAGCAACAATTCAATATAGAGCAAATGCAAATGGCTATTGAATTAGCCACACATTAATATCGAGCCTTGCCCTCGTGTCCTTTGAATCTTCCTGCAATTGGCCAGTGCCATACGGTCATATACAATACTATCATAATTATTCATAAGCATTGCGAGAATGGGACTCACATGAACTGGGTATCAATCTTTTAGTTGAAATCTATAATGCAGCACCATTGCTTCCCAACACTCATGCATGATTAAGTTGTATGTTTTATCTATAAATCAATCTGCATATATAGAGACACAGTGCTTTCAACATGAATGGCAAGATTAATAACAGTAGAAGATTCCATTCCTAAAATAATACTTGTGAATAAAAAACAATGACGAGGGATTAAAATGATATACGAGGCGACTTCGTGAGTGGCGGTCTTTGTCACCTCGTAGCATGCAGCTTGCAACAACACCACATAGCTCATCTCCTTCATCAAATTGTTCTCCAATTAGAGCCAACAACTTCAAAGCAGGAGCGAGAAATAACCATCTACATATAAAAATGCACGCGAATATTTTATAAAGATTAATAGTACCATACCATATGAAGCCAATACACATCGAGCAGGGCTTCCCATGTTGACAATAAATAGTCCCATTTCCCACCATTAGCACATATGGAATTTTTCCCATTCGGCTTTAAATAATGGAAGTGGGATCTAGGTACACTAGTGAGTTGGAGGGTGGGCGTTGTTGAACAGAAAAGCTCAAAATACACTCGACTTGTTCAATGGGTATATATTCACATAAAACCTAAGCTACTAAACAACTTAGAAGTCTAATTCCAGCGAGAAAAATAGCTACAATTCCCACTTGACAAGGATGCCCGCGAGGCTAGAATAAGTGCGAAACCTAGTTTCCTATGCATAAAACAAGTTCAAAGAATAACCAATATGGGAAAATCTTACCACCCGAGAAATCTTCCTACGGTGGAAAAAATGTAAGCAGGGTTTCAAGGTACGCCCCATTCAAGCAGCCTTAGATATTCACGGATGAATTTGTTGAACCAGAAATGTCGAGAATGCTCAAGAGGTGCTTTTATGAGGATCTTACGTAGATGGAAATGAGCCCTAGAGACAAAAAGGATCTCACCTTCTTCTACATCCTTAGGCCGGATGAGGGGAAGTGCACGTAATGCGTAGGTTAAGAAGCTGATTTCAAACATAAAGAAGCACGACCCTGCGCCTTGGTGTGTGTGGTTTCTATGGGTAAGCGATGATCTACATAGGTGTGGGAGGGTTACCATAGGCAGATATCCACCAATATGTAATCTCATTGAAATGCTTGTAGAGCGATGGAGTGGTTGTAAAAGTGTGGGGCATTGGCCGGATATAAGCCTCTCTTTAATATATTATAGTTTCAAAGGCACATGTAGTGCGCCTGAGGGACATCGCGTGTGGGGTGGGCCGGTGGCATGTGATATGAGGATTGTATCGTGGAACTTAGAGGTGCTCGAGGCGGTGTTGATAGTCATTTCTATGCTGGGGCGATATTTATTCTTATTCAAGAGCATAGATTGGGTGATTTTGAAGCTGGTTCCCTCGGGGGATGGATGGGTTGTGGATGCCACTCACTTGGCCTGCAGAGATGGGACTAAGGGGTGTAGGTGCCTTACGGAAGGGTCTCACACTAAGACCCTTACACAAGCACTAACTGGCGAGATGTGAGGGCCACTTATAATGGCTAAATGCCGAGGGGGTGGTAGGGGCTAATAAAATATACATGCCTCCAACAACCCTGGCAGAAAGAGCTAGCAACTTATTATGGAGAGGCTGAAATTGATAGCATGGAATCTTTGAACCTCTTGGTATACCATACAATCTGGGAAGGTATCTACAAAATACATTTGAATCTTTCTCACAGTACTTCATTATGCATGATGATAGAAGCGATAAAGCTATTTGAGTAATTCCTTCTTAGGATGGTTCTAGAGCAAGGAAAATGAAGTCAAAATTTCGTAGTAGTAGTAGTAGCGACAAGAGTGAAGAAACCAAGAAAACCGGTGTTCCAGTGGTAGCTCTGCTAACACTATGAGAGATAGTTGAATGTTGTGCTGCTTAAGAAAGACAAAGCATTAATTCAAAATCC
>JAJEKV010000708.1:0-107993 GCA_021234155.1 Isoetes taiwanensis
CACCGCTTTGTTTCATTCTCAGGCACTAGGATGGGAACAGCTACCATCCATCAACGGAAAGCTCTGGATCCTTCAACCAAATGTATCAACTGCAGTTTTTTGGAATCATGGAGATTATCCTCTCTGCAAATGATTATGTCTAAATATTACAACACTAAAACCAGAGGCGCTTTTGTTGATGTAGTTTTGCCATGCAAGGAGTCGAAATTCGTGGGCTTTACGAGGGTTTGATTGTGATTTCATCGGGGATTCAACATCGCATATTCAAGGCCTCCCTTTCCTTAGATCCAAGCGGTTGGGTCCATCGCCACGAGGCAGATTCTCGGTGCCTTTGGGGGTATACCAGGGTTCCTACAAGGGACGCCAGTTGGTCGACTCCATCCCCATTCTCTGGATTTAGATAGTAGCTCTTTACCGTTATAAGGTTTTCCCTACTCGGGTTTTAATCTCGAATGGTAATTGTAGTAGTTATTGTTTAAATTGGTTTCTATGGAAGATAAAAACATAAAATGTTCCTTTTGATTTTATTTTATTTATTTATTTTATTTTTTGGAGGCAAGATGTTTAGACTTTTTATTTAATAGAATGAAAGTTAGAGATAAACAAAAATCACAGATAAACAAAATTACAAGACACCAAAACGAAATTCACCTAGTCCAACCTAGGCTAGAGAGTCAACATCACCATCTCTTCCTAATTTCGCCCATGCACACTTGAAGTATTGGTAGAACCCTTGCATCGCCCACCATTATCATATTCTATGTCATGCTTCGCCAAATTTTTGCTCGCCATGAGAGACTTTATAGTTGAAGGTGGCTATAATTCTTTGGTGGTCTATTGGTTTTTGCCCCATTGCTACATCACGGCGGTGCTTCCAACAACGCCACCGTAGTGTTATCGAATCGTGGAGTCCATCACTTTAGTACATTTTGATCATTGCAATCCGTATTGCATGTCATTGATCGAAATTCCCAAGATGGCCGCTGCCCAATGCCAAAACCGATTGATATGGGGGGCAGAAGAGCATATGGTCGATGCTCTCTGCTTTAGAACATCCTACCGGGCAGCCCACAGTTTTCCTTTTGTTTAAACGGGTGAGAGTTGGCAATCAACAAGGTTTAAAATGAAACGCACTTATTTAAGAAGTGCGTTTGAAAGATTCCTTTTGAAAATTTATAAAATTCTAAAATCCCTCTAAAAAGGGCCCTTTTATTACCATTAGTCCAAAGATTTATAAAATTGCTCGTGAAAATAGACATTTTAAGAAGACTTAGTATTAAGGAAAAACACAAAACAAAAAAAATCCCATTTTAGAGGGGGAAAGAACTACAATGAAATTCAAAGATTTACTATGGGGCAAATTCGTATGAAGAAATTAGATGCTTTTGTACCTTGTCCCTGAAAACTTTTATATTAGTTGTTTTAGAAGACAAGAAATTTGTTATTTCACAACCATTTTTGCTAAACATCCTAATGGACCTTAAAACACATTGGGAGGCAGTTGAACAAACTTCTTGAATGACAAACCATTGTTTTGCATCACATAGTATTATAAATGCCAATACATCCACCTATATCTTGTAGCTAAGCCGAAGTTTTTAGTTGATGATGCAATATAAATTTATACCGAGGATACAAAGTTGAAGTAATGAAGCCCCTGATTACATGCCCTCCTTTTTTATTCGGAGATGTATTTTGAATGCGGATGTCTTTCTACAACATGGTGATGCTCAAGATAGTCAATCTCTTTAGTAATGTTGAGCATATTCATCACAATTCGTCATATCCTGTAGCGGTGGGCACCATGCATTTCTCCGGCAGCGGAAGTATTCGTCCGCTTTACCCTTTCTATATATTTGCAAATAAATAGGTAAACTTGACGGGGTTTCTACTCCTCGCACCCCTCTGGATAAACCATGTAGTTTCCTTTTCATCAAAACACCTGTGTCACCATAACATTTTGGAGTTCTTTGCCTTTAGTAGCAATTTTTGAGCTACCCGAAGTGAAGTTCGCGATGAATATAGAGAAAAAAAGTAGAAATAACAACATGATTCGACTACTTTTATGCTCTAACATTGCATTACAAGCTCGGAAAATTTAGAACCGTTTTAGAACTTTTTAGACTAAAAACCAAGAAAAAAAGTAAAATTATCCCTTATGTGTGTTACTTTAGTAGTTTTAGGTTGCCAAACCCTTTGGAGCAAAGCAAGAAAGACCCCAAAAGATTTTTACGATATATATTTTGCCTCTGGACTGCATATATATATATATATATATACACATATATATAAAAAGTCTTATATATATATGCAATTCGGTATAAATTTATACCAAGATTTCTCCAGTATAGATTTATAAATAAGAGTTCTCTTTCTTGTCGAATATATATATAAAGTATGTGTATATATTATATATATATATATATACAATATATGTATATAAATTGGTTGTCCGAAGGTTATGCAGCGGTATAAATTTATACCGAGAGCTGTCATGCGTATAAATTTATACCGTAGAGAGTTTCGTGATAAATTGAGGGAGCTCTCACGGTATAGCTGGAGATCCAACGCCCAAAACACATCAACAAAAAATGAACTGTTTGAACTGTTTGGTATATGGTTGGCTTTGAGGGTTTAGAGCACCAATACCGTAGGAAAATTTCGTCCACTTTGCGGGCGCTGCTCTGCTTCATCGCCATAGCCAAGCATACTCATTTCCGGGCAACTCGGCGCAAATCGATCGTCCAGCGATGGATTTATACGATGGTGGAACCATTTTTGTGGGCAATAGGTCGGAGATGACTACAAGGCGATGGTTTTGGGCACCATCAATATATGCTAGGTTTACTGCCACAGAGCATTGGGCTTCTAATTCCTGAAAAAGGCATGACAGAGACACCTGCGTCAAATGAAAGAGGTTCGTTTGCTCTTAAATCTTTTACAATGTCAATGTGTGTAAACTGTGTCAGCAAATTGCTTCCTTTTTTCGGCCTGCACTTATGCCACGGAATTTGGTGCCAGATTGCTTAAACAATTGCTTCCTCAACCGCTAAGATAGGGAAAGATGTGGTGGAACCATTTTTGTGGGCAATAGGTTGGAGATGACTACAAGGCAATGGTTTTGGGCACCATCAATATATGCTAAGTTTACTGCCACAGAGCATTGGGCTTCTAGATCCTGAAGAAGGCATGACAGAGACACCTGCATCAAATGAAAGAGGTTCGTTTGCTCTTAAATCTTTTACAATGTCAATGTGTATAAACTGCGTATCGACAAATTGCTTCCTTTTACGGCCTGCACTTATGTCCTGGAATTTGGTCAGCAGATTGCTAAAACAATTGCTTCCTCAACTGTTAAGATAGGGAAAGATGTTGCGTCTCATCGGAAAATTAGAAGCCTAGCATGCCTTAACGATCAGACATGCACATTGACACTCTCTAGAGAGACTGCCTAAATATTGAGAAAAATGAGGTTCTTAAGCAGCTTCAACAATGGACTATTAAGCTTACTTCATTGGAACAGTCTAAGTAGCTAGAATTTGAAACATCTCGATGGGCCAGTCTCGAGGAGTCCTTGAAAGAAGCTCAATCAGCTGCATGGTGTGCAGAAGAGAAAGCTACTGTTACTGCTGCAGAATATTATAATTGCAACCAGCTGATTGAGAAGTTGTAGAGTGAATTGCGGGCAATAAAGGCAAGATGAAACTTCTCTCCCAGCAGGATGCTCTTCTTGCTACATGTCAAGCAATTATCGACAAGGCAACAGTTCGACGGTCATGATTTCTACATGATATCAAGGGAATGTAAGTTTTTAGGGCGGCATCTTTTTGGGATTTCCTAGCTTGCCCGCAGCTAGATAGAACTCTCGGCTGCTTTTATTATGCAAAACAGTTGTAGGTGAGGGTGGTCAGATGCAGATTGGTTTAAAAAATCAAATAAATAAAGGGCTTTGGCGACTATGGCATCTTCAGATCACCTGCCGGAACTCCTCCTGCTTGGCGATGGTAGCTCAGGCTCCAGCTTTGGCGACTGTGGCATCTATAGATCTAGCAAAACTTCTACTATGGCATCTACAAATCAGATGTGCCGGAACTCCTCCTGCTTGGTAAGCCCATCATTTTATGTCATGAAAAATCAATTTATGTCAATGAATTATGATGAAAAATAAGCTTATTATAGGCGGCAAACCATCCACATTATTCTGAGCCTTGATATTTTCTCTACGTTATCACTATTGGATCATAAAACTTATGACTATCAATCAATGCATTTCAAAAACCAGGTCCATCCAAAGGCAATGAAATGTTGGTAAATCTAATATTTCTAAATGATGTGACACGGTACATGCGTAAATTTAGGATTTGATAGATGTTTACGTTTATGTTTATGCCACTGAACAAACGATTGGCTTACCAAATATTTGAGCAAAGTCACAGATGTTCCCCCTGATCATTATCATGTACAATAGAAACTGTTTGATGGACTACGTGTTGTTAATGTTGTATGCTTTCCTTTTCAGACGCTCTGTGCAATACTTTTAAAGATTACAAAGTTTAGTTTGTGCTTAAATTTTGCAGGCTCGCAGCATTGGATCAGGAAAGAAGAATATAAGGCAACATTTCCAAGGTAAAATTGTTTATCTCTTATGGTTGGTGATTTTAGGGTAAAAAGTTAACTGATCCTCTTTCTTTGTATAACATTCAGATTGATGGGTCTTGCCACCACACTGTCGAAAACTTTTCACAGCAAATCAGATAAAAGGAGGTAATTTCTTTTCTAGACCAATTGATAACCACATTATGTGGGGAATACAAGGCTAACATTATTGTATTACTATCTGCAGCTTGATTCTATGATGCAAACAGTTCCAAGCCAAATAGTATGGAGGGCCAAATGGAACTAACAGCAATGATGTGTAGAGCCAAATCATGAAGAGTACTTTGCAATCTGGAAATAATTCTCTAATTGGTCATTTCGATGGAAATTCAGGAATAGAGTAGCGAAGGGTTCCCTATGCAGAGACATAATACAGGCTTGGGAACTTAAATCATAGGGTGAGGTTTTTGTAGAGGGACAACATCAGGACCAAACTCTTCTTCTTGGCAGTTCCCATCAATTATAGATTTTAGGACTGTTTCTGCAACGCCTCCTTCTGCAATGCCTCCTTTTGCCTATTTTGGAAATTCTGCGTTTGTTCTAGCAGAGCCAGCTTTTATCTGGCAGTTAAGTAGTTGCAATTCTAGATCTATTGGGCATATGATTACCAGCTATAAATCTGATGCATAATTTATCTCATTCCGCCATCCGGGCCCCTTTTAAGAATTATACCACAGGCTCTCTGTTCTTGAGTGACTTGCCAGGTCCAAATTTAAGATGGTTTTACGGAGTAAGGAGAGCACTTGGTTTAATGGACAACAAATATGCTGCCCTTCACTACATCACTCTCACAATAACACAGCACTACATCACTCTCACAATAACACAGACAACTTATAAATTGGCAATGTTACTTTTACAATGTTAGTGCTAGAGATACGATGCACTTGGCAATGTTACTTTTACAATGTTAGTGCTAGAGATACGAAACACTTAGTGCATCGCATATTTGGCAATGTTACCTTCACAATGTTAGTGCTAGAGATACTAAACACTTAGTGCATTGCATATTTGGCAGCATATTTGGCAATGTTACCTTCACAATGTTAGTGCTAGAGATACTAAACACTTAGTGCATTGCATATTTGGCAATGTTACCTTCATAATGTTAGTGCTAGAGATACCAAACACTTACTGCATCGTGTATTTGACACCCCAAATGTAAACACTATGTGCAACAGAAAAAAAAAGTCACAAAAACACACACGTCTTTTCCTTTTTGCTGTAAATGCTAATGGAATCTGGGGAACATAGTAGCATTTGACAACCCAAGTGTAAGACACTATGTGCAACAAGAAAAGAAGTCACAAAAACACACACATCTTTTCCTTTTTGTTGTAAATGCCAATGGAATTTGAGAACATAGTAGCAGTTAAGAACATCAACCAACATGACCTACAGAAAAAAATAGCAGATCTCAAAATTGTTATGAACAAGCACAAGATTGTTCTACTCAAAGCTCTCAGAGATACTGATGCAACATTATCTAACATCAAGGAGCTAGGTTCCTTTCAAACATTGTTAAACCTTTGAAAAAAATTATTACGGTTGGATTATTACTGCACGCATTTCTCATTGCGATCAAAACATGTTTAGGCTCCCAACTTATGCTCAAAGAACGCGGGCACTATTATTAGTAAATTTATACCTTTGAAGTCCACTTGCGGTATAAATTTATACCATGCGAACTCTCTGGCATGTTATATCCACACAACACTATCTATTGTAGTATAAATTTATGCCATCTAGAAATTTATTTTGAAGACGTTATGTCCACGCATTGTCATCGCGGTATACATCGATCTATAGCAAGGCGAATGAGCAAATAAGAGCAAGTATATAAGATGAAGCGGCGTCTTCGACTCCAACTTACACTTCAAAGTGTAAGTTTGTTCAATGAGGCATACTTTCATGTGAAAATGTTTGCTTCGATGAGGCAATGTCAAAATGTGTTGCATTTTTTACAGTTTTGTTCATAGTTTTGTATTGATTTTGAAAACTTTGAATAAAATACTTTGGCACTTTAGTGTGCTTGTCGTTTTTTTTCAATGTCTATTTTGTTTAGTTTTTGAAAATATTACTATTTCTCAAACCAAACTAGGGGGCCAAAAGGGATATCAAACAATTTTGAATGAAGGCTAAGTTCACACCCCCCCTCAAAAATGATGCCTAAAATTTTCAAATTGTCACACTTGTCACAAATATACCACGAAAAGGGACCTTTTTGGGGGGATTTTGTGGAATCTTTCAAAGATTCCTTTTAAAGTGCGTTTATAGCAAATTAGTGCGTTTCATTTTAAACTTTGTTAATCCTTCCTGCCATAACAGCCACTTAAAAGTCTGAATCTTTTTGCAGTATCAGGAGTTCCAGCAGTGCACTAGCTGAGGTAAAAGTTCGTCCTGATCCAGCCCCAAACTCCCTTTTACTATAAATGGTTCTCTGACTAGCATTAACTTGTACAGAGTTTTGACCTTGTAACCCTTGCACTCCAAGCCTTTCTCATCTTTTAAGATCCATGTCTCTGTTGTTCCAAGGGTTCCTGACACCACATCTATCCTTTTGATAATTGTCTTGTACAGCCTTCTATTTGTGAATGTGTCTCCCACTTTATTCTTTATCACTGACCATGAGATCCATCTGTTGTGTTCCAAAGATCAGAGGTCGTTGAGGATATGAATCCCTTTATTTTGCCAGATTGAGGCTGATTTAGGATGTACCATAGCAAGAGGAGCTGCATCTTTGTTGCCGACATGCTCATTCCAAAAGAGTGAATGTGCACCTGTTTCCCAAAGCAGATCCTTGAGCCTAAACCACTTTGAGACCTTTTGCCATGCTGCTAGCAAATATCTCATCGTCAAATATCTCATCGTCAGTGATGTCCTTTTATCAATCTTGAAGTCATAGTAGGTTGCATTTGGAAGCAACGTAGGCACCGAAGCCTTACCTTTAGGATGACATTTCATTAAGTTATACTTGATAAACTACATGGCTGGGGATTCTACCCACCAAGTAAGGCTCGGGCCAAACTTGTTTCATTTGCTAGAACTTGAGATTGAGTCCATAGGTCTTTGAGGCCTAGATCTCCATCACTTTTATTCCCTCGCATGCCGACCATGCTAGTTTTGGAAATCCTTCCCATAGAAACTCTTATGTTGTTGTACTGCGTCTGAAGGAAAGAGCATCAGTAGATGTGACAAAAAACAATTGTCCCCAGGTAGCGAACTTGCAAGCCAACGTGAATACCAAACACAACAGGATGTCATGTTTTGCCCATATTAATGGCAGCAATAATGATGTCATTTTTCCTTGGTGCCCTCCATGTGGTCTGGTGGCTAACCCAATTCCTAAAGTGGCCATTGTATAATCTTTCTATTATGCAGCCAACGTTAATGAGAGCAAAATCTTTCAGTAGCAGCAAAGTTGGAAAGATGAAAATTGCAAAGTAATCTGGTGTATCAGCACCTATTAGCTTAGAAGCAGGAGGGTCATTGCTACATCCCGTAGGAAAAGCAAAATCTCCAATATGAGTGCCTAATATAAGTGAAGGGAGCATTCGCAAACCAAATCCACACCGTAGTATCAGGAGGTAGAATCTTTGGATGTATCTAAAGAGGATGAGGGTGATGGAAAAATGGGGCCGTCTTACCTAGCAACCGCCACGGTCATGTTCAAGGTTCATGTAAAGAAACTGCCGTCTTACCATTTCACGCTCACTGTGCAACTTCTTAACAACATTTTCACTTTTATGGGCAAAGCTGAAGGTGGAGGGCTGCGTTTCCAGGAAAAGATGGCAAGTAGGGCGATTGTTCCGCACCAAAAAATTTGGCCGAACTCTTAAAATTTACTACCGAATTCACTCTCACTCTCGGTTCAAAACCAAATGTACTATCAATTCAGATCGATCGGGGTCACATTCGGGCAAGAGACGGTTCCATCGGTCCGGTTCACTTATTAGGCACATTCACGGTTCGGCTCGCACCTTTGCGGATGTTCCTACAAGGGACCCGGCAAGTGGTCCGAATCCATCCCCATCACCGCGATTTCCGGTTCTAGCTCTTTCTTAGTTATAAGGTTTTCCCTACTAATCGATTTAGATGGTTCTAGCTCTTTACTGGGTTATAAGGTTTTCCCTACTCGGGTTTTTTAATCCGAATGGTAATTGTAGTAGTTATTGTCTAAATTGGTTTCTATGGAAGATAAAAACATAAAATGTTCCTTTGATTTTATTTTATTTTTTTTATTTTTTTTCGAAGGCAGATTTTTTATTTATTAATAGAGAAATGAAAGTTAGAGATAAACAAAAATTACAGATAAACAAAATTACAAGACACCAAAACAAAATTCATCTAGTCCAACCTAGGCTAGAGAGTCATCATCACCATCTCTTCCTAGCTTTCGCCCATGCACACTTGAAGTATTGGTAGAACCCTTGCATGCCCACCATCATCATATTCTCTGGGTCAGATGCCCTTGGGTAAATTTTTTGCCATGAGAGAAACTTTATAGTTGAAGGTGGCTATAATTCTTCTGTAGTCTAGTGGTTTTTGCCCCATTGCTACATAAATCCTTAGTGGTCCAGTTCCCATTACATATACCTGCCTTCTATTATGTTGTTGTAATTGCGGCCCGAAGGAAAGAGCATCGTAGATGTGACCAAAAACAATTGTCCATGTAGCTTAACTTACAGAAGCCAAGCGTGAATACCAAAAACAACAGGATGTCATGTTTTGCCCATATTAATGGCAGCAATAATGATGTCATTTTTCCTTGGTGCCCTCCATGTGGTCTGGTGGCTAACCCAATTCCTAAAGCGGCCATTGTATAATCTTTCTATTATGCCTAACGCGTTAATGAAAAATCTTTCAAGAGCGGCAAAGTTGGAAAGATGAAAATTGCAAAGTAATCCGTGTATCAGCACCTATTAGCTTAGAAGCGAGGAGGGTCATTGCTACATCCCAGTAGGAAAAAAAAAATATCAATATGAGTGCCTAATATAAGTGAAGGGAGCATTCGCAAACCAAATCCACACCGTAGTTCTTTCTTCCCTCATGCTGGCTGCACCAAAATCCCCCCTAGTTTAGGTTCTCATCTGCAAGTGGTTGACCTTTAGAAGTTGATACATCCTGTTTAGATCCCATGCTTATTGCAAAAATATGTCAAATCCAATCTGAAAGCATTTGTCAGAAAGAATGGCCCAATCTTTTTGCCCACAACTAGTTTTATTGCATTTTAACATCCAGAACATCACATCCTAATCCAAAACATCACATCCTATATTATAATGTTATTGCGTAAGTGTTGGACCCAGCCCTAAATCCAAAGGTTGAGATTTAAGTTTAAGATTTAATGGTTGAGATTTAGACACCTAGGATTAGAGGATGAGCAGAGATCCAAAAATAAACAAAGGAAAAGTCATTAGGTTTTTTTTTTGGCGCAAACGAGGATCCAAAAATACACAAAGGAAAAAGGTCATTAGGTTTTTTTTTTGCGCAAACGGGATCGTGCTATGCCAGCTTCTTCGAGCAGGGCACAAATCAAACCAGGGGTTTCCCACTTCTTTGCATAGCAGCAACAGTTTATAACCACATTTTTGGCCGGCCCGAGAGAGTTACTGAGAGCAGAAAGCCCTTTGAGGAACATTTTGCCCGATTTTTTTGTTCTTGATTTCTTTTGCCCATGATGAAAAAGCGAATGCGATGATGAACGAGAGAGCCGAGAGGAGCAAAGGGAGATCCAAACTAATTGGTTCCTAAATCGCCCTAAATTTGGCCGGTCTAGATCATTTCTCAAGGTCCGATCGCCTAGACCGACAGGGGATTGAGTAAGCACAGTGAAATCCGGCATGCGTGATCGAGTTGTTAGTGCGATCGAAGGATGTGAATTGGGCTGAGTTAGCCATAATGAATATTGGAAGTTTATTTCAGTTTTTGGTTAGAAGGTTGGATTTTTTCTTAAGGTCCGGTTTTATCTGAAGGATTTGGGTTTCTTTTGCAGAGGGTTTTCGTGCCCAACTTTCTTTGGAACAAGGATTGGAGCAGAGCATATAAAGCCCTATTATCTTGCGGTAAGAGCTGGAATAATAGTTAGCTCTGGAAGCAATTTAGTTTAGCTGCTCTCTTTCCAGAACTTACAACATCAATGAGGGGATTCTCGAGCTTTGAATTATCTTTTTGGCTTTGAGCATGGAAGCTTTGGGCTCAAATGTGTTATATCTATCTATCTATCTAAATTTCCAAGGTAAAATTCTTAGCTACACCTCTAAAGTTGTGCTTTTTTAATTCTAAAATGTGATGTTCATGGTAGAAAGACGAGTTCAAGAAGATAAACCATCCATGTACTTATCATAGATAACCGTGGAGAAAACGTGGTCTCTTATGTCTACAACCATTTGGTCCTGAGTAACATGCGCATCATGTTAGGAAATGAGAACTGTATCATTACCCTTTATTTATTTTCATATTGAACTTTTACTTAAGTTTTGCCATCAGGATGCGCCCATTTCAAGGTCCAACTTTTCTACACTGAGAGAAACCTCATGCCTAATTTCATAGCCACGACATGACTCAAGGGCATTTACACTGGTGTTTCATCTTTTGCATGGCCAAACATGTGGCCCTGATCACCTGCTCCAATTTCTTCAGCAGACTTAGTGAAGTGCCCACCAATCTTATCCTTGGTTGTGATCTCACCAAATATTATTATTACGTTTGATTTTAGACAAGTTTCACATGCAACCCTGCTTTCATTGATAAATATGAAAGCACTGACCATAACATCAGTCAGAACCATAAGAGGACCATAAGATTGCATCTGTAGTATTCTCCATGATTTGTGTCTCATTGATTGTCCTTAACTTGAGATGAGAAATGTTTGTGAACAATTGTAAACTAACCATCATATTTGGCTCAAAAAGTTGAGACTGGAAAATGCAATGACTTACATATTCTAAATCACTAACTAAGATGCATAAATGCATAAATCTAAATCAGGCACCAGTCCCTGCTAAAAGCTGTGAACCTCAATCTCTTCATAGAAGAAGTTCTATGCAAGATAAACATATGCATTGAAGTTTATGTGTTAGAAGCAATGGTTGAAGTGAATCCGTTTAAATGGCTCAATTTTGCAACAAGTTAAGAAATAAAAGATGTCAAGAATAAGAGTTCAACTGCAGAGTTTATACTACACTCTCGAGTTTATACTACACTCTCTTCTCATTCTTCATATAACTTTACAAGGTTCAAACTAATCCCGAGCAACGCTGTGCACTGTTACTATGTTTGGACATTTTTGTTAAAAAAAAAAGTTACTGCACACTTTCCTCATTGCAATCAAAACATTTATAGACTTCGAACTTATGCCCAGCAGCGCTGGGCACCCTTACTAGTCCTATATTATTAACTTTTAGTGTAAGTGTTGGACCAGCCCTAAATCCAAAGGGTCGGGATTTAGGGTTGAGAATTTATGGTTGAGATTTGGACACCTAGGAACCCTAAAATAAACCAAAAGGTCGTGAGGTTTTTTTTTTTTGCTATGGTGGGCTAGCCTACTTTGCCACCAAAGCAAACAGGGCCCCCGCTTTATGGTTGATCGCTTAAAAGTGCTCAAAAAGAATATGGATCCGGGCGGCCACATCTCCGGGCTATGGCGATCGAAAACCTTTTGCTCCTCCATTACTGCGTATAAATAGGGGAATATGGATCCAGTGGGCTGCTCTTTTGTTTTGTCTCGGTTCGCACTAGGATGGGGAAAGCTACTATCCATCAACGGAAAGCGGGATCTCTTCAACCAAATGTATTAACGGCTTGGTTTTGGAATCAAGGGAGATTATCCTCTCTCTGCAGTGATTATGACTAAATATTACAACACTAAAACCAGAGGCGCTTTTGTTGATGTGGTTTTCGCCATGCAAGGAGATCCGGAATTCTCGCGGGTCGCGCGAGTTTCGATTGTGATTTCATCGAGGGATTCAACATCGCATATTCAAGGCCTCCCTTTTCCTTAGATCTAGGCGGTTGGGTCCACTGCCACAGAGGCAGATTCTGGTGCCTTTGCAGGTATACCTGACGGTTCCTACAAGGGACCCGGCAAGTGGTCCGACTCCATCCCCCATCCCTGATTTAGAAAGAGTTCTTTCAAGAGGTTATAAGGTTTTCCCTACTCGGGTTTTTAATCCTGAATGGTAATTGTAGTAGTTATTGTCTAAATTGGTTTCTATGGAAGATAAAAAACATAAAATGTTCCTTTGATTTTATTTTATTTTATTTTTTGGAGGCAGATTTTTTATTAATAGAGAAATGAAAGTTAGAGATAAACAAAAATTACAGATAAACAAAATTACAAGACACCAAAACGAAATTCACCTAGTCCAACCTAGGCTAGAGAGTCATCATCACCATCTCTTCCTAGCTCGGCCCATGCACACTTGAAGTATTGGTAGAACCCTTGCATGCGCCCACTATTATCATATTCTCTGTCGTATGCTTCGCCAAATTTTTGCCTGCCATGAGAGAAACTTTATAGTTGAAGGTGGCTATAATTCTTCTGTGGTCTATTGGTTTTTGCCCCATTGCTACATCACCTTCCAATAGCACCAGAGTGCTACTGTAATCAGGGAGTCCATCACTTTAGTACATTTGATCATTGCAATCTGTGGCCATTGCATGTCATTGATCGAAATTCCCAAGATGGCCGCTGCCCAATGCCAAAACTGATTGATACGGGGGCAGAAGAGCATATGGTCGATGCTCTCTGCTTCAGAACATCCTAACGGGCAGCCCACAGTTTTCCTTTTGTATAAACGGGTGAGAGTTGGCAATCCTTCCTTCCATAACAGCCACTTAAAAGTCTGAATCTTTTTGGAGCACCAGGAGTTCTAGCAGTGCACTAGCTGAGGTAAAAGTTCGTCCTGATCCAGCCCCAAACTCCCTTTTACTTTAAATGGTTCTCTGACTAGCATTAACTTGTACAGAGTTTTGACCTTGTAACCCTTGCACTCCATGCCTTTCTCATCTTTTAAGATCCATGTCTCTGTTGTTCCAAGGGTTCCTGACACCACATCTATCCTTCTGATAATTGTCTTGTACAGCCTTCTATTTGTGAATGTGTCTCCCACTTTATTCTTTATCACTGACCATGAGATCCATCTGTTGTGTTCCAAAGATCAGAGGTCGTTGAGGATATGAATCCCTTTAGTTTGCCAGATTGAGGCTGATTTAGGATGTACCATAGCAAGAGGAGCTCCATCTTTGTTGCCGACATGCTCATTCCAGAAGAGTGAATGGGCACCTGTTTCCCAAGGCAGATCCTTGAGCCTGAACCACTTTGAGATCTTTTGCCATGCTGCTAACAAATATCTCATCATCAATGATGTCCTTTTACCAATATCTACCACGTTTGAAACATTTCCATACATTGAGCAGAGCAAATAATAATGTTGGGCAATATTGCATGACGGACCATCTCCATGATGCATATCATAAATTTGTTCTTACCATATGGAAAGCTATTGGGTTAATGGGTTCATATTTTATTCATATGCATTTTGAATAACTATTTTGCATAGATATATTGGCAACTACAGAGGTTAGAATTCTCCATGCTCAAACACAGTTCAATTTTTGTATGTTCGGAACTTAGATTCTTTTGATTTAATGCAAAACATCTTTCGTAACGAGTCGTTATGGTCAATATTCTTCTATCATGCAGGCACTGAACACAAGGCAACAAAGTGCAGGTTCAAATTATGCACGTTCCGTTAATCGCCTCTTCATGTCTGCCATGTCCAGCATATCTCATTTATACATGAAATCTATCGAGCCATTTGCCGTTCCAGAAGATGTGAAGAGGTATAGTTAACTGTTTTATTATTTGAACATCCAAGTTAGTATCATAATCTTTTTATCCGAACTAAACATTTAATGTTTATTGCAGCCACTGAGTAAGCATACTCAGACCAGTGCAGCACTCGAATGAGAAAGGAATGCCAAGTTTGAAAGATATGCTAAAAAATACTCGAAGAAACTCATCTCTGGATCGTCCCAGATGGTTGGGAAAAGGCTTTGCCAGGATGTAAAGTAACTGTGAATGCTGACATATCTCATGTTAAGTGTTTAGATTTTCTTCAGCAATTTCGAGCACTTACAGACATATACATCAAAGATACTAGGTGATGCTACACGTAACACAAGTCGGCCTGAATTGCCTTGCAAATGTTTTACCGGTTTTCCTGGTCAAACATGACACTCCCGAAAAGTTTCGTAAGAAAACCCAAGAAAGACCGTGAGAACGTAATTTTCATTTTTGAGTTTTCGGCCTGAATTGCCTTGCAAATGTTTTACCGGTTTCCCTGGTCAAACATGAGGCCTCCCTGAAAGTTTCGGAAGAAAACCAGGAGAACGTATTTTTGCATTTTGGAGTTTGAGAACATCTTCGGGTGCTATTGCTAATGGTCTTGCGCCTCACAGTGGTCTAATTCCATATGTGGCAACATTCTTTGTGGTGCAATGTGCATCTCAGTCCCTTATATATATATAAAACTAGGCTTAGTTTTCTAAAATTCTATAAAATAAAATAGGAGATTGTTGAATAGGACCACAAGAAGAATTGCGCCACATCTTGAAACATAATTGGAGTCATAATTGAACAAGGACAAGATTGGCATTCATTTCAATTTATGATGAGACCATTGCATGAATATAAGATTTATAGAAATCCCTATTGTCTCAATCCAGTATGTCAACCCTTAATATGCCTCAACCCAGTCGCAATGCTAACACAAGTGTAAAACATAACATTGTGCTGAGTCAATAAGTGGGAGATAAGTGCTTATGTCAACCCTTAATATGCCTCAACCCAGTCGCAATGCTAACACAAGTGTCAATAAGTGGGAGATAAGTGCTTATGTCAACCCTTAATACTAGTTCCGATGCCCAGCGTTGCTGGCCATCATATAGGACCTGTAAACAATGCTAGGCATCATGTGGAGGCTTGTAAATGTTGATGTGCATTCCATTTATACTATTTGTTTTGGGTTGAGAGGGGCACCATTGTGTATGATGCTATGTAAGAAGAGTATCTCAGGATTCTGTCCATTTAAGCCATTTGAGTTGTATACAATTGAGTGGCCTATGATAGTTGAGTGGCCACTTTGTTTTCTTATTGCAATTTTGCACTTTAGGTCTTAATTGTTGGTATTGAAAGCCACGTTTGGCATTGCCATGGCATAAGAAAATATTTTGCCATGGCATAAGAAAATATTTTTCCATGTTATGCCACCAAAATTCTATGTCATTTATTGTATGGTGCTTTCTTAGCCTGACAGCTGCTTTTTTATGAAACTGATGCTTCCTATCTGGTGACCATGTGCTACTTCTTCCTATAAGGCCATTTGGGCCACTATGTAATAAGGTCTTGGACCACTTTTTATTAATAGAAAATCATACCTTCGTACCCTCAAAAAAAAAAAAAAAATTCTATGTCATTTATATACAATTGAGCTACATGTGATAATTCTTATCACCCTACTAGTAATGGTGCCCAACGTTGCTGGGCAGAGTTTAGTAACCTGTAAATGATAATCTTGGCAGGAAGCACGACGTTTTGGAGTTGTTCATATTTAATCTTAATGCATGGTAGAATATTGGTCTTTCAAAAGCAAATGTTACACGCAGCCCCACTCTAATGTCTTTTTGCCTACTTGCTAGACAATATGCAATATCACTTGGCCAAGACATAGGGCAATGTTATAAGGAATTTATTCTCGTAGAAATCCATCTCTATTACATAAATTTACTTGTTTAAACGTGGTTGTGGCACTATAGGAGGTTGTTGATCATTGCAATATTCTAGAACATGGTTCCATATTAAGGATGGCCATGTCCAATTGAGAAGCTTGTCATTTCATTCATTTTGAAAATTTGATGGTTCTAGAATGCATAATGTTGTCATGAGAAATTCAAGCTTAGCTCAACCTTTATTAGATAACATTTTAAGATCAATCTTTGTTAAGATAGCATCTTAAAATCAATATTTTCTGCCTCTAGAATGGCATGTTGTCATTTAATAACTATACAATTTATAAATTTCTGATGGTTGGGCATAAAAGACTTAGTGAGGTGATTGCAGAGCTTAAGTTGAAAACATGTAAAAACAAAAAATTGTCTTTATGTTTGGTGTACCATATGTTTGATGTATATCCATTTTGTCATGATTCTTTGTCCCCTTGTGTTCTATGTTCTTTATTGGTGACATAAAGCTGCGTTGAAGAGTTATCAAAGTTGCCTATGGAATTCTCATATATACCCCTTTGTTTTATGGTGCAAACCTTTCTTTTGATTATTTGCCTATGAAATTCTCATATATATGCCCTTTTGTTTTATGGTGCAAAACTTTCTTTTGAATTGTTGGACACTCTTTGAATCTAGAATCTTAGACATAAAACCATGGCATACAAAGAGCGTGTTTGAGAATATAGGATAGGCATACTATCATAGTATCATGAGTAAATTTTGAATAAGTCTCAGGGTCTACAGTGTTTAGCTAAGTGAGCAAGTTATGCTTAGAATTTGATCATATAAGGCTATATGATCCAAGGTGAAACATGGGAATATATGATAATTATTTATAAATACAATTTATAGAAGTTTTTTTTTTTTTTTTTTTTTTTTTCAAGGCAAGATATTTTTTTTTTATTAATAGTATGTAGTAAATACATTTATTTAAGGCTCCAAAATAGCCAGATAGCCTAAACGTGTCAACACGGGTGCTCAAAAGCCCAAGTGTGGCAGCAGAAAACAAGACCATTCCAGAAGTTCATCGAAAGCAAATATCCCATAATGCATGAGGATGCTGCCACCTAAAAACCACCCGAAAATACAGGTAGACAAATGTAAAGGCGAAGGGGTGTCTTCCCGCGCGTTAACTTGGCCCCAAAATTCACATCTGCATAAGGATACTACAAGGAGGCCGCTTACCCTGTACTAGGAGATAAGTTGTCTCACTATCTTCTCCAAAAGCCAATGCCTTCTAGAGGCCTCCCCAAAGGGTGGTCTACTACTTCTGCCTCTACTTTTAGTCACCTGCTTGGGCATCATCCTCATTCTACTCAACCAACCATTAACCGGAGCAGCAAAGAATGAATGCCTTTGGTCCTCCCGATCCAAATGCCTCGATTTTCCCTTGGCATGGCCTTCTTTCATAATCGCCTCCTCCGCAACCACACCCTTCTTAGTTTGGGATAGAAGTGAGCCAACATGAAAAAACTAAACTCCTTCCAAGATACAATATTAGGGCATTCAAAATCTGTTAGAATCAGCACCAAGCAGAAGCAATGCTGCCACATTCCACTAACGCCTTCCATGACCTCACCAATACCCAAGCTAAGGCAACCTGTTTCTTGTAAGTCGCTTTGCACTCCTTGAGCATCCACCGGAAAGTTTCATACAAAGGGACAACACAAGAACTAAGATGCTAAATACAACACAAGTCTGCTCAGCCTCAGAAAATCATTGCAAAATAAAAGTGCCTAAGATGCCGGCTGAATAAGTCTTGAGCACCAATCTTGCAATGATCAGCCTGCAGTCGAGAAGAAACATGTCATACCCCAAGTTCGCGGTGCCTTTAGCGGACAACAATAGAGAGGCCACTTTGCCAAGTTCGTTGCTGCTCCAACTAATCGATGCCTTAACCCGTCGACTAAGAAAGAAGCATTTTCTTTTCATGTTCATAAACCTCCAAGAAAACTCAAACTGGTTGCTATGGCACGTATAATACCTCTCCAAGATAGGAGCTATAACCCGTACCTCAAGGCCCCAAATTGCATTGAGTGCAATAAACTTCCTTTACTTCGCAGTGAGAGTGACCTTTCCTTTCTAACGACCCGACCTCGATGAAAGAACCAGCCAAGCAGCCCACAAAAGAGAAGGATGTAAATCGTGCCATAGAAACCCCATGTTGGAAACTCCTTCGCCGCAGATCAAGTAGAGCAAGAAAGATTGATGCGTAATGGCTTAACTCCACTAGCTGGTTTAATCCGCGAGGAAGAACGAGCGAGAAGGCTTCACGACCTCGGGTCTTGTGCTGGCCGGGATGTATCTTTAGGAGTTTAGCGAACACCTAAGATGCCTCTGCATAAGACTTGATTTAAATGGCCCACCTTCAATAAATGCAAAGAAGCCATAGAATCGAAGAAGCCGGAGCGGGTTTTCCAATCGGCTACTCGTCCAAAGAACCAAGATGCAAGAAAGAGTCTCCAAGGGGATCCGGGGAATGGGCCACGCCGCCGCCCTAGTCAGTCTCTAAACCCTAGCCTATAGAAGTTGCACTTGTAGCCAAACACACTAAGCATGGTAGAAACCATGTAAAAAGAGTAGCATTAAAGTGTACCATGTGTCGAAGTTGGCAATAATTATTCATAGCTTAGTCTAGGCCCAAATGGAAATGGTTCTAAGTGGAGGGCACATAATAAATGATTTCTTAGTATTTTGCAAATGTACAATAAATTGATCTTTCATGATTATACACCCAATACAATTAGTGTTTATCTAATACACTAACAACTCCACATCAATACCTTTTCAAATTCCACAAAACATTTTGCAGCCCTTAAATTATCATGACATGACCGAGATGAGATGAGCATGTATTACCTATATAAAATGATAAACCTAGAGCAAGTTGCTCAAATTGTGTGGCGTAGATTCATGTCCAAATCATTTAAAATGTATGTGAATTTAAAGGCGGTTAAAATGTACGTAATTTAAAGGCGGTTAATCTAACCACGTTATGCAATTTGCATCTTCAAATTGCATCTTCTATTCTTTTGATCCGCAAATTTTAATATGCCCTCGACTTACTCCCCTGCATTTATGTCACATGAGTTTTAGTCAAGAGAGGTCCCACCGGACCATTCTTTCATGATACCCAACTCCCTCGCTTGTTAGATCGTACTTCATCCACTCCAGTTGCCGCCCATTCCGAGATGATTCTAGTTCGCTTTTTAATGTTCAATGAAACATATGCTTCATAGATTGCATTAGCGGTTGCATTTCCACCAAAAAGAAGAATAGATGGCCAAATTAGACATTATTTTGTAATGTAGTTATGTCTTCAAAATGAAAATAATCTTTTGTAAGAGGTAGCAATTGAACGGCTTCAGGGCACCCTGAGCATTTGATGCATATAAAAACCCAATATTTGAGGATCTAAAACGCAAAAATCACCTACATTTTTACCCTTGAGCATGTAAACCCCGAAAAGCGTGAAAAGACATACGTCCATTTTGGATTTGAAGCACCGCCAACCAAAAAAAACGTAATAGAGAACTTAAGTGCCTCAAAGCCGTAGAAGCAAAGGAAGGAGGCGAGAGTTAATTGTAAAGCATGAAGAAAATGTTTGTGTGCAAGAAGCACAATGAGAAAAAATCTGGAGCTGCCACTCACGATTTTTCCCCGCAACATATTTCAGTTTCTAAATTTCTACTACTATAAAAGTCATCTCATCAATTCATACAACTCTAAAAGTGACTTCATCGCAGTATGAAATATGAATGTGGAGATACTTTGGCCCAAGACAATATTGAAAGAAACAAAATGAAGATGGCAAAAGAAGTAAACCTAAAATAACAAAGCCCCTGTCGCTTGGTTTTGCCTTATGAATCGGTTCTACAAATGAAGAGCTTATCCCATATCAAGCAAAAACTTACCTCATTCCTTGTCGATCGCCCAACCAAACCCTCAAATCTCTATACGCCAAAGTAGATGACAAAACATAGATTAAAGAACTGCGGAATACGAGGATACGATCTCTGTGTGCATGATAATTAACCTCAGTTTAAGATAGAGAAAGCTTATAAGCACCCACACCCAAGCTCAAAGCTGCAATATTTCAGGCTTTTGTTCTTCTCTCCTCTTAGAACCAAAGCAAATTTCGGTTTCAAAACCCAAACAATGGGAGCTCAAAGTTGCCGCTTGAGGACGTGTGATGCTACCGGCCAGTAATCTCAGTGCATAGCCAACTGGGCTCAAATATCCATAAAACCCGAATAGAGAAAGGCTTAAGAAGCTTTAAATTAAAAGGCATCCGTAGCTAGCCGCTATACTTACATAATATGATTCCAAAATACGTGAGCTATTCTTACATGAAAATTGAAGCCGAAGCAAAACATAGCATATACACCGGAAAGCTTTCTTTATCGCCCGGCTTGTATCTAAGTAATTGCACATAGGCCACGGTTGTTGCTAGGGCTTGGACGAGGGCTCGGGGCTCACAAAGCTCCTCGATAGCCATAGCCAAGTGCGAACTCATTGATGCTAACACAATGCTAACACAAGTGTAAAACATAACATTGTCTTTGAGTCAATAAGTGGGAGATAAGTGCTGGAGAAAAATGTTGGCCTCTTACAAGATAAAGGACTCAACAACAAGTAAGTTCATTGACATGTAGTATAGAGCAAAATGCCAGTTGCAAAATATTGAGACCGTTAACAAGTCTATCATCAACATGTTTCCAACTTTGCCTAAGTAAACAAGGATAGAAAAATTTGGACCATAGTATCCAAATGTAAGGTCTATCATTAACATGTTTCCAACTTCGCCTCATACTTGCTATGAACAGGCACCACTCAAACCTCAAAAATGTAAGATGCAACACTATCTAACATGAAGGAGCTAGGTTTCTGTTAAAGCTTTAGAAAGTTTTTGTTATAATAAAAAGTTACAAAAGTTGGATTATTACTGCATGCTTTTCTCATTGCGGCCAAGATATTTACAGGTTGAACTTATGCCCAGCAACGCTGGGCAACGTTACTAGTCTAATATTATAATGTTTTAGTGTAAGTGTTGGACCCAGCCCTAAATCAAACGGTTCAAATTGTTCGGTGTAGATCCGAGGGTTGGGAAGTTATGTTGGAAAAAAGAAAAAAGGGGCTAAGCCCTAATCCTGCATGAGCGAAGACCCTATCTCGCTGCGCTACCTATGGCTCCCTACGATGGTGGTATGTGATGGGGCGGGAGTGATCGATGAATTGGTGAAGCTTGTGACCACGTTTTTCCTCTATAGATTTTCTGGGTCTTATTACCTTGAGTTCCACCAGGATGGGAAGCGCTTTTTTACATTTTGCTAAGGGCTCACAAAGCTATTGTTTCTTGGCTACTACGGTTTTGTCAATGAGAGCACAATAGGTTGAACCCTCACAGTGTATCGTCTCTTGCCACAACCTATAGCTGGTTACTCCATGGATAACCTTAAATTAGATCCGGATGGACGGTTGAAGTTGTACTCTTGGACGAACACATCTATACATTTAATGAGGGGAAATGGTTTTTTTGGCCAAGAGCCATGTTCCATTCAAAAGAAATTCTCCATTGCTTTCGGTTCAAAAGCCCCTATTTGTAAAGCCGACGGATTTGCTTCCGATTTTTGAGGTATGATAGACATGCTTCAATAGGCTTTTGGAACTCAAGGACAATCATGGGAAACTTGATGTTCACTACTTGGTGTGAATGTTATGCCGAACCGGGTTTTAATTTGGGCTATCAAAGTCGTGTTCGCTGATTTTTCTCATTTTCTCGAGGTTACTTTATTTATTCTCCAAGCGACACAAGTTTCTAGGCCTAGAAGCTCATTGCTTCCTATGTTTCTACATATTGAGGTAAGTTCTTATACAATTTGCCTTCTTTTTGTGTTCCCGTTTCCTCTTTTGTTGTTCATACCTATATTTTGCTGCAAAAAAAAAAAAAAAGATAAATAAATGTACAATGTACAAAACAGCGGGTTCTGGGGCACCTATAGTCCATAATTTTTGCCATGGAGGATCAGCATCCCAGCCTATCAACACCGAGCAAATGCCACCCGGTTAATTGATAGACATTGACATTAATGGATGACAATGCGCATAATGATCCATACAAGATCAAGATCCTTATTGATTGCCTTTGACAACGCTTATTTGGTTGGCACCACCCCAATCTTCATGCGAATATTGGTCAAAAAGTTGACAAGAAGAACTTAATCATCCATTATGTCCACAAGTTTACAAAAATTTATTGCGGATAACTTGAAAAGACATATTTGTCTCGGGACTATGAAATACACACCATGTTCTCTTTATCCACGAAAGGCGACCATTGGTGCCCCGCAAGTATTCAATTATTAACATGAGCATTCATTCAGCTATCCATAAAATATCATACAGAGCATGAAAAACTCAAAAAATCTACGAATAAGAATTTGCGCTTTTAGATATGCCTAATGGTTGTATGTCAAAATGTTCAAATAGCCATAGTACTTTTTCCACAAAGGAAAATTATGCCGATAAATAGGTTGTGTGCATCAAAGAAAATGCAAGCCCAGTATAACCTAATATCAATGGATTGCGGCGACGAAAAACTGCAAGGCTGGAAAATGGTAAACCTGCTAGGCCTAGAAGCTCATTGCTTCCTACGTTTCTACCGGACTTTAATAGTTCTACATGGAAGTAGGATCTTCGTTTTTGTCAGCGTAGAACATTTTGCTCTTTATTTTATATATCATGAGTTGCAGAAAGAAATGATCTAGACAAGAAATTGTGGAATGATTAAGGGTGACTGCATGCGTCCTATTGCTAGAAGTAAATGAAAAGAAGCTCGATTTAATTCATAGTCACGGTTTTCTTTTTCTACCTTTAGTGCACATCATATTATCTCATTCTTTCTATTCTACTTACAGGTTGCTCAAAATGAAACGTAAGCGGTAGGTTCAATAAGTTTTCAACTTCACGGTGAGATGGATCACCATGCGGGTGCACGTGCATTAGCACATTTTACATTTATTCATCGTGAGACGTGCTGCAGTGAGTAGTGAGTTAAAATGAAAGGGTAATCATGGCCAATCTTCCGTGATAGTAGCAACAAATCCATACTATTTCTTAGAGTTAGATGTGTTATCTTCTCGAGTTTCTTCGCATGTGGGCTGCTCCATCGTATTTCTAAAAAGTCACTTTTGGATTTTGTCAATGAGCTTGATGAAGAGCTATCAGGTTCTTGGAAAACAAGAGTAAGGGATCACAGTCCAGAGATATTCAAGCAATTATTGCAGGAGGATGCTTCAAGGTCTTTTAAGCAGTTAATTTTAGAAGCAAGGAGCTAAGAAGTGAACTATCCAGAAGATTATCTAGAAGATTATTAGGCCTCCGAATAAGTACTTTTACAATAAGTACTTTTCTGATCTATTGTCTCGATTACCAAGAATTGGCGGTTCTCATAAGTATTGTAAAAGGAAGTGATGTGTTATCGGCTGAACATGATTTAATGTTGAAATTCCATTACATTATTCTATGCCATGTCTCCAAAGCTTTAAAAAACAAGAACTTAGTCTTCTTTTTATAAATTTAACACCGAGCACTAAAAAATGTAGCCGACTTGGAAGGTAATATTTGAATTGTGACTTATCATATATATTTGTTTTCAATGGTTAAAAACAGAATCTCATTTCCTACAGATATTACATTAGGCACACATGCAATACATCTACATATATTAAGAAATAATCCATTAAGTCCATCTTTATTCAAGAAAATTCATTAAGCCCACATTTCGTCTTTTGCAATGTTTCGTTTCTAAACGGCAAGAGCCATGAACACAGGTTTAATATTTAACTGCACACACAATTAGCATCATCTAAGTACTTTTGAAGGCAGCTCTAATTAATGGTGCAAAGTACTTTTCAAGATAGCTAAACACACAATGAACAAATTGTCTTTTAAAGGTAGCCCTAATTAAAGGTGCAAAGTACTTTTCAAGATAGCTACAGAGGTGCAACACACTATGAACAAGTTGTCTACAATCACATTAGAAAACACAATAAATGCAATAAATACAATGCCTTCAAAAGTTACATGATGTTGTTAACATATCCATAGCCACAACGCATTCACGTTCATATACAAGCAACAAAAGAGAGTGATAATATGAGATTTAGCACACAACATCAAGAACTCACAGACATCGATATTTGCAATGTAGAGGTTTCCAAAATGATTCAACGGCCCAAAATTATCAGAAGCAAATGCATATACTCCCAATATTTGCATAGGTTGGCAATATTCTGAGGTTCCCAAATCCAGTTAGTTCTTTGGGCATAGATTATGTTAGTGTGCCCATTTTATGGTATAGTGTAAGGCATAACCTAATAAATATATTTTCCAATTTATATGCAATAATCCCAAAAACGGGGGGGGGATATAATTACACATATGCGTACAATTTTAGAGTTGCATGTGCTAGAATTGTACTTATGACTCACAATACCTATCAATCATGAAAATATTTAAGATGTGCGTTGCCAATTGAGTTCTACTTATGCTTGGATTTGATTTTGATAACATGCTTGGTTTATTTGGTCCCATATTAATACTTCCAAGCAGTTGATCTTAATAAGTCTTTACTATAAATCGGCTCATCTACCCTTAGGGAACAGAGGGAACTTAGGTCAAACTTTGATCCCTCAAAATTGTCCTGGGATTTCTGAAAGCTTTGATGCAATTTTGAAGTCCGATCCTGCTCATGGTCACATAAAATTACACTAAAGGCGATCGATAGAATACCAACACCATGGGATCATTCTTACAGTAAAGGTGATATACATGCGACTACTTATCGTTATGCTACTATGGCACTTTTTGTTATAATAAAAAGATTATCGCACACTTTTCTCATTACGGTCAAAACATTTACGGACTTCCAACCTATGCCAAAGAACATTTGGCACCATTCTAGTTCAATATATTAACCCACAAACTAATATTGCTTTATCGTGAGTGGTTTCATATAAAAACCTGTTAAAAAATCGATAACAATTCTTTTTTGGGGCCTTGTGAATGGAGAGAATGCCACATGGCATCACGAGATTCATGGCGATCCAACTTTCATGACATTGTTACATCGTGCTTGCTCTGGTCTGGAGTCAACAGCGCGCAGGATCTTAGAAGCCATTTCCAAATTGCAATGCTAGAAAAGGCCGCTGAACGCCCAGGCTCTATATAAAGGAATTTCCGAGTCCTCTTCATTCATTTAGGGAGGAATTGCAGATGGCCTCACATGGGACAATCCGATAAGAACATGGCCTCACATGGGACAATCCGATAAGATGTAAGATGTACAGTGGTCCATCCTTTCTTAATTTTAGTCTACTCTTAAACAGAAGCCAGTATAGTCTTTGCCCGGATGGCAACAGATCAGGCGATTCAAAGCTTATCCCGAAGATGGAGCCATCTACACAAGGATCTGCATGGGAAATCATCCCAACCATGCATTTTGAAGATGGAGCCTCCAAACAAATTTTTGGAATCTTAACAACACAGGGTCGGTTCGAATTAAGTAGTCGGCATTAACTAAGTTACTTACAGGCTTTGCAACAGAAAAGTGGCCATAACACACGAGCTGCATTTCTGACTTTGTATAGCCACATGACAATGACACGATCACTTGAAATAGTCGTATTTCTGGCTTTATAATAAAAGAATTGCCACAGCACATGATCATTCGAAATACCTTTCTGACCCACAACACACGATCCATAAAAGAATGGCTTACAAATCCATAAAACGGTATTGCAAGGCAAATAGAATGTGGAGCCGACGTGATGATTTGAATAAATCTAATCTTATATTATAATGTTATTGGGTGGAATGAAGCAACAAAACCCTAACCCTAATTTCGGAAAGCAAAAAAAATATGGAGAACCTATGGCATTAGATCTCAAAAGCGAGCCAATCTTATTGAATCTTTGGATGAGGAGCTTCTTGATGAATTTGTATATTTTCAATTTCTTGGGATTATGAATAATTTCGTAGAAAGCATCTTCGAAAACCGAGGGTGATGGTTTTATTTGCAAGTTAAGGCATTTTGGCAATCATGTAAAAGATCCACAATGGCCAAATCTTCAATTCAACAAAACCGACATTGATATCATGCTAACATTGGGCCTTTCTTTGATGTGTTCTATATTTAAAATATGGCTATGATTTGTTGGTAAATGGGCCATATGTAAATTTTCCGTTTGTTTTGAACCGTTTCAGTGTCTTTCCTATTGTTGTAAGCAAACACCTCTATACTTGATAATTTACATGTATATATTTGTATTATGCAACATATTCATTAGATTCATTTATCGGTGACTTTTATGATTATTTACCTCACATTCAATGAACGTAAGTGGGGCTTATTTTTGTAGCATGGCATATGGAAGAAGTGTCATGCTTTGTTTTCATGGTATCTTCAAAGACACCCTTTTGGTCCGCTTAACAAGAAAAGCAAAGATTAAAGTAGCATGACAACAAGAATGCCAAATTATTGGACCTTCAAAAGTCTAAACCGCAAGAATGATGGCACGCTTGTGGAGCTTAGGAGCTTAAGAAAATCTCGAAAAGAAAAATCGCGACCTCGCCTTAGGAATCTAATAATATTGTAGTGTGTATTATAGCAGAAAACAATCATTGTGATTTTATGATGGTTTGCGCACAAGTGCACGAGAATTTTAATGCACACCAATGATTTATTGTATTTGTTGAATTGATATTGGTTTTATGGAAGAATTCCCTATATGTTTTGGTATTAATTTTCATGTCAAGCAATTCTCTATATGTTTTAGATTGACGTTTTGAAATCTTATTTAATATGCTTTGAAATCTCATAAAATAAAATGATGTCTAAAGAGAATGGAGGATATAAGTGAGGAGGATGGAGGATTGGTTTTCAACTCATCATCAAAGATTCATAGGTTTTCTTATTGGAAAAAGAAAGGCTCAACAAATAATCAAAGATCCATAGTTCAAACAAATAGTTTCCTATGCATTACATCATGTATTTGAACAATGAATTTTAGGCAAGATTGACAATTAAGAACACTATAGAAGAACAACATGATGACTTTGATTAAATTCCAACATGTCATGAGAAACAAGTCAAAACATACCTATCACAATTAAATTACATGCCCAAAAGTAAAACCCGGTTCTACATGATGTTCCTATGCAGGATAATAGAGTTTAACATTGGGAAGTTAAATCATGCTACAGCAATAGCATCCTAACTAGTACATATTATTACGACTATGAAGCACATGGGTGGAATGGAAGCAAAAAATTATGAGCCATGGATGTGTCTATAGTTTAATAGCAAGGGCCGAGAATCTTTGGATGAGCAGTTCAAAACTGAGGGTGATGGAAAGCTGCCGAGTGAATGTTTGCATTTGTGTCAAATGAGGGAGCTAGCGTCTAAGCTAAACTCTGACTCTGTTGTTAATACTTACAAAGCAAAAGCCACGGTCTTGGGCTACGGCAACGAGTTGATGGTTACAGTTACTCTTAAAAGTTACACTTTTACGGGCTCTGCTGACGGAAATGCTGAAGGTGGCGGAAACCCTCCTGGCCTTGTCTACACCTCGGATCTGGACAAACTCTTGAAACTTACTACCAATTTCACTCTCACTACCCATTCCGATCTTAGCATCTGCATCGGATTCTATGACGACGATGATCAGCAATTTGGCATGTTCAAATCTAATGGTGCCCTTCAAGATATAAAGGGTTCCTACAACGGAACCGGCAAGTGGTCCAGCAAGCAGTGCTGACTCCATCCCTGATTTAGACAGTTCTAGCTCTTTACCGTTATAAGGTTTTCCCTACTCGGGTTTTTAATCCTGAATGGTAGTTGTACTAGTTATTGTCTAAATTGGTTTCTATTCTATGGAAGATAAAAAACATAAAATGTTCCTTTGATTTTTTACAATGCTGGTTGTGACCTCCTGCATCACATGTTGCTTTGACTTGGAACCCAAGACCGCCGACTTGGAAGCCAGAAAGGCCATGCAGTCGTTGTACAAAGTATTCCTTATGAAAATACATGTACAAAAGCACACTAACAATCGCAATAAACACCTTAGTCCTCGTATGTATCCCTTAGGAAAATGCCTATACAAAAGCACAAAAATAATCGCAATAAACAACTTAGTCCTGCCATAAAGGATCCCTGAAAGGAAATATCAAGAATTTAATAGTTTTTGTACAATGGTATCCCATGGAGATCCTCAAGCCATCTTAAAGATACTAGTAACGGTGACTAGCGTTGCTGGGCAATAATGTGGGAACCTGTAAATGCTGGGAACTTGTGCATTCATGTAGAGTAAAATTTGGGCTCTTGGATCATTTTGCGAAATGTAGAGTAACTTCTGGGCCCTTGAATCATTTTGGAAACTTGTATAATGCAAGTGGCCATGTCTATGAATTGTTGAGGTTGTTTACTAAATCTCATATAGTCACTCTCTGTTGCTGCCTTTATATGGATATGGCTATGGATGTGTTGTGGAAAACACCATGCAACCCTTTGAAGACATTGCATTTATTGTGTTTTTACGTGGCCTTAGACAACTTGTTTATTATGTGTTGTATCTTTATCTTTAGCTACTTTAAAAGTACTTGGAACTTCTAGTTAGAGCTACCTTTTGAAATACCTAGAATGGCGTTCATTGTGTGCGCATGCCTTTATGAAACATTGCAAAGATGAAAGATGGGCTTAATATATTTTCTTAAATGTATGTATCCCATGCAAATGGAATCTTTATTCACCTTCTAAGGCATAACATTAAAGACTTATAACATATATAGCAATTACCATGTCGTAATCCACACTTGCCCTTGATTACTGTTAAATTTGGTTAAAATTATATCGTGCAATCCTTCCTCCACCATCCTCCACCATCCAGAATTCTTTCTCCACCATTACACAATTAATAGTTCTATTACAATTAACAGTTCTTTCTCTACCATATATTTTCACACGATTAACAGTTCTTTCTCTACCATAAATTTTACAGTTAACAATTCAATTACAATTTTACAATTCCATTCACAATTTCCATTACAAGAGTTTCCATTACAACAGTTTTCAAGACTTTCCATTACAAGAGTTTCCATTACACCAAAAACTTCGTTATCCCCAAAAACTTCACAGATAAAACTTGGTCTTTAAGACCATTATCACTGAAAGTTCAAAACAGAAAACCAGATTTTTTGTCGCAAATAAACCACAAAAGCAGAAAACTTGGTTGCAGATAAAAGCAGAAACTTCAAACAGAAGAAACTTTGTACCAATGTAATTCATGAAGAACCAGAACCTCGTTTCAGGGCAGAGACTATCGCACCAAACAATGCTGCACCATCGACACCAAAATTGAATGTGCAATTACTAAAAGAACCCTGATTGCTGATTGTTGGCGCAATATACTTCCCAATCGCTCTAGCACTATCTGGATACGTTTTGCTCAACTCAGAATAGAAGTCTTCATCATAATCATCCTCCTCCTTCTGTATTACTACTTCTGATTGCTTTTTGACCAACTGTTGATGATCAAACACTTCAGAATCATTACTAGGAGAATCATTACCAGCACGAGCCGCAGTAGGAACAAGCACAGTAGGAACAATGCTGGTTGTGTTATGCCATACTCATACCTCCTGCATCACATGTTGCTTTGACTTGGAACCCAAGACCGCCGACTTGGAAGCCAGAAAGGCCATGCAATCGTTGTACAAAGTTTACGGTTCATGGCATTCCTTATGAAAATACATGTACAAAAGCACACTAACAATCGCAATAAACACCTTAGTCCTCGTATATATGTATCCCTTAGGAAAATGCCTATACAAAAGCACAAAAACAATCGCAATAAACAACTTAGTCCTGCCATAAAGGATCCCTGAAAGGAAATATCAAGAATTTAAGACAATGGTATCCAAAGGTGTGGTGTGCTTACTCCCATGGAGATCCTCAAGCCATCTTAAAGCTATTTTGGGATAAGGTAGCATTTTCAAACATGGATACAAAGGAAACATGATTAGGCAAAAAATGCGCATCACACGATTTGTTCTTGTATTAATATGACTGGTTTAGAACATTAGATACCTTGCATCCACAAGATGCAAATTCTCTCATACTAGTAACGGTGCCCAGTTTGAGAACTTATAAATGTGAACTTGTGCGTTTGCTTAGAGTAACTTTTGTGCCATTGAATCACTTTGGGAACATGTAGATAGTAAGTAGCCATATTAATAGGGCAGGGATTTCCACAAGGGAATATTCCGAGACGAGGAACTTTCCCGGACGTAATCCACATTAGGGTGAGATTACGCCCCTGCACAAATTTTCCCTCTCTCTTTCTTTCGGGGTGCTCCGGCGAGCCGATCGTCGTCTTTGTAACAGTTTTGTGTTTTGTAAGAGGTTTCAGCGAGCCGCTGCTTGGATTCCCTACTATTAGGCGATTTTTGGTAGGATTTTGTTAGAAAATAAAAGGTTTCTTGAAGATTCAGGAAATTTTGATGGCTTGGAGCAGTGCAAGCTTGTTTTGGCGACTTGTGGCGACTGTGAGCTTGGTTTGGCGAGTTTTTTTTTTTTTTTATACGAATTTGAATAATAGGAGGCCACCTTGACATATGGATATTTCCCTTATCTTTATGCTGAATTATATTAAAATCATGCCCCCAATGGCCCTTGTTAGCAACTGATTGTTCGAGACATATATCCTATACAAACATGAGGCACATGTCTAGACCACTACTTTGACATTCTCATCCTAGTTGTCCTTGCTTCCTAAATCGCTCTGACCTCTATTTCGAGTTAACCAAGTGGCAGAATATTGAGCAACTTATGCTTTTTCCAAAATAGCTAAAATAGTCTATTTCACCTTATTTTAGTGTTCAAGAATTCCTAAAATGCCAATTTCACTAACCAATAAACAAAAATAGATCTTGTATTGACGATTCGGGTTCGTGACCTAATCCGAACATCGTGAGCTCCATCTACATATGGATTAGGGTTGCTCTCCTCTTGCCAAGATAATGGGTTCTGCCGCTAGCTTCAAACCCACTGACCCGAATGGAAATGCACCTCTGTCTTGCTTTTGGATTCCGGTAATGGCCGTTGATATATCTTTTTTCCTTAAAAAGCTGTTCACAACTTCTGGAATGTATTCGACTTGCTAATTATAGTTCCAAGATATCTATCCCTAGGTTATTGTTTCATATCACAGATTTCAGATTTCGACCTTTGATGCTTGCTTGATGCGCCGATCCAGTCTTGATCTATATGGCAACAAAGAGAAAGATGTTCCTGTTGTACCAGTGCTGCCCAATGTAAATCTCATTGTTTCTGTTATTGCTGAAGATACTCAGGATAAAATCGATGGCAAGATTGCCAACATGATGAATCAGGTTCTTGCAATCTCTAATATTTAATTGCCGCTTGTTTTTTCTTCACAAATTGCTCCTTCTATAGCATTTAATCCTTCTACAGAGTTTGGTTGTGCTTATTTCTATCTATTGATCCTCTATTTTAGTTCGTTTCCTCCTCTTTATAGTTCCAATTTCCTTTCTCTCCCCTCATGTCTTGCATCTGTCTCTTTTGATCCGAGTGATCTTTTGTTTTCCTTATGTACGCATATGTTTCCAGTTAGATTTGGCTATAGTTTCCTAAGTTCTTCCCTCTATGTAGCAATCTATTTTTGAACTATAAATCTCTTTGTTTTTCTTTAGCTTGTTAGATACTCTGTGACACTATGTCAAGCCTACCAGGTTGATCTAGACTAATGTAATTTTCCCTTTTTCTTGAATCTGCTACATCTTATCTTATGGCTGCATTATGTTAGCTAAAAACTTTCCATAATATCTTCTAGATCTGCTTATGCCATGCTTATGCTGAGTCTTTCTCCTTAACTTAGATCAATACTTCGGACCTAACCAAACAAGAAATGTTATGATATATTGCTGGATCAATAGTTTCTGAACTGTTGCATTATGGTTTGGCTTGGCCATTCGCATTTTTAGAGGATGTATATGAGCTCGTTATGTATTTTGAGTTATTTTACAACCCAAATAGTCTCTTCTATAACCTAGTAGATATCGTTTTTTATCATTAACTGGTAACCTGCTTATAGAATCTGCTCATACCAGGTCGATTTAGACTAATGCATTATTCCTTTTTTTCCTGGTTCTGCTACAGCTTATAGCTTATAGCTGCGTTATGATGGCTACTTCAGCTTTCCATAATCTTATAGATCTGCTTATGCTATGCTTATGCTGAGTCTTTCTCCTCAATGTAGATCAGTACTTCGGTTAAACTAATCTTAAAGTTTTTGCAGCTTTCTCTTTCTTAACTCTAAGGAATTATTCTTATTGTGCTCCTAGCCTAGTTATACTTCTGAACTGCGGATATTAGCCAGAAGTCAGAAAACATCTGAATCAACGTCTCAAGCGAATCATTAGAGCAGTAAATGCACTTATTTTGCAGTAAATCATTATTGTGTAGACTAGTTACAGTGCCCAGCGTTGCTGGGCATCATGCATGGGCCTATAAATGTTGGGAGCCTATCAATGCTGAAATCTTGGCCATGCAATTTCCACATTAATTATGCAATTTTTTCATTTTCTCATACTTTTCAACAAAAAACCCACAAACATGCAATTGCCTAAAGATGTAGGTACTTTTATAGATTATAGTGTTTATTGATTAATGTTTACATGTTTTGATTTTGCTCATACAAAGAACAACGGATTTGCTAAGCACATAATAAGACAACAAAGTTATCTTTTACCTTATGGAAAACCTCAAAAAACAATGTCCATCTTGTGCATATTGGTAGAATTTGTGCATTGGTTTTGCTCTATTGTTTGTTAGTTAAGGGAGCCTCTAATATACATCCCTGTCAAAAGTTGTGTTATGAATTTTACTGCCTTGTCTTCTTTGTCAAAGGTCCATATTGCACAATCAACATTACATCATAAATTATTTATGTATTTTAGTCTTGTATGTTATATCCAGTCTCCAAATTCACAATCACCAAAACATTTACAGTCCCCAAAACATGTGTTCTTGTGTGTTCTTACGCCGTAAAAAATTACAGGTCAAAACCCAACATCGAATTTTGAATTTAAAAGGACCTTGGGGTTTCTTCCTCACAAAGGACTTTCTTTCATTGATTCTGTATTCAGATTGGAGGAGTTTTTTAATAAATTGTATTTTTTAGAATCTATCAATGATCGATAAAAAACATATATGCTTTATTTGTAAATTGTGAGACTAAGTTTTGTAATTGCGTTCTTATTGCAATGGTTTTGTGTTTGTGTTCTTACTGCGATGGAATGTTAGCGGCTCAAATAGGAGGAAACCAGTCAAGCTTTCATTTTATTGCTTCCTGGCAAAGGTCCAAGCTCATGAACTATTTTGCCACCAAGTGTGCGAACATCTTCAGCTACATCATCTGTTTTAATGTGATCCACAAAATTTTATACGGCTAAATTGTTCATGGTAAGAATGTTGGATCACACCCTCCTATCAATTATAAATATCCTGCAGGTTGGCATGTCAGACCTGTGCTGTAAAAAACTATTTAAAAAGACGTTCTATTTTTGCACCCACTCACCTGGTTGGAGATCAAGACATTAGAGATGGACTTTCTTAGATTCTAATGGATCAAAACTCGAAAGAAAAAAGTTAATTGGTTCCCTCTTTGAGCTGGTCTCAGTTTATATCTAAAGACAATATTTCTAGGTATTGTATTGTCCCTATGGCATACAATAACTAACAATATTAGAGCAGCAACGTTACCTCTGGAAAGTTCATCCTAGCATCGGCTGCCCCAAGCACTTCTAATGCAAGAATATTGTATGGTTTAAATACTTTAACTGCATCAGAATCCATCACAGCTTTCAGCTGTTAAGAGAAAACAGAACGATTTAAGGATAACATTGGTTGAAAAATATAAATCTACCTGTCCAGGGATGCCTTCCATATTCCTTGTTAATTCTTGTTAATTCTGCTAATACATCCCTCAAAACTCTTAGTGTACATCAAAACGTGCAATATTAGATATCAGATATCTGATGCCTGCCAAATGAAAAATGGTAGACCATGTCGAAATTGCAATCAACAACATTCAAGGGACGTATTCTTCTGAGTTTAATTTAAGGGTAAGTACTTAAATAAAACTAACCATGGAAATTCTGTGCCAGAATCTTGAAATGAAGATTGGTCTGAATTTGTGGATAGAGATGTCTAGTGCAATGATATACCAAGAACCTGCCAGTTTTGAATTATATAGATGACAAAGCTATCCCATCTGGTATAGGCTGCAAGAATGCGCATAGAGAAGGCTGACCCCATGCAAAAATGACTTCCTACAATATGACATCACAGTTAATTCTTCAAACTGCAAGGAAGATGGCATGTATGCATTAAAAATCAAAATGATTTCGTAAGAAAATCAAGACAGTGCTTTTAAAACAAAGGAGCATGCAGCCAGAAATACATGCAAGTATATTCCTATCTCCATAAGTACTACATTCTTTGTCTATCTTCTAGCTTCTAATATCCAATACTACACTATTATGAGCACATTTACATACCAACAGGAGTTCTTGCTTTTGCCAATTCTAATGACGGACTGAGTTCTTGCTTTTGCCAATTCTAATGACGGACAGTAACTTTTGTGCCATTGAATCACTTTGGGAACATGTAGATACTAAGTAGCCATGTGTATGTAATAGGGAAAGTTCTGGTTGAGGAAATTCCACGAGGGAATTTCTGGTATGGCGTGGTGAAGGCCTAGCCCAGTCGAAAGCGAGGGCTGCCTAGGGGAATATTCCCGAGGGAATATTCTGAGACGAGGAACTTTACCGGATGTAATCCACATTAGGGTGAGATTACGTCCCTGCATAAATTTTCCCTTTCTCTTTCTTTCGAGGTGCTCCGGCGAGCCGATCGTCGTCTTTGTAACAGTTTTGTGTTTTGTAAGAGGTTTCAGCGAGCCGCTGCTGGGATTCCCTACTATTAGGCGATTTTTGGTAGGATTTTGTTAGAAAATAAAAGGTTTCTTGAAGAGTCAGGAAATTTTGATGGCTTGGAGCAGTGCAAGCTTGTTTTGGCGACTTGTGTATATTGTGAGCTTGGCGAAGTTTTTTTTTTTTTTTTTATATATGAATTTGCATAATAGGAGGCCACCTTGACATATGGATATTTCCCCATTTCGGGGATTATGATTGGGGAGCCCAAAAAGGCTAATGACGGATAAGAGGGAGATACAAGCAACAACGCACTAGTCACGGAGATGGAGCAACCGCTTGGATAAGGTCCACCAGCGGTGGATGGAAGACATGGCGCAAGCACAGGCCGACATGAAGGGGTTCTTTGCGGCCAGATTGTACAAGTCACAAGCATGGCTGGTGGGATAGATGCTAAGGAAAAGGATGTGGGCGGTGCGGGGCAGGCTCCAATTCCTTGATGAAGCAAAAGGCGACAGATGAGATGTCGAGGGAAGATGCTCACATATAGAGAACCATATGGCCCACTTACGGCAAAGAGATGCGGGACCTCCGAATGGAGGTGCAACTTGGTCCGGAGTGCACGGGATCGTCTGCACCAGCACCCCCATACCGAGGCCAAGGTGGCTCGGGGAATCAGCGGTGCCGTGAGGAGCAAGACATCCAGCACGCCCGCCTCAACCTTATTGCAGCGGGGATTGGGAGGAGCAAGGCGAGGATTTGCAGGTAAGCTTACCACCACGGTACTTGCAAAGCTCAATTACGGTATTTTGTTATCAAAGAGTCCAATCGGGTCGGAGGACCGAGCATGAGACCCTCGATTAGTTAAGTTTGCGATCTTGGATTGGGAGGCAAAATCTTTGTTGTTGCACCGCTCGGTTGCTTGAAAATGCGTCCATATACGGATACGGATCTCACGCCCGCTGCAACAACGGGGAAAGAAGCCAAGAGTTGGTCAAGATAAGAGAGATTCGACAAAATTTGGAGGGCTCTTTGGTTTGGTTAATGGCAAGATGAAGGTATATGTGCCTCCTCGTCGGATAGTTGCGAGGAAAGACTCCCACGAACGGCGTGTCCACGGGGACAGAGGCGGTCGGGGGGCATCGAGGCGAGGCGAGGCCGGAGAGGCGGATTGAGGCCTTCCACAAGCTGCGGCATATCCATCGAGGGTCCGTGGAGCGCGGCTGCGAGTTATTCCAACCACGCAGGCGTCCTCGAGGCACTCGGGATGGGTCCACGGCCCTTGTCGGCATAGGGAAAGTGTCTTCGCATTGTTTCCCGGCGGAAGAGGCGGTGGCTTGAATGGGATCGCGACAGAACATGGACATCGTCTTCTGCGGGGAGACATGGGAGTATGAAAGGGCATCGATTGCCGGACATTCGAGGATATCGGCATTTCTCACTTGCTAATGGCGCCATGGCGACGAGATACGGTGGAGTGGCTTGCTACTTTAGGGATGCCTTAGCATGCAAGATCACGCCAGAAGTCGATGCATTTAACCGCTACATGTGGGTGATGGTATTAGAGCCTGGTCATGTCCCATTGTTTCTTGCTAGGCTGCTACATTCCCCATCACGGGCTCTAAGTTCTACGGTACATGATCTGATCTGAGATGTCGGTGATGCCATTATAGGAAAGCGTATGATGACATAGACGCTATAGACAGCAGGGGGGGGTGTGTTTTGCTAGGAGATTTCAATGCTCGTCTGGCCTTGATTCGCGATCGGTGACCTTCAAAGGTGGCGCTAATGCTGATCCGCTTTGGCAGAACTGGCCGCTACTCGCATATACGGCACTCCCGGGATATGGTGGCTAGACCATTTTGGCGGCGCTGGTCCGGCTCTGCCGGTTTTTGACATGGTAATTTGTAATGGTATGCAGCGATGGCCACACTCGGGGGTGTTACTTGCGAGGAGTGATAGGCGGGGATGGAGGAGCTAGTGTGTTGGATTACCTTCTCACTCGCAGAAAGACTTGACATGGTTACACACTTCTCCATTGGCACAAACACGGGGGGATGAGGCTTTGTCGGATCACTACGGCTTTATGTCGCGCTGAATTGGGAGCACTCAATAGTGGAGACACCTTAAAGGGGCATGGAGGGTTATCATACATCCCACGCTATCGAGCGAGGGGCGGTATGAATGCGTGTTGGTGCGGGAGTTTAGGGGGTTTGATAGCTTCTACACCTTTGCAAAGGCAGGTGTGCTTGGCTGGTGAGGGCGCCGCTTGCGGTACCTTTAGAACTTCCTTTGCGGTGAAGGGCCCTCCAAGGAGGACACCGCGCATTTTCACGAGAACCCGTGGTTTGATCTGATTGCAAGGCTCTAAAGAGCCAGTGCGCTTAGTCATAGATCCACGGTTGCGGCCCATGCCCCCGCAAGACTATAAGCTCTTCCTAAAAGCCAAGAAGGGGAGATACATGGCGAGAAACCCGGGGCGCTTTGTTTGACATGCTCATGGTGAGCCAAAAGCTTTTGGCGTAGGTGTTATACCGAAGTGCCACGGTGGCTGGTAATGTAAGTGTGGAGCAATGGATGCACCACTTGCGGGGAGTTATATGACCCCCGGGAGCTAATACCGGGGTCGGATCAGGTAGGAGAGTCTTTGCAGCTCGCAGCGGGGAGGATGTCAGCGGGGTCTCGGGCATCTGGTGAATGGCAAGGCAAAAGGATTTCACAGGGGCTGCAGCGGAAGAAATTACTGGTGATTTGTTACGCATGGCATAAAAGCGCTTTCCGCCCTGGCATCACCCTAGGCGGATAGGCGCCTCCCAGCAGGCGAGGAGGGAACTCCACCCCTAGGTACACGTAGGTGGGCGTGACCTCCCGCAGGTTGTCCCGATATGTGAGTCACCGGGCGTGGGGTGGCGTGAAGAGGATATGAGAACCACCACTGGTCTTGGCGGATTCAGCGCATGTACGTAGCGGCCGGAATGTGTCTAGGGCATCCGGATGAGGGGTGCGCAACCACGGGGGTGTGGGCTAGAAGGTCAACATAGTCGCATAGATGGTGGCGGATGACACAGTGCAAAAGGCGTATGCCATCCCCATGCTTTCGATAAGCGAGGGCTTTATCGATCAATGTAGAGGCCAAAAGTGTTGGTGAGAGGGGCAACCCCTGCGGACCCGATACTCTTTTGGTGAATGCTTGGCGTCGGCTGCATCTGCAAAACAACTCTCATCGGACTGTATATGGCATTACGCACGGCGGCGGCAGTGATTGGTATGATCTAGCCCTAGCTTTTTCGGGCTTAGCGAAGTCCACAAAGCAACAATACAAGTCCTGCCGATGGTTAGAACATCTTCAATGTGCGTGCGGTGTAAAGATATGGGTCAATCGTTGAGTGGCGGGGGTCTAAAGCACCTGCTTGTGTGAGGGGCTCGCACATAGCGCCTCACGCCCGGTAGTCAAGCTGGCCTTTCGAGAATGCGATATGATTTTGGCAAATCTTGAACGACCATGATCGTCCGGTGGTGGCGGACGGTGTGGGTCGCCCTAATGAATGGGAACAACTCGCTTGTGGTCCATTGTCGGGGAAACCTTTCCGCAATGCTCATTGAGCGGGGGTAGTGAGGGTCGGCACAGTACGCCACCGCCCATTTAAGTAACTTCGGCACGCATACCATCGAGTTGTTTGCCTCCCATTAGCCGGTTTTTGCGGGCCCTCCACAACATCCTCCTCCGAGAACCAATGGGGGGCCATCACGTGGGGGTATGGATGTCTGGCGTCCTAGTGGGTCATAGATTTCTTTGCAAGGGGAAAGGGGAGGCTAAAAAGGGAAAAGGGAAAAAGAATACGTGTAAGGAAAATGAGAAAAAAGGAAAAGGATAAAGGTAAGTGTATGGGAAAATGAGAAAAAAGAGAAAGAGAGAAGGAAACGCGGGTAGAGCAAAATGCAAAAGAAAGGGAAAACCGTGTTGAATACACAAAAACCTCTTATAGCCCAATAACATTGGGCATGTTTCTATTATCTTAGATTTATGAAAAGGAATCTGAGCTGAAAAGGTTTCGTCCACACAGGTTTCTAACTTATGCCCAGCAACGCTGGGCACCATTACTAGTATTTTACTCTTGTTTTACTTATCCACGGCTCTTTTCTTATCCTAATTTTCACAGTAAAATCCAAATGTTTGTTTACTGCAATTATATGTTTACTTGTATGTGTATGTCCTCATTTTTACAGATTAGTCATGAAATTTTCTATTTGATGGAATGAGGTAGACAAGATAGACAACAAGACTTGGGTTTTGCAAGCAGCGAAAAACAGGTGGTCGAGACAGAGTTAGAGCACATTTGATACGTGATGAGTCAAACAAGGATGTTGCCTCTTGTAAAAGCAATCCTGATGAAGAAAGAGACAAATATAAGAAAATGGCAAGTGAGATGGATGCTGCAAGGTTTACTTCTTGAAATCATATGATGTAAGTTTGGGAAAGAAAGCAGAGGATCTTGTTACCATATGGAAAGAGGCAGTTGAATTTGTAGGCCCTGAGAATGTCATACAATTTGTGCGTGATGGTGAGAACACTAACAAATGCGCTGGAAGGATGTTACAGGACCAATATCCTCACATATGCTTCAGCCCTTGCATTACTCATTGCATCAATACTATGATGAAGGATATTGGTAATCTTGATTGGTGTGCTCCAATTATGGAGAAAGCAAGAAAAATAGTCGTTTTTGTGAGCTCACATACCAAGACTTTAGCTATGTTTCGCAGGATTAGCAAGAAAAAAGATTTGGTGAAATTCTGTGACACTCACTTTGGCTATAATTTTCTAATGTTGGAGCGCCTCATAGAGTGTAAAGATTGCATTTGCCACTTATTTACAGATCCCTCATTTCTTCGTTTGCCAGAGGCACACTTTGACACAGGTTTGGAAGCAATTTTCATCACTTTTGATGAATCTTTCTGGAATGATGCAAAACATCTTGGATGCATTGGTGCTGGAATGACTAAATTACTTCGTCTTGTTGATGGATTGCAACCTTGCATTGGTAAAGTATATGAAGGGTTGGATCGTATGAGTGCATACATACCCGGGGGTTGCACTTATACAAAAGGGGGTATGCCATGTGCGTGCAGAGGGTGACCAAAAACACCACCGTATACGGTTTTTTGAAAGGCAAATTTGACCCCTTCCGTATAAAACTTACTCCAAGTAGTGGTCAAAAACCCCCCTAACTCTGCAGTATACATGTGGAAATGGGTCCAAAAAACCCCCCTACAAGTCACTCAAGCACATTGTATGGCACCCAAAAGTGAATCCCCCTTGCATACATACAGAGTATAGAAAATGATAGTACACGGATTGGTGATTTGGAAGAGATATGCACTAGCAGGTGGACAGCCTATCATTATGATATGCATTGTGCCGCATTTGTCCTTGATCACTACAAGAGAACAGTGATTTATTGTCACTTTTTTTGTCACTAAAATATTATGTCCAAAAACTGATGTAAAAGTGACAATAAAAATGACAAAAATTGTGAAATCCAAATGACAATAAATGTGACAATAGAGTGATGCAACAGTGACAAAAGAAAGTGACAAAGGGATGGTGTAAATGTGACTATAATGTGACAATAGAATGATATAGTTTTGACAAAACTATGTGTCAAAAATTTCACAATAAATTGACTTAATACTGACAAGAGTAATGATAAACAAATGCTATAAGTCTGACTATAATGTGGCAATAGATGACACAACTATGACAATAGATTGACAAAGTTTTGACAAAACCATGTGTCAAAAATGTATCAATAGACTGACTTTAGAATGACAAAAGCAGTGACAAAGAAATGATATAAATTTGACCAATAGTTGTGACAATAAAATGTTGGAGAAAAAGTGGCACAAATATGTCAATAGTGTGCCAATAGAATGCCTCAAATGTGACAAGAGGGAGAGAATAAGGCGACAAAAAAGTGAATATAAATTGGCAATAAGTTGGCATCAAAGTGTCAATAAAATAACAATAAATAGATTTTGAAGTGACAATAGAATGACCAATAAGTGCCAATAAACTATCTTTAAAGTGACAAGCTCATAAGAAAATATTCGAGAAGTCAAGATATCATCAATCATCTTCTTGATCATCATTGCTAGGCTCTAATGTAGTACTATTAATCAGACGTCTGCGCCTGGGTACAACATGGACCACAATCCACCATGTTGGGTTAACAGGGTTTTCAAAAAAGAAAACCTGTTCAACTTGTTTAGGGTAAACAAACGGTTCGTTCATCTCTCCAAGAATCTGTGTTGAATCAATTTGGTAGAAACCTGAAGGGTATGATCTCATGGTCTGATTTCTGCCTCTATGCTTATGTATCCTTTTTTCAACCTACAGACTCCAACCAGTTTGTCCCATTCAAAATCGGGGATTTTGCTACATTACAATTTTGAACTCTTGGCACATTATATTAACAAGTACATTACAATGCTTTTTAGAGCTTCTTTTGAATATTAATAAAACGTACTTGAATTTGCAAACCTTTAAGTTTCGTTTCAAAAACACGTTATGATGAAAGCAGTCTTTTAAACACTATTAGAATGCATTTGAATTTGCAACATTGTTCTTTTCAAATGTCACAATTTAATGTCATGTTTCATGGTTTGACTCCTACGTTTGCATGTAAGCTACAAATTGTGGATACGGTTATAGATTTTTTTTTTTTGGGGTTGCCCGAAGGGTAACCCTTGGCTGGGTGTTGGGTTGGAAGTATATTTCAGATTGTATTGTCTGATGTACCAATGGGATGATTTAGAATCCCGCCTCAGGAAGTCGAGGAATTTTTAGGCAAGAACCAGTATACCAGCCCCCAGTATACATGGAAGCCAATTTTTATTGGTGCATACTCACACAATTATTGTGGAGCTTATCCTGCTGCCATATGACAGACAAAGTGGAGGACATGTATAGGCACAAGTTCTACCACGTCGGGGATCATGGCCTTATAACCCGATAACCAACTCCCAAAGCTAAACACACGTAGGGTTTGAACCCCCACCAAGTGCACATTTATTTTGCATTACTAGGCCTATACCAACTCACCACACATCCGTTGGGCAAAACTTTAGCAATACATGCACACTTTGTTAAGGGATAGAATCTTACTCGAGGAAGTCGAGGAATTTTTAGGCAACAACCAGTATACCAGCCCCAGTATACATGGAAGCCAATTTTTACTGGTGCATACTCACACAATTATTGTGGAGCTTATCCTGCTGCCATATGACAGACAAAGTGGAGGACATGTATAGGCACAAGTTCTACCACGTCGGGGATCATGGCCGTATAACCCCAGTAACCAACTCCCAAAGCTAAACATCCGGCCAAGTGTTTGAAGGCCCCTGACCACAATAGTTGGGTGCACTTTTTATTTTGGCGGGATAGATTACTAGGCCTATACCAACTCACCACACATCCATTGGGTAGGCAAAGTTCTACCGTCGGGGATTTTAGCAATAAACACATGCATGTTTGAACCCTTTGCACATTTTATTTTGGCATTACTAGGATAGAATCCCACACATCGTTGATTGGGCAAAACTTTAGCAATACATTTTTAGGCAACAACGGTATACCAGCCAGCCCCAATTATACATGGAAGCCAATTTTTACTGGTGCATACTCACACAATTATTGTGTTGTGGAGCTTATCCTGCTGCCATATGACAGACAAAGTGGAGGACATGTATAGGCACAAGTTCTACCACGTCGGGGATCATGGCCGTATAACCCCAGTAACCAACTCCCAAAGCTAAACATACACTGGCCGGGTTTGAACCCCTGACCAAGTGCACATTTATTTTGGCATTACTAGGCCTATACCAACTCACCACACATCCGTTGGGCAAAACTTTAGCCATACATGCACACTTTGATAGGCAGAGGATAGAATCATAGATACTATACGGGAAGTCGAGGAATTTTTAGGCAACAACCAAAGATTATAGCCCCCGGTATACATGGAAGCAAATTTTTACTCCCAAAGCTAAGTGCATACTCATACAATTATTTTATTGGTGGATACTTATCAATTATTGTGGGCTTTATCCCTGCTGCCATATGACGTGATAAAGTGGAGGACATGTATAGGCACAAGTTCTACCACGCCATATCGGGGATCATGGCCGTGATAACCCCAAGAACCAACTCCCAAAGCTAAACATACACCGGCGGGTTTGAACCCCTGACCAAGTGCACATTTATTTTGGCATTACTAGGCCTATACCAACTCACCACACATCCGTTGGGCAAAACTTTAGCCATACATACACACTTTGTAGGCAGGATAGAAAAACCCTTCTTAGGAAGTCGAGGAATTTTTAGGCAACAACCAGTATACCAGCCCCAATATACATGGAAGCCAATTTTTACTGGTGCATACTCACACAATTATTGTGGAGCTTATCCAGGAATTTTTGCCATAAAGATATACCCCCGGTATACATGGAAGCCAATTTTTACTGGTGCATACTCACACAATTATTGTGGAGCTTATCCTCAGCCCCGTGATACATGGAAGCCATATATGACAAAGTGGAGGACATGTATAGGCACAAGTTCTACCACGGGGATCATGTCCGTATAACCATCAAATGCACATTTATTTTCTCATTACTTATTAGGCCTAACCAACTCCCAAAGCTAAACATACATGCATACTTTGTAGGCGGGGGGGTTTGAACCCCCGACCAAGTGCACATTTATTTTGGCATTACTAGGCCTATACCAACTCACCACACATCTATTGGGCAAAACTTTAGCCATACATGCAAACTTTGTAGGCGGGGATAGAATCCGCCTCGAGAAGTCGAGGAATTTTTAGGCAACAACCAAAATTATACCAGCCCGGTATACATGGAAGCCAATTTTTACTGGTGCATACTCACACAATTATTGTGGAGCTTATCCTGCTGCCATATGACAGACAAAGTGGAGGACATGTATAGGCACAAGTTCTACCACGTCGGGGATCATGGCCGTATAACCCCAGTAACCAACTCCCAAAGCTAAACATACACTGACCGGGTTTGAACCCCTGACCAAGTGCACATTTATTTTGGCATTACTAGGCCTATACCAACTCACCACACATCCGTTGGGCAAAACTTTAGCCATACATGCACACTTTGTAGGCAGGATAGGGTATCAACATGTAAAAAATCCGTTGGGTAAACTTTAGCTCTGTTTAAGAGTAGACTAAAATTAAGAAAGGATGGACCACTGTACATCTTACATCTTATCGGATTGTCCCATGTGAGGCCATGTTCTTATCGGATTGTCCTATGTGAGGCCATCTGCAATTCCTCCCTAAATGAATGAAGAGGACTCGGAAATTCCTTTATAAAGAGCCTGGGCGTTCATGAAGTATCATATCCTTTCAGCGGCCTTCTCTAGCATTGCAATTTAAAAATGGCTTCTAAGATCCTGCNCGCTGTTGACTCCAGAGCAAGCACGATATAACAACATGGAAGTTGGATCGCCATTTTTTGGTGAGGGTGAATCTCCTCATGCCATGTGGCATTCTCTCCATTCCGGAATGGAAGTTGGCTTCGTCATTCCGGCAACAAGAAATTGTTTCAGCGTGTGCCCGCCAACCTACCGCCCACTAGAGCCGAACCTTCATCTGCCCAGCCTTTCCTTCAGCATCTCTCTGCTGAGAATACTACGGGTACTCTTGCTGTTAGTAATGCCACCATCAAGTCCTGCTATCCTCCTCCTCCAAAATCCACAATATTCTCCGATGAGACATATCACGAGAATGTTATTTCTACATTTTTCAGCACAATTATGGTGAGTGTGGGCTACGTGCCCAACTTGCCTACCACTCCTGTCGAGGAGGAAGCCAAAGGCTTCGACTCGTTTCTGAGAGAGCTTACAGACTATGGTGCCTACTTGTCCCTTGAGTTGAATTTGTTGAGTCCATAATGGGTGTGGTGCATCAAATGCCGAGGAGGTGGCTGAGGGACTTACAAATCTGTTGAGTCCATAATGGGTGTGGTGCATCAAATGCCGAGGAGGTGGCTGAGGGACTTACAAATATGATCCAATCTGCAATCGACACCCTGGGCTCATCGCCTTCAGAAAAGGTGGCCAAGACTCTGTACAGTGTATATCGAATCAATGGAGATACCATCGGTAAACCTTATCCAGTGGGAACGGAGCGCCGTAAATCTACTCCGAGAAGTGGTAATCTCGGGCAGATTTTCGTGATTAGCTCGGCCATGGATGGATCGGCCCATCGCAGCTCATGCATTGGGCTTCCCGGATGCCCCATCCTCCTTTAAACATGCTACAATGCATGCATCAGAAAACCCCATTGATGAATGGGGCGCCATAATTAGGCAGACAATGCCTGCAACTTTTTCTTTTCACCTGCACTGCCTGCTTGATCATGACCGTTTGAGGACGTCTCAGGTCGGCGCAGCTTCTGCAGGGCATGCCAAAAGATCCAGCATCCCAATTACTTCTGGATCACAAGTACAGGCAGTATCATATGCTATAATGGCTTCTACTTCTGTGGTTGGATAAGAACCCAACCAAACGCCAAGTTTTTGCTGTGGGTCACGAATTTGCCACATGGCAGCTACCTTACACCCGGGAAAAGCCACTTTCTTTTCTTTTCCTCCCCTTTTATGCTTTCTAAACTTGCCATCCATTGGCTCGACTTTGCACTTAGCTCTGTTCAGCTAGGGGCACAGTAACCTCTGCCTTTTCTTCTTTAACCAAGGTATTTACACGTTGGTTTTTTTTTTTCAAAGATGCCTCCCACGCACACCATGCTTCCAACACATCCTCTGACAAAAAATCATCCTTCAATACATTATCTATAAATCATCCTTCAATACATTATCTATAGAACCGTCGCTTGCTGTAGATTCTTCCCAATACCCCAAACAATTCGAGCTCCGCTCCTCTACATACCAATTTTCTGCAACAACATCATAAACCTCAGGTTCATGATTTGACTCAAAACACGGGATGATCCCCTTCCACATGGCTAGATACTATACATAAGTTGCTCAACATATACAATACCAAAATGAAAAAACACTCGATTGAACTCAAGCAGACTCCTCTTAACTATTTTAAGCATTCGCAATTCACCTTCACGGTGCATGTGTGAGAAGACTGGAGATTTATTTGAGTGCCAAGAAAATGAGAAATGACAAAGAAGCGGTAGTTGCCACCATAGAGTTTTGGACTTTAGAATATCTTACAAAGATCTACCTAGGTTCTTTATCCATGTACATCCCAATTTCTGCAAGGTTACGAGTACAGGAAGGTCACAATTACTTCTAGGTCTTTTGATTTTCGTTGGGATGTTTGATCTTCATAAGCTGCATCTTCGTCCCTGTTAAAACATCTTGATGCAGAAGAAGAATCGCATAGAAGAATCGATGAAAGAATTGATGCAGCGTTAAGCTCTCTTACATGCAAAAGAAGAGAATCGATGGAACATGGAAGCCAAAAAAATTTCAATGGTGCAACTCAAACAATTATATTTGTGGAGCTTACTTTCTATTTTTGCTATGAAGAATGAGACAAAAGTGGAGGACATGTATAGGCAAGAATTCTACCTGAAGAAGAATAGGGATCATGGCCATATAAGAGTTGAGAACCAACTAAAAAAGCTAAAAAACCCGGCGGGTTTGAACCCTTGACCAAGTGCACATTTATTTTATATTCTATGCCTCAACAAACTCACCACACCACCATTTGGGCCACAAACTTTAGCCATACATTCACACTTTTTAGGCGGGGATAGAATGAAATGGAAAAAAAGGTGTTGAATTTTTTAGTAATCACCATGGTATACCAGCCCGGTATACATGGAAGCAAATTTGAGTGCGTGCATACTCATACAATTATTGTGGAGCTTATCCTGCTGCCATATGACGGAGAAAAGTGGAGGACATGTATAGGCACAAGTTTTTCCACGTTGGGGATCAACGAGCATGGTCCCCTTCCAACTCCCAAAGGGGTAAACATACACCGGGTTCGGGGTTTGAAATTGACCAAAGTGCACATTTATTTTGGCATTACTAGGCCTATACCAACTCTTCACACATCCGTTGGGCAAAACTTTAGCCATACATACACCGACACTTTGTAGTACTCGGGATGGGAAAAACCCTTCTTAGGAAGTCGAGGAATTTTAGGAAACAATGGGTATACCAGCCCGGTATAAAATGGAAGCCAATTTTTTTTTGCAAACTCACTTAAAATTATTGGAGCTTATCATGGCCGCCATACGAATATACCATCCAAATATACATGGAAGCCAATTTTTAAAGGTGCAAACTCACACAAACAACTTAAGCTTATTAACGCCATATGCAATAATGAATGTTTGGAGGACATGATTTAAGCAACAATTCATGAACTAATCATAATTATAGTTTCAAGATAAGCAACTCCCAATCTCAAAAACATTTAAGCATCCAATGGGTTTAACCACCACCAAGAACATTAATTTTGGCATTACTATTAAATAGATACAAAGCAAATAACTTCCATGGGCAAAACTTTGGAAAGCAAGATACATGCATAAAATATATAGAAGAGGAATAGAACGTGGGGAAGATCGTTTTTAGGCAAGAACTTCAAGTTCTCATCTTTTACATGGAAGCCAATTTTACTTGGTGCATACTCAAAAATTATTGTGGGCTTATTACATGACAAAAGTGGAGGACATTATAGGCACAAGTTCTACCGCCGGGGATCATGGCCTTATAACCCTTGATAACCAACTCCCTTCCTAAACATTCATTGCCCTTTGAAAAATCACCAAGTGCACTTTTATTTTATATTAAAGGCCTATAATGAGCATATTATCCATTGATGCAAAACTTTATGACATAAATTATTTGGTAAAGGGATAGGGTATCAACATGTAAAAATCCGTTGGTCAATAAAACTTTTACCCCTTCTTCATAGTATCATTAAAATTAAAAAGGATGATTATCCTCCTCTTCATCACTATTGTTTGCTTCATTGTTCTTGTCATAATTTGGATTCTCAAAACCAAAATCCAGAACCAAAATACATTTTCCTCTGATAATCATGGTTAGATTCTTTTCCATTTGAAAGTTCTTGAAATTCTTCTTTTTGAGCACTTGGAAGATCATCTTCATCTTCCTCATCATTTTGGGAATCGAACCCATCCACCCAAGAGATAGGCCATTGGAACTTTGCATTTGGATTCATTGCCTTTGAATAATTTTGATCTTAGAATCACAAAACACAAGATCATTCAATCTTTGGACTCCAAGCCTTTATGAGTTTTGCTATGAATATGACTAAATCTACTAAAGATTTGTTCTATCGAGAAAATGTGGATTTTGTGGCTCAATATATGATGGATTGCCAATGTATATGAATGTCAATAGAAGACCCATAGTTTTCCCACCATTCCACAACATCAATGTGCTTCATATCATCCATAACATCAAGACATTTAGTTCAAAGGACACCTTTATCTATAGCTAACTCTAGAAGTATTTTTGCTCCTCCTTTGATGAACTAGCCTCATTAATGTATTAGAAAATACTTGAGAATTTTAATTGTGTTTGCAAATTGTTTTGAATCATGAAACTCTTAACAAAAGAGAACATGGGTTTATTGTCACTTTTTGGTCACTTTATACACTATCGGGGATAAATTTGAGAGGATTGATAAAATAGCCTGACCATAAATTATGTCAAAAATTAGTGATCTTAAATGCATCATTGGTTTTTGGCATTTTTTGTCATCTATTTTATCATATGTTAGGTCCAGAAAAAGAACTTTTTTTTGGCAATTCTTTGTCCATGCTCTATCCTATATTATAAAATTTTAGTGTTTGTACGTTTTGGTTGACCAAAAGGAACTTCGCTCATGCATTTAAGAAAGAGAACGTGGAATCATCGCTTTTTGTTTTTTGAGTCATTTTGTGCCTATGCTTAACATGAGGTGTATTTTGTTGCCCAAGGGAGGCTTATCCGTGTCTACATGCCGGGTGCTTGATGTCCATCATACATGGGAAAGAATCAAAGCTTGAATATTTGTTTGTTCTTTCATTTTCATGACTTAAACCCATTGAAGCATATAAGTTCTAAGGACATTGATCCAAAATGACAGGGCAACAAGAATCAAGGAAGAATATGCATGTGCACTTTGGCAATCATACATGATGTTTTTTCTTTGTAATATTTATTTTTTGCACTAAAGAGAAGAATTTTATCATTTGTGTTTGTTGTTTTGATAGAAACAAAGAATGGGTTTTAATCACATGCTTCTATGTTTAGAGGTAAAGCTCTTTTATTCGAACTTGAGAATGTATTGGCCCTTTCAATGGGTTTGTTCCCCCGAGACCCTTCCAAACCCAAAGGTGTACAAGAGTTTTGGTACTAGGACCTGTGGTCACTTAATGCCAGGGACCTTTAGAACTCATAGACGATTGTTCAAACTTTGCAAGAATATGTGGTAGACTCAAAATTCTTTAGAACCGGAATATACTTAGATGACCGGAGATAATCGATTCTAGATACATAGTTGTATTAAGGAATTTGATGCCAAAGAATGATAAAAGACCACCTAAATTCCTACATAAATTTATGGAACCTCCATATTAAAAAATGAGGGACTATATTCTACATGAGAAATTGAAAATGTTAGAATCGCGGATATTTGGCCATTTCCAAGATGGGTGCCAATATTTATGCTATTGAATATTAAACACAAATAAAAATATATACAAAGTGGATGAAAACTAAGTTTTTGAGATATATTAGCATTTCATGTTTTTTTTCTAGTGGCAATATTGCATTACTTGCTAAAGGTTCCAACATGATGTGCCCATATAGACAAATTATTTGATGACAAATTGTTTCCCTCGAAAATGAAAGAGTGTTGTGCAATAGAGCATTGCAAACATAATTTTGACCTTGTAAAAACAAATGTAATGGATTGTTGAAAAGGTATTTTCTAGTTGTATATTTCTTCCATCTTTTTTTCAAAGAACATATAGCAAAAATTACAATTAAATTTCTTTTTTTTGGCAACATGTGTTGGGGGCCTTCCTAGAACTTTTATAAGTGATCTGATAGATGGTATTGCAATTAATATTAAAAGCATTTTTTTTTTCATTGTGTAGGGGCATTTATAACGTGATTTACAGATGGTATTAATATTAAAGCATTTTCTTATTTCAACGTGGTGTGTGCAGTTCATTTCTCAAAATTGTACATATTCGAACCATGTTGCAAATTCTAAAAGTGATTCTACATTACAGGGTCAAAGCATGGAAGTGGGGACACTTTTTGTGTCAGCGACACATGGTGCTTAGGGGGTGCTTTTCGGAGCTATTTTCTTTGTATTTTTTAAAAATATTTTTCTTTTATTTTTTTGATATTTTTCCCTGAAACGCATTCATATTACGCCTTGGAATACAAAATTTCAGCTTCATCGGAGTTATAGAAAAAAAGATAAAAATAAGTAAAATTTCCCCCATTAGGTGCTTAGGGGGTGCTTGGCTGGCGCAAAAATGCCCCCCAGCTCCATGCTTTGACCCTACATTGCTATACAATTATAGTTGCTAAAGTCAACTTGACCTTATTATGCTATGCAACATTGCTTTAGAATTAAGGACGCTAAGTCAAGTTGACCTTATTAGTCTTAAATTAGCCCCAAGAGTATTGCATGAACATCAATGGTCTATTAAATCATAAGGTCATCAAGATATTCCACAACTTATTCCTAACATGGAACCAATATTTATAATGCAGCAATGACCAGCAAATGCCTTATGGTCCAACAATTTCTTTAATAAGACTGCCTTATAATCCAGTTTCATTAATAAACTGCCTTATATCCCAGCAACGCTTGGAAAATTTGCTTATGGATATAAGTCAAGACAAAATATAAATAAGAAATGCAAAAGTTTAACATCATGACAAAGTGTAGATATGAAAATTTATTAACAAGAAGTTCAAATAAGCATATAGTTTTGTATCTGTAAACAAGGCACCAAGAACTTACTCTGCCTAAGTTGTTGTAGTTGCTTGGAGATAATATGGCACATGGCAACAAAATGAGAAAGGTATTATCTGTTGATACCATCAGCGAGGAGTCTTGCATTACTGCTGAAGGGTAGAATAGCCACATGGGAGTATTGTTTGTGTTACTCTGGTTTAAACAAAAATGAGATGAAGTAAAGCCGCAAACTACAACACATCCCTTATATTAGAAACCACAAGCCACGATCCTTATATTAGAAGACCTAAAGCCCACCGAAGGTGGGCACTTTTGTAGTGTTGTCATATTTTTAGTTATTTTTTGTCACTTTTCTTAGCAATTCTTTGTCACTTATTTTGACATATTTTGAGTTAATTTTTGGCACTTTTTTGTCAACTATTTTATCATATTTTAAGCCATTTTTTGTCACCCTTTTTATCAAATTTTTGTCACCTATTTTGACATTTTTTAAGTATGTTGGGCACTCTTTTGTCGCATGTTTTAGCATATTTTAGATTATTCTTTGTCACTTTTCTTTACAATTCTTTATCACCAATCATACTTTAACCCCTTTTTGGCACATTGTTGTCATCTGTTTGACACTTATTTTGACATTTTTTTTTGTCATTCATTTATTTATTTTTTGTCAAATTTAAGTCATTTCTTTTGTCATTGTTTTATTGTTATTGTTGTCAAAACTGGCATCAATGTCTTTCAAATAGCCCAAAGGCGAAGGGATTTGAACCCCTAATATTCCACTTCACAAAGATTTCCTCAAAATCTCACTTCAATAAGCAAATCGAAGGTTCCATCAAACATCAAGCAAAAGCACATGGCAGGCAGCTATCATGTTTAGATCCAAACTCACTTCTCCGCAATCACCTCGTCATATGACTCCATAAATTTTATATCTGGGCTCCAACAATTAGAACCCCCTTGTAAAAGATTATTCATGCTAGTGCCAACAACAAGAACCAAGTCTCTTGCCACCTTACAACAAGAGGGAGTACTGCATGCATACCACCATACGAGCTACCATCTCCAACTTGCAACACTGCTACTGGGCTAGGATACTTCTAAAGAATAATGGCCATCAAGAAGTCTGTCAGACCGTCCAGAAATTGGCTCCAAATTTCGAGGGTTGCAGCTACAGTGGTCCTTCTAGGATGCAAGGCTGAGACAATAGTCCAAGCACATGCTCGGTCAGAAGGAACCTGGCCAGCATCAAATTGATTTGTATAAAGCCAGTGTCCTGTATAGACCATTTCACATCCTGTATAGATCATTTCACAGGAAATTGAACATACTATACCTTGCGAATTGCAGACCTGCAATTTGCAAATATTGACAATTAAACTTTGTGAAAGATACTTCAAACAGAAAGGTCTTACCGGAAGGGTTAACCATGCTAATAGCTAGGGTTTAGTTTCAAGTTCAACAAGCATCCCTGCTACTGGTATAATGGAAGAAGAAACAGGTACCTCAACAAGAATCTAATCATCTGCATCATTGCACAAGTTAAATTTACAAGCAATTCAAAAACATCCAAATGAAAATTTAATTCATTGCTTTAATTTCCAATACATTGTGCTTGGAAGACAAAATAGATAATTATCTGATCAGTATCTAAAGAGTCAATAATAGCGAAATGGATACCACAGTTCTACTAGGCTCTTTGCTATGTACCTTCAAGTTACCTAAAACTTCCTCCGTGATTCAAACTCTAGCCTAGAGTAAAAGTCATGCTCACCATCACTAAATGCGCTTGTTAAAGCTTCGTTCAGGTTCAACATCGGCTTTCCATCAATTACACAATCTGTAGACAGAAGGAAAAGAACAATTTTGCTTCAGAAACTACATAAATAGTTTAAAGTATGAAAAACAATGCCAAAAGAACTATTCTTTTCTCATCAAAAACTATTCCATTGTTCGCAAAGTGATACCAAAGGCTCTGGAAACCAGTAGCTTTGCACAGTAGCCGAAGCCTATAATTTTACACAAGACCCCTAGAAACCAATAGCCATGTCCGTGATCATAACCGCTAACAGGTCTATAAATACCTCTTCAATATAATCCATTTAAAAATCAGTCATTGATCCAAATGCAAATCTATTTTGAAAAATTACTAAGATTCCCAGTTTACTGCTCCAAACAAATGGATACATTGTGATTTATGGTAGAGAAAGAAAGGGAACCTTAAAACAAATTAGGTGGTAAAAGTGTCGGAGGAGAGACCAAACTGCAACATAAAAAAGGTCTGCCTGGAAACAAGAAGGAAAAGGAACACTCCAGCTTAGGTGAGATCTAAATGAAAAAACTTGGATTGTCTCATTTTGCATGGGAAAGGCAACTTACCTGACCCAAAGGGGATTACAATTGTCAAACAACTGCAAAAGAGAAATGGAGATGAGAGGCAATGAACAATAACCTACAAAAACCCAAACACACAAATCTTTAATAACTTCTTGCAGATGTACTCTTCCGTCTAATTCTAATAGAAAAATGAGCTTTTATATTTAAGATTTGTAGAAATATGCAGTAGGGAAGTAGAGATGACTTGGTATAATACGTTGCAATCTTTCAGAATGCAGGCCTTGCCATGTCAAAATGCTAAAAAACATACAATCATGCTACAGGGGAGATGTCAGGCTGGATATGTTGCAAACTTCGGCTATAAATATTTAGTCTTTAGAAATGAACAAATAGCATAGACAATGATAAAAAGATGATGCAACATAAATTCTACAAGATGAACCTAAGGACACGAATTGTTTAAGCCAAATGTGACCAGCAGTTGAAGCATCCTGCAACAATAAATACATGCAACAAAATGCGTGCATAAATTCTAGAAGATAAATATGTGAATGTGACCAATAAATCTGAACCTCTCTGTCTGTACTACTTGGTTCATTAGTCCACATGCTTAAAATACATCTCAGAGATAACCTGCAATCTTTAATCAAGCAACTGAATTACATCCTACAGTCTACATGCAAGTAACATCCCAGTTTTAATCATGTGCACTCAAAAGAAAAGACCCAATACCTAGGCTTTTTCAGAAGCAAATGCAGGCGCAGCAAGATTAAAATGCAATAAAACTTGCAACTCTGTACTGAGCTTGCATTTAGATGAAATCTCCAGTCACTGCCTTTCATTCCCCCGCCGTCTGCCTCCGATTTTCCCCAATGCTTTAGTCGCTCCAAAGCCTAAACTCCGCTGTTGTTTGATCTCGACGACTGAAATATCGGCACCTTAAAATTTTAAATGCCACGTTTGTGCCTCCCCTTGCCGCCTTCCATATGTTCTCCCGCTAATTTGTCTTTAAACTCGCTATTGCAAGTTTAATATAATAGCTCAAATGACTACAATAAGATAAAACAAGAAATTATCGCGAAGGCCTCGCGAACATTTCTCTTACAGATCAAAACTGTTAGAATTGCTGCAAGAGTTGAGAGTGCATTCTTGCCCTATGATTTTCTGTCCGATAAACTTAGTTGTCTAGACATTTCTCAAGCAAAGATATCAATGAGAATAGACTTTGCCAAAACATATAAGGCTAGCATATTTATCTTTTCTTTAATGGCTTAGTAACCATTGAAATTTTAGTGAATTTTGCTCTCAGACAACAATTATGAAAGTGCAACAATGAGTATGGCAAATACTTTAACTCCAGCACTGCAACAATTAGGGTTGGTACATGGTGCAAATCTAGGACTTTCTCAGCTGAAGGGCTATGCATGGCCAAACTCATTTTTTTCCAAAGGCTATACGATCTACTTTTCATTTTGTACCTTTTGGATTTTTATCTTGCAAATTCAATGTCTTTTATTTCTACTATGAACAATTGTCAAAGATGGAGGGTTTGACAAGAAAATGCTTCCCTGCTTCACATTAACACAACGTAAGATTTCAAAGGATATCCATTGCTTTCTATCAAAAAATTTGAAAGGACCTTCCTTCTGAAAACTAACTCCGCATTTATTTAGGCGAGTGAAAGATAACTACAATGTCATCTGCAAAGAACAATGAACTTCGGCAATAGAAATGGCTGTCGTAAATATGGTTGTAGTAAGTCGTTAAGAGAGTCTGAAGCTTCAAAATACACAAAACATTCATTTTTGCTCCTGCCTCTATTTTTCATTCACTTATGCTACAAAAGCCTGAGTTGTTAAAGCATATGCTCCCCTGAAGAAGCCCAACTATCTAGATCATCGCCAGAAAAACACCATTCTTTCAAGTTAAAACTTGATTAGACCAAATTTGAAATTATACAACAAAAGGATAATGCAAATCAATGGAGCTATAAAAGGTTGTTTCATATAAATAACGTTGAATGGTAAAACTTCTAAATTCTTCCCATTGGTACATACATTAACAATACAATAACAAATATATTTCCAACCTAACACACACTAATAGGGTTTAAGGGTTTGTAAAAATGAAAAAAAAAATCTATAACCGTATCCACAATTTGTAGCTTACATGCAAACGTAGGAGTCAAACCATGAAACATGACATTAAATTGTGACATTTGAAAAGAACAATGTTGCAAATTCAAATGCATTCTAATAGTGTTTAAAAGACTGCTTTCATCATAACGTGTTTTTGAAACGAAACTTAAAGGTTTGCAAATTCAAGTATGTTTTATTAATATTCAAAAGAAGCTCTAAAAAAGCATTGTAATGTATCGCCCGGAAAAACACCATTGCCAAGAGTTCAAAATTGTAATGTAGCAAAATCCCGATTTTGAATGGGACAAACCGTTGAGATAGAGGTTGAAAAAAAGGATACATAAGCATAGAGGCAGAAATCAGACCATGAGATCATACCCTTAGGGTTTCTACCAAATTGATTCAACACAGATTCTTGGAGAGATGAATGAACCATTTGTTTACCCTAAATAAGTTGAACCAAGGGTTTTGGCACAACAAAAAAAAACCCTATAACCCAACATGGTGGAATTTGGTCCATGTTGTACCCAGGAGTCAAACCATGAAACATGACATAGTATTGTGACATTAGAAAGAACAATGATGATCAAGAAGAAGATTGATGATATCTTGTTTAAAAGAATATTTTCATTATGAGCTTGTGAACTTTAAAAAGATAGTTTATTGGCACTTATTGGTCATTCTATATTCAAAAAATCTATTTATTGTTATTTTATTGTTAATATAATGTGACACTTTGATGCCAACTTATTGCCAATTTATATTCATTTTTTTTTTGGGACTTTATTCTCTCCCTCTTGTCACATTTGAGGGCATGAAAAAGGATACACTATTGACATATTTGTGCCACTTTTCTCCAACATCTTTTGTCAGCCACTTTTTTTATGACATTTTATTGTCACACTATTGAGATCAAATTTATATCATTTGTTTGTCTCGCTTTTGTCATTCTAAAGTGTATTGATACTTTTTTGACACATGGTTTTGTCAAAACTTTGTCAATCTATTGTCATAGTTGTGTCATCTATTGCCACATTATAGTAGGACTTATAGCATTTGTTTATCATTACTCTGATTGAAGATAAGTCAATTTATTGTCAAATTTTTTACACATAGTTTTAAAAAACTAGTTTATCATTCTATTGTCACATTATAGTCACATTTACACCATCCTATTTTCACTTTCTTTTGTCATTGTTGCATCACTCTATTGTCACATTTATTGTCATTTGATTTGCAATTTTTATATTTTATTGTCACTTTTATTCTCTTTTTGACATAATATTTTAGTGACAAAAAGTGACAATAAATGACATATTTGTAGTGATCTCCAACAAATTTGACAATGCATATCATAATGATATTGTCACACTATTAGTCATATCTCTTCCAAATCACCAATTTGTACTATCCTTTTCTATACATTATGTATGCAAGGGGATTCACTTTGGGGTGACACATGGTTTTGTCCAAAACATCCAACCCTTCATATAGTTTACCAATGCAAGGTTGCAATCCATCAACAATATAAGTAATTTAGTCATTCCAAAGACCAATGCATCCAAGATGTTTTGCATCATTTTGTAAAGATTCATCAAAAGTGATGAAAATTGCTTCCAAATAGTTTTGCCTCGCAAAACTAAGAAATAAGGGATTCAGAATAAGTGGCAAATGCAATCTTTACACTCTAAAAAATTTCCAACATTAGAAAATTATAGCCAAAGTGAGTGTCATGAATTTCACCAAATCTTTTTCTTGCTAAACTTGAAATAAAAAAAGTCTTGGTATATGAGCTCACAAAAAACAACTATTTTTCTTGCTTTCTCCATAATTGGAGCAATAAGTGGCAAATGCAATCTTTACACTCTATGAGGCGCTCCAACATTAGAAAATTATAGCCAAAGTGAGTGTCACAGAATTTCACCAAATCTTTTTTCTTGCTAATCCTGTGAAACATAGCTAAAGTCTTGGTATATGAGCTCACAAAAACAACTATTTTTCTTGCTTTCTCCATAATTGGAGCACACCAATCAAGATTACCAATATCCTTTCATCATAGTATTGATGCAATGAGTAATGCAAGGGCTAAAGCATATGTGAGGATATTGGTCCTGTAACATCCTTCCAGCGCATCTGTTAGTGTTCTCATCATCACGCACAAATTGTATGACATTCTCAGGGCCTACAAATTCAACTGCCTCTTTCCATATGGTAACAAGATCCTCTGCTTTCTTTCCAAAACTTACATCATATGATTTCAAAAGTAAACCTTGCAAAGATCCATCTCACTTGCCATTTTCTTATATTTGTCTCTTTCTTCATCAGGATTGCTTTTACAAGAGGCAACATCCTTGTTTGACTCATCACGTATCAAATGTGCTCTAACTCTGTCTGGACCGCCTGTTTTTCGCTGCTTGCAAAATCTGCAAACCCAAGTCTTGTTGTCTATCTTGTCTACCTCATTCCATCAAATAGAAAATTTCATGACTAATCTGTAAAAATGAGGACATACACATACAAGTAAACATATAATTGCAGTAAACAAACATTTGGATTTTACTGTCAAAATTAGGATAAGAAACGAGCAATACTAGTAATGGTGTCCAAAGATTCTTTGGGCATAAGTTAGAAAACCCGTGTGGGATCTAAACCTTTTCATTTCGATTCCTTTTCATAAATCTAAGATAATAGAAACATGCCCAATGTTATTGGGCTATAAGAGGTTTTTGTGTTTCAACACGGTTTTCCCTTTCTTTTGCATTTTGCTCTACCCGCGTTTCCTTCTCTCTTTCTCTTTTTTCTCATTTTCCCATACACTTACCTTTATCCTTTTCCTTTTTTCTCATTTTCCTTACACGTATTCTTTTCCCTTTTCCCTTTTTAGCCTCCCCTTTCCCCTTGCAGCAGCTCTATGACCCACCAGGGACGCGTACGTCCATACCCCCACACGATGGCCCCCCATTGGTTCTCGCGGAGGAGGATGTTGTGGAGGGCCTGCAACTACCGGCTAATGGAAGGCAAATTGAACTTCGATGGTATGCGGGCCGAAGTTACTTCAAATGGGCTGAGGGGCCGGTGCCGATCCTCACTACCCCGCTCAAGAGCATTGCGGGGAAGGTTCCCAACAATGGACCACAAGCGAAGTTGTTCCCATTCACAAAGGCGGGTGACCCCAATCGTCCGCCAACCACCCCGGACGATCATGGTCGGTTCGGTATTTGCCAAAGCGTTCGGCATTCTCGGCAAAGTTGACCCGGCCGGGCGGAGGGCAGATGTAGCGAGCCCTCACACAAGCGAGGCTTTAGACCCCGCCACTCAGCGATTGACCATATGTTTACCTTTGCGGGCGATTGAAGGCAAAAGGAACCATGGCGATTCTTTGCTTTGTGGACTTCGCGAAAGGCTTTTGTCTGGTCCCCGAAGGGAAAAGCTATGGGCTAGGCAAGCGTCAGCTGGGGCTGCCGCCATTTGCGTAATGCGGAATACCATATACGTATGGGAGTTGTTTTGGCGGGGATGCGACCCGGCAGACCAAGCATTCACCGGTAAGTATCGGTCCGGCGGGGTTGCCCCTCTCACCAACACTTTTGGCCTCTACATTGATCCCGGTTAGAGCCACGGCTTACTAAGCATGGGGGATGGCATACGACTTTTTGCACGGGTCATCCGCCTGACTCATCTATGTGGACGACAAGTTGACCTTTCCGCCCACACCCATGGAGTCTCATCCGATACCCTAGGACACATTTTGTCGCTACGACATGCAGCGTGAATCCGCCAAGACCGGGGTGGTTCTCATATCCTCTTCATGCCACCCCACGCCTCCTGCTCACATACATGGGGACAACTGTGGAGGTCCAGCACACCCACGAGGTACCCTGGGGGTGGAGTTCCCTCCTCGCCTGTTGGGAGGCGCCTATCTGCTTGGTGACAACATTTGGTCGGAAAGCTTTATGCCATCACACAATAGTCACCGTGTGCAAAGCTCTATGGGGCCATCCACCACATCGTTGCAGAGACGGTCGAGTCCGGTCTCTTCAGACGGGGGTCGGTTTGGGGCTTCTACTGTCTCTTTGGCGCACTGAATGACTTGGAGCAAAAGTGCAGGCATTTTAACCTGCACTTGGGGTGAAACCTTCATCCCCCATCGGTTCTCACTGCAGGATTCTTGGTTGCCGGCCTGCGCCCTTGATAGACACATCGTTTATTTTGAAAGTGGTTACTAAGGGTGATGCTTTCGGCTCCTTAAATCGGCTTCTGGCGTGGCTCGGGCCCCGGCGGTGCTTTCGAGGGACTGTTGGATGGGTAAAAGATTGATCGATGGTTCGCCCGGATGCAGCGATACGGGGAGCAAAAGCGGGGTGCCATTGAGGATGAGTCTCACACTTTCGAGTTGCCCGGTTTGGTCGGATCAGGGTCGGATACGGCTCTTTAATGCGGTAGGACTTGCCTACATTTGTTGATGAATACCGTCGATGCACGTGCCACAGGGTCGTTACATTCGGGGATATCTCTTGGACCTCTTGAGCTCTCCTTTTCAGCACGGCGCCCGATTAGGCACTCTGTGGTCGCGGTACATGAGTATATATATTTGTGTGTTTTGCATTTTATATATATATTGTCACAGGTGATTGCTGCCACAGTTTTACCTCGAAAACCCTTTCCGGGGGTTTTTAATCCGGTAGTAATCCGCTTTGTCGCGTTTTTTTGTATTGGGTCCCATAGACCGATTCATTCTCCGTGGACTATAAAAATACATTCCTTCCTTCCTTCCTCTTATTTTCTTCTCTTTTCTCTTCCCTACCTTTTTTTTGAGGGACTTTTTCCCTTCTCTATTCATCCTTTCCCCGCCGTTCCCCCTTTCCCTTGCCTTTTTTCCCTTTACTTTTTCCCATGTCTTTGCCTTTACTTTTTCCCATGTCTTTTTCCCCACCCTTTTTCCCACCCTCCCCCTTTTTTTTCATTCCTCCACCCTTTTCCCCTTTTCCTCGGCCTATTCCCCCTCCCTTTTTCTATTTTTCTTTTCCCCTGCTCTTTTTCCCTTCCCTTTTCCCATTTCCGATCACCTTTTCCTCTTCTCTTTTCCCATTTCCCTTTTTCCCTTCCCTTTTTTCCATTTTTGGCTTCCTTTTCTTTTTCCTTTCTCTTCCCTTTTAGTCCTTTCCCTGCCTTTCTTTTTTTTTTCCATGTCATTTTCCCCTTTTCTTTTCTCCTTCATTTTCCTTCTCTCTTTCCTTTTCCTTTTTCTATCCTTTTTTTCCATTCCCTTTTCCCCACTTTTTTCATGTGCCCCTTTTCATCTTTCCCCATCCTCTTCTTCTTTGCCGTTCCCCCTCTTTTTTTCTCTTTCACCCTTTTTTTTTCGCCTTTTCCATGATCTTTTTCCCTTCCTTTCCTCACCCTTTCCCTTTTTCCCTTTTTTCCATGCCCTTTTCCCCTTACCTTTTTCGATTTCGCTCTCCCATTTTCTTCGTGCCCTTTTTCCCTTCCCCTTCCCCCTTTCTGCCTCCCTTTTTCTTTTTCCTCTCTCTTTCTCTTTTCCCATGTCCTTTTTTCCTTCCCTTCTCTCCATTGTTTTGCTTCCCTTTTCCTCATTTTCTCATCCTTTTCTTTTTTCCCCTCGCTTTCCTCCCTCTTCCCTTTAGTTTCTTTTTTTTTCCCTTTCCCATGCCATTCTTCGTATTCCTCGCCTTCTTTTCCATGCCTTTTTTCCTATCTTTTTCCTTTTTTTTCTCTTTCCCATTTCTTCGTGCCTTTTCGTGCTTCACTTTTCCCCTTTTGTCCTCCCTTTTCCTTTCTCCTTAAGACTAATGGTGGAAAATCATGTGATAAATCTCGGCCTTCAAATGCAACTTGATGATCATAGCCATCCAGATTAGGGCGTGGTCCATTACATACTTACGGTATAACATTATAATATACTAGTAATGGTGCCCAGCGTTGCTGGGCATAAGTTGAGAGCATATAAATTTTTTGGGCCGCAATGAAGCAAACACTTAAAAGAAATCTCGCTACTTCATATTAAATAGTACTGCATAATATCTATGAGTTTAGATTGGAAACATAGCTCCCAATGTAAGCTTGTAAATATGGTCGCTCTATAATTCTTATTTCAGAGTTGAAACAATATGTTACGACATCTTATATTATAATGTTATACCGTAATTCTTGGATTGGATCAAGCCCTAATTTGAGTGGCCAAGATCATCCAAAGGCCGAGATTTCTCGCACAACTTCCTACCACTGTCATTGATCATATTGTGATTTCTTATGGGGAAAGGGTAAAGAAAAAGGGAGGAAAAGGAAAAAGGAGGAGGAAAGAGAGAACGTGAAGGGGCATAAAGGCACGGGAAAAGGGGAAAAGGGTGGGATAAGAGAAGAGAAAAATGAATGGGAAAAGGGAAAGGGAAAGAAAAAAATCAAAAGGGAGGGGGGAAGGGAACCTGAGAAAAGGGCACGAAAAAAAGGGAAAGATGTAAAGGGGAAAAGGGAAGGGGAAATGGCATAGGAGAAAAGGAAAGAATGGGGAAAAGGGTCAAGAATGGGAAAAGGAAGGAAAAATAAGAGCATTGGAAAAGGAAAGGGAAAAAGAGCATGGGAAAATGGAGAAAAGAGGAAAAGGTGAGGAAAGAAGAAAAGGGAAGTGAAAAATGGCATAGAAAAGGAAAAGAGAGAGGGAAAGGGAAGGGAAAAAGGGCACCGAGAAAAAGAAAAGAGTGAAAGGTTGGGAAAGTGAGAAAAAGGGCGGGAAAGGGGGAACAACAGAAGGGAAGGGAAAAAGGGCGAAAAAAGGGGAAGTGAAAGCAGAAAGAAAAAAAAAAGGGGGCAAAGGAGGAAGTGGAACCTAGAAAAATGGCATTAGACAAAGGGAAGAGGGAAATGAGAAAAGGGAAGGGGGAAAGGGCACGAGAACAAAAAGGAAGAGGAAAAGGGTGAAGAAAGGGAAAAAAGGAAGTAAAAAAAAGACATGAAAAAAAAAGGGGGAAGAGGGAAAGGGTGGGGGGAAATAGGAAAACGGGCATAGAAAAAAGGAAAGAGAAAAAATGTGGAAGGGGCATGGGAAAAGGAAAAAATGGGAGAAAGGGTGAAGGAAAGGTAAAAAGGGCACAGGTAAAAGAGAAAGAGGGAAAGGATCAGGAAAGGAGGAAAATGGAAAGGAAAAAGTCCATCATTGATTTTAAGGAAGTTTGAAACCAAAGTAAGATGCAAGGTGGTGTCGATTCACTATATTGGTTATGCATTGACATAATGGGGAAATGATCATGGTTTGCAACTGCCACGATAAATTTCTTGAATCTTTAATTATGCTTAGAGTTTTTTTTTTCCTTAGGCATATTCACCCCTTATTCCTTAATCTACACCGTACGTAAAGTTCCTCGTTTGTGGGGTATGCAAGTACAAAATTTGCTATACTGTATAACAAGATTCGCAAAATACTATAAGATTTCAAGTGAATACTATATGGTGTTGATTTCATACGTGCAAAAAAATACAATTATGAGGGCTCTCGCCGCCTACGCCACCCTCGTGGTGAATATGCACCCAAACCAAAGGGGTTTAAGGGGGATTTTAATTTAAATGTGTTGGACCCAATGGTTGTGTTAATTAATGTCAATGGTAGTTATGTGTTGGTTGTTAATGTCAATGGTTGTTATGTGTTGGTTGTTATGTGGGGGTTTAATTTTTATATGTTGGATGTTAATGGTTTGTGTTGCAAAATTTTTTTGGTTTTCGTGGCCTTAAGGACGCCAGCCCCTCCCTAAGTGAGACAAACATTTTAGAATTCAAACGAAAAAAAACTAGAATTCATTTGAGGCTTTCATCACCAGTAGCTTTTGAATTTCATCACAATAAAACAAATAGAACATAAGTAAAAGTTACCATAAAGATAGAGCAAGATTGATCCCATTATCCGAAAGTCATAAAGTTTGCAACACCCATACACAAACATTTTGCAACCGGAAGTTAACAAAGAACCTTTGGCCTCCATGGATTCTTGTGGTGAGAAACCAAAGTGGAAACTTTTCTCGCTTTGTTAGCACAAGGATCTAGAAGCCTCAAAATCTAAAATGCATGGTAATTTTTGCAGGCTTCATTCGGAATGAGCCATAAAACAATATCCAATAGCTAATCTCAGATAATTTGGTAGGATGTAAAAGCCTACCAAACCCGGCCGGAAAATTGCTGTTTTAGCATAGATAACTTAACCAAACATATCCATATCATACACTATCAAAAAGATCTCGGAGAGAGCTTTCCAACATAATAAAATCATCTCAAAGCGAGCTGACGGATCAAAAGTTATGATAAGAAATGTGTTGCCGGCGGGAAACCGTGACTACATGCGCCCGCCCTTCATGTGCCCATTATGCACCACACACACAAAAGAGGACTTTTGTTGTGAGCCATTGGTTGTTGACCATTATGCACCACACACAAAAAAAGAGCTTTTGTTGTGAGCCATTGGTTGTTGACCATTACGCACCACACGACAAAAAGGGCTTTTGTTGTGAGCCATTGGTTGTTGACCATTGGAAAAAAAAGGGCTAAAATCAATGGCTCAGAAATGGTGCACTCTAGATGTACGCATTAGTACATCCATTTGAATACATCACGAAATCATAGGAAAACCTTAGTGAAAAGCGTACAAAAACACAAAGAAAACCCCCTGTTATTATGCTACATATTTGCTATCAATCCAGTCTGTGTATGCCTAGGTCATACACTTAGAAAAGAACTATCACTTTTATTAACTGCACATTGTAGTGGCTTGAAAAACGTTGGAACGTTGGCATTTTATGTCTGTCCAGTTCGTCTTACACCATTTCCTTTCCAGTAAAAGCATTGATTAAAAGCATTCACTCCCTTCGTCTAACAGCATAAGAACCTCACTAGAATCATTTTTTTTTTTTTTTTTTGGTGAAATCTACCAACATGATTTTCCTTTTTGCACTAGTTATGGTGCCCAGCATTGCTGTGCTAACGTTGGGAACCTTTAAATGATTAAGCCGCAATATGGCTTGTATTCTATTGTGAGTTACAAAGATCTTTGATTACTGCAATATAACTTGTATTATATTGGGAGTTACAAAGATCTTTGATTTGAACAATAACACGATGGCGTCATAGTTGTTTTAATGTGATGGTTTTGATTTTCTATTATTGTTCGTATATTTGGATTTGTTTCCTAATCAAAATGTCACATTTTGTTGAACTTGGAGATGTGTAAATGCATGCTTCGCATTGGTTTGTGGTATTTTTGCTTTAATAGTTTAAGGAGATGCCAGTTTTTAAGTTTCGCATTGGGTTGAGGTATTTTTGCTTTAGTACTTTAGGGTTTTTCAGCTTCCAAGGTTAGGTTCATTCTTATAAAAGAACCATTGAGAATATCACCACTCCCAACACCCTCCACGGGAACATCATGCCATGGCTTAGAGGATGTTGTGCAGAAAGAAAGAGCCCTTGATTAAAGAAAAGTTTGTAACAAATGGGCTAGCCCGATCTGTTTGTTCATTAAAAAAACCTATAGCAATAAAAGGTCGTCTATTTTTTTTTCGAGTAGGTGCTTTTGAAGATGCGACAATTGATTTTTGTGATACAATTTGTATAAGCTAAAAGATGATTGTAGTTAAGGAATTAACATTTTGAAGGATATTGAAATTAAATTACACATAGTAGTAGCACATAAAATGCATTCATGATAGTCACATAACATGGAGCTTCCACAAAGCATACACATATAATTTTAATCTTTATTCTAAATATTTGTTAACTACAACACTTCGTATCCCACCATCCTTTCAATCATGCTTTAGATATCGTCGTGAATTATAAGATGATTGATTCTCACACTGTCAAATAGGTATAGGTTAAGTACTACTAACATATATATGTTATCGTAAATGAACAACGATTAAGTGCTATTAACAAACAGCTATAAAGAACTGCCCTACCATACAATGCGCAATTTCTTTTCACATGCTCCTCACAAATTGCCCGAGAAAATGGTTTCCTTTGCACATGATAACAAAAGTCCAAAAAATAGATTATGGAATTCAGCGGATGTCAGGTTATAGTTAAATAGAAATGAACTACAATCATAGCCTGCACAGAATGGCCAGGACAATAAAAGCTTTGCATTCTCATATATTAGTGTGCTTTTAGAGGTCAATGCTTCGCCTCTGGAAGGACACCATTCCACATACCAAACCAAGTGTTGTCTTGTCCTTATTAATAGCAACAGACTATAGCAGACACACCAAACACCATGTTGGTCATGTGCAAAAACCATTAATAAGTATCTCTTATATCAATATGTTAAAAGGGGTTGTTAAATAGCAAAATCGATCTGTCTCATGCTCTCTCAGTGTCTATCCCTTTCAAAATTGTACTTCAAAAGTCAAAGACCTTGAAAAGGTCAACTCTGCTGATTCCATGCAATCATAGTTGCAGATTCCTTGATTTACTATAGAAGTTGTAATCTCACTAGTTATTTTGCGAACCCCTCTAAGAAATGCCCTTCTAAAATGAGAACAATCTAAATTCAAAGCTCTAAAGCTACAAACAATAGAAATAGAAGTGACCGTAGAATGTGTGATTTACCAGTAATATGTTTAAGCTCCAAACAGTCGCACACAAAGCTTGCTTTAAGACACCTGCATGTTAGAAGAACACACATTAGAAACAAAGCAAAAGGATGATTTGAGTACAAAAATCTCATGTTCTTTGCAAACTATCGCATATTATGGTGCAGGAGATTCTGATCCCTCTATGGTCACCACTTTGAGAACATGGTTTCAATCTAAATTCAGAGCTCTAAAGCTACAAACAATAGAAATAGAAGCGACCGTAGAATGTGTGATTTACCAGTAATATGTTTAAGCTCCAAACAGTAGCATACAAAGCTTGCTTTAAGACACCTGCATGTTAGAAGAACACACATTAGAAACAAAGCAAAAGGATGATTTGAGTACAAAAATATATTATGGGTAAAGAAATCTGGAAAAATATGAGAATAAGGGAACATGAGAATATCTTCTTTCTGATCTGCTGTGGGGTGATTTGGTCTAAACCTTGCCTGCTCTATAGCTTGTTTCTAATTTGCTTCTACTCATTCTGTCATTCTGCAACAAGGTAATTCCCTTTGAGCAAGGGAATTACCTTGTTGCATTGCCAACTTGTTGACAGGCCTTTTTTTAAGCATTGCATTAAAGATCTGAGTTACCTACCACTATTATTATGCTCTGCCCCGCTGCTTCTAGAATATTTGTTGTGAACCCTAGCAGGTCAGGTGCTTTATTAGTGCTTAGTCTATATAATGCTCCTCCTATTTTCTCTGTTGTAAATTCTTCTTTAACCATCCCCTCTGGTATTTGTATCTGTTTTGTATCTATTGCATGTTCCCTTTCCATTCGGTCTCTGCTATCTATTTTTTCCATTTCTTTTCTAAACATTACCACTTTGTTCAGTCCAGCTTATGCTTTATCTGATCATCTGCCTCTTCACATATCAGTCTACGCAATCATGCCTTATGCGGCAAGCAGATGTTCTGTATCTCTATGTTGTTGCAATAACAAATAGACTATTGTGTCTTATCATAATGGACAAATGATGGATAATGAAGAGATGTACCTCCAGAAGCAGTCCGGTTATGAATGCAAGGCCTGCTGCAATGAAGTGTGGGCATATGCAAACTTGTCAACACATGCAAAGATCAGTCTGCAAAAAGACCTGCAAAAATAGGAGTTGATCTCTTCTGAATGTCTTCTTTGGAAGTGTCATAGATTGGAAATGCATGTCAATCAGCTAGCTAGTCAAGTGCATACATCACTAGCTAAATAGACGGCATTTATTTGTCACCCTTCTGGCGTGCAACCTGCCGGAAACACCATATAGTCCAAATGGTGGCCATATTGTGTCTTTGTCGAACATGGTCAACATAAACTCGTACAATCTTATTCTGAACTTATTCTGAATTGCTTGATTGCAAGAACAACTCTATCTCCAATACGACTTATGACTGCAGTCTCTAGAATTACATTCTGACTGGAATGTACTGGATATCACCATGAACTGGAATGTATGCTTGAGCAATAATCTTGCACAAACTTGTACTTCAAAGCACCAAATGGAGGGAAGAGTCCGGTTACCTGCAGTGGAACCAAATGCAAGTTAGCCTGAGAAGGGTAAATGCATAAGCCACAAGCAGGTAAGCAATGAACTCATCCGGCTTAACGCCCTTCACCATAAAACAAACACATATAAATAAAATAATAAGGCCAAGTAGTTAAGAAAATGAATTTTGAAATTAAAAGCAGCAAAAATAGAGGTAGTTCAGACAGAGAATAATCCTAAGGGAGACATGTAATATAGCAAAGATTAAGAGGGAACTGATAAACAACAAATATGTGTGAAACTGGAATATCTACACAATAATGATTTACTGCAAAATAAGTGCATTTACTGCCCTAATGATTCGCTTGAGATGTTGATTCAGATGTTTTCTGACTTCTAGCTAATATCTGCAGTTCAGAAGTATAACTAGGCTAGGAGCACAATAAGAATAATTCCTTAGAGTTAAGAAAGAGAAAGCTGCAAAAACTTTAAGATTAGTTTAACTGAAGTACTGATCTACATTGAGGAGAAAGAGTCAGCATAAGCATAGCATAAGCAGATCTATAAGATTATGGAAAGCTGAAGTAGCTATCATAACGCAGCTATAAGCTATAAGCTGTAGCAGAACCAGAAAAAAAGGAATAATGCATTAGTCTAAATCGACCTGGTATGAGCAGATTCTATAAGCAGATTACCAGTTAATGATAAAAAAAATGATATCTACTAGGTTATAGAAGAGACTATTTGGGTTGTAAAATAACTCAAAATACATAACGAGCTCATATACGTCCTCTAAAAATGCGAATGGCCAAGCCAAACCATAATGCAACAGTTCAGAAACTATTGATCCAGCAGTATATCATAACATTTCTTGTTTGGTTAGGTCTGAAGTATTGATCTAAGTTAAGGAGAAAGACTCAGCATAAGCATGGCATAAGCAGATCTAGAAGATATTATGGAAAGTTTTTAGCTAACATAATGCAGCCATAAGATAAGATGTAGCAAAGAAAAAGGGAAAATTACATTAGTCTAGATCAACTTGGTAGGCTTGACATAGTGTCACAGAGTATCTAACAAGCTAAAGAAAAACAAAGAGATTTATAGTTCAAAAATAGATTGCTACATAGAGGGAAGAACTTAGGAAACTATAGCCAAATCTAACTGGAAACATATGCGTACACAAGGAAAACAAAAGATCACTCGGATCAAAAGAGACAGATGCAAGACACGAGGGGAGAGAAAGGAAATTGGGACTATAAAGAGGAGGAAACAAACTAAAATCGAGGATCAATAGATAGAAATAAGCACAACCAAACTCTGTAGAAGGATCTGTGAAGACAAAACAAGCGGCAATTAAATATTAGAGATTGCAAGAACCTGATTCATCATGTTGGCAATCTTGCCATCGATTTTATCCTGAGTATCTTCAAAGAATAATGTAACCAATTAGATTTACATTGGGCAAAGACGGTACAAACAGAACATCTTCTCTTTGTTGCCATATAGATCAAGACCGGATCGGCGCGATCAAGCAAGCATCAAAGGTCGAAATCAAATCATGGATATGAAACAATAACCTAGGGATAGATATCTTGGAACTATAATTAGCAAGTCGAATACATTCCAGAAGTTGTGAAGAGCTTTTTAAGAAAAAAAGATATATCAACGGCCATTACCGAAATCCAAAAGCAAGACAGAGCTGCATTTCCATTCGGGTCAGTGGGTTTGAAGCTAGCGGCAGAACCCATTATCTTGGCAAGAGGAGAGCAACCCTAATCCATATGTAGATGGAGCTCACGATGTTCGGATTAGGTCACGAACCCGAATCGTCAATACAAGATCTATTTTTGTTTATTGGTTAGTGAAATTGGCATTTTAGGAATTCTTGAATACTGAAATAAGGTGAAATAGACTATTTTAGCTATTTTGGAAAAAGCATAAATTGCTCAATATTCTGCCACTTGGTTAAGTCGAAATAGAGATTAGAGCAATTTAGGAAGCAAGGACAACTAGGATGAGAATGTCAAAGTAGTGGTCTAGACATGTGCCTCATGTTTGTATAGGATATATGTCTCGAACAATCAGCTGCTAACAAGGACCATTGGGGGCATGATTTTAATATAATTCAGCATAAAGATAAGGGAAATATCCATATGTCAAGGTGGCCTCCTATTATTCAAATTCATATAAAAAAATCATGCCTCCTACCTCAGGTAGGGAGGTCCCATTAGTCAATTGAACTGACTTGAGAATGCTGCAACATAGAGAGTAGGGCCCTGTTGCAACACAGGGACCCTACCCAACCCATATACTATTATTCTAGACATATGCAAAAATCAGAAGATGACACTTACAGTATATGTTTAAGAATCCTCGCATATGTTGCATGTTTTGAGAAATCCAAGGTAAAATAAGAGTGTAAAAGTTTTTTTTGTAAAACACAATCAGCCATGGAAAAACTCTTTCCATAAAAACCCATGGCTGTTGGAATGTGCAGCAGTCTTAGAACGAGATTTTTGCATTCATTGTACTCAGGTCCAATTATCTGTAATAAGCATACAGTGTGAGTACAAACAATAATACACCTTTACTCCAAGTCAAGGTCCCAAGTTAAACTTAGAAATTGGGGTAACATTAAAAAACCCTTTAAGCCTGTTAAGACCATAAGAAACAACAGACTTTAGGCCTTATAGTTCCATTTGGAAAAATAAGGACCTTCAATTGCAATCCTAGAAATAGACAGGTGCAATCTAATTCTAGGCCCGATAAGGATAAGCAAGATAAAAAGAATGATCTGGATCTTTAAGATTATACAATAACAGACAATGTGCAAGCTAACTTAAGACAGTAGGATCTTATGTCATATAACAACCCCAAGTTGGAAATATATGCCTATAGGCTACAAGCGAAATTTTAAGACATCATGTCATATATTATATATCTGACGATACAAGCAAAATATAACAAATCTCTGATAGAAATAAGTGTCTTAATTTCAGCAGATAGAATGTATAACCAGACAATACATATACTAAAAGCCTGTACAGACATGCATATTGAAAATGGCAAAACTTGGAAGATATTTGAAGTCATAAGATCCTAGAAAAATGGACGAACTAATAACCCAGCATAAAAGTAGTTGTCAAATCATTTTTTCCACAAATCAAAAACAAGTCTTTAGAGCTTTTGGATATCATCATGAACTGGAATGTATGCTTGAGCAATAATCTTGCACAAACTTGTACTTCAAAGCACCAAATGGAGGGAAGAATCCGGTTACCTGCAGTGGAACCAAATGCAAGTTAGCCTGAGAAGGGTAAATGCATAAGCCACAAACAGGTAAGCAATGAACTCATCCGGCTTAACGCCCTTCACCATAAAACAAACACATATAAATAAAATAATAAGGCCAAGTAGTTAAAAAAATGAATTTTGAAATTAAAAGCAGCAAAAATAGAGGTAGTTCAGAGAATAATCCTAAGGGAGACATGTAATATAGCAAAGATTAAGAGGGAACTGATAAACAACAAATATGTGTGAAACTGGAATATCCTATATTATAATGTTTTGGTGTGTTGAATCCAGCCCTAACTTGAACGACCACGATTCGATTGCCATAATTAGACGATGCAGATTTAGAATTAAAGGCAACGAAGATATTTACAGAAAAGGCAACGATTTCTCTAGACTGTAACATGCCCAAACTGTAATGCTAGATTAAAATTTCACCTTTACCGATGGGATCCGTGATATGTACAATGCAGACTCATAATATTTTTAAATAATTCTTTTCAAAATTGATCCCTTGCAGTTGCAGGAGCTTAGCCTGGAGTACTGATGTTGTTTTCGGAGTTGGAAGATTGAGGAAAGAGCAACATCTACCTGCAAATCCCCAAGAGAAGACTGTAGGATGGCCTAATGTTAACTTGGAAGTGGAAAGAATGCTGCAAAATTGAAAGAATGTGCGAGCAGAAGGGCGCTTTCAGAAGGTAAATGCTTACATGATTACATCATTATGTATGGCTTGATCGGTGATAGGTTTTTAAGAAACCACCTTATAAACATGTATGGAAAATGTGGGGCTCTGCATGATGCTCGCAAGATGTTTGATCTGATAAAAAAAGAAAGGGACTTGGAACATCATGCTTTTTGCATTGTTCAAAGATAGATGCCTTTGAAGACGGTCGCACCTATTTCAACAGATGTCTTCGTGTAATGTGGTATCACGGGCTACAATCGTTGTGGCATATTCTCAGCTTGGTTACCTTGAGGATGAATGTCTATTTTTTGAATTAATGCCTAAGCGCAATGTAGTGATATGGAATAGCATGATTACAGGATATGGACAAAAGGGCCATCTAGAAGAAACATTGAGTCTATTTGACCAAATGCAACTGGAAGGCATGAAACTAGAAAAATATACATTGGTGAACTTGCTTGAAATATGTGCTAGATTGAGCAGATATATTAGCAATATTGGCATGGAGTTTGATGTGGTTGTGTGGAGTGCTCTTTCTAACATGTATGTCAAATGCAGGCAAAATTTTAAGTATGCAAAGATTTGATCATTATGGAAATGGCGTAAAAGCATTGCAAAATTTTCAGCAGATGCAGCTGAATGGTTCGCTATGAAAAATGCTATAGGCACCGGATCTCTGATCTACTTGCCCTAGATCGGGATGTGGTGGGTTCTTCTCGATGCATACAGACTCCCCATCTTCCTTCGCTATGGTCTACTTCTGTGTGCTCTAAGGTAATCTCTTTTGGATTCAGAAATGCCTGGAGTAGATCGCCAGCTATGGAGGTATGGTCTGATTTCACTGTCCTTTGCCTTCGATTCGGTCTATAAGCAGCTTCTAAATTTTGCACGAACAAAACCCAATGCAAGGTTGCGTAATAGGAGGGAAGAACAAGGCACTGGAGCCGAGGGAGGGCCACAAGGTTCAAGTAGACTACAGCAAGTTTCGAGATCTGCAGGCAATGCAACATATGTAACCCATGATATCAACGAGCTTGCTGACTCAGTTGGCTTCACACACTGGAATGCTTTTGCTTCTTTTTATTCAAGTTCACGAGCTTCAGAATTCCTAACAGTCCCTATTTGTCACTGCTATGATACACAGCAAAGCAGGAGCAACTCAAGTTCTGCAAGGTTCGTAGAACAATTTTTTTAAGCAATTTGCACACGGATGGGCAGAGATGGCAACTTATAGTTAAGTATATGCCTTCTCCTTTAAAACAAATACTCTTAAAGCTGCAATGGAGCTGAAGCTTCTAAAAGATGCATAAATTTGTATTGCAGAATTATGGAGTGCTTGCTTTTCCAGCTCTCTCAAATAATTCAAATAGTACCTTGCATGATTCGTAACAGAGTAGTTCTAGCTCGAGAATTAAGTTCAGGTTTGCATTTAAGCATGCCTATTTATATTTTATAAACCTAAGAACGGCAGGGATGATTCTTTCTGGTGTCATAGGCCATGAGCTTTATTATACAAAGAAGTTGAGGTCTAAGAAGCAATTGAAAAATCCAAGAAGCATCTCCAGAAAACTACAGTATATCATTTGCATTGAATTTTATTTGAGTCGGGCTTTTTTTAAACTCTTCAGGTTGCAGACCATAGGTGGAGACTGCACTTGCCTTTATGACCATAAGTGGAGAAGAAGGGAAAGACTCCTTTGTCAATGCTACAAGCCCTCTTACAGATTTGTGTGTTTTTGCATACATGGCATTTCTGAATGTTAGATTGAGGCATGAGATCACCATGAAATGCAATCACCATTGTAGGATCAGTTCAACCAACGTTCTTCACTTCCTTTATATGTTGTTATTGGCCATTTCAACGCTGAGCACAATGGAAATTTATCATAGGAAACTTCAGAGCTAAAATAGGGGTGGAATTGTTTGATTTAACAATGAGTATTATTTTAGAATGTTTATATGCCTGTATGTGAGTGACATGTACAAGTCTTTCATTCTTAGTCAATAATAAATGTGGCGTCAGCTTCTCCATTTGTATATTTCAGGAAGATGAGATTAGATGCTGGTATATTTGTACAAATCAACTTAAATATCATCATGATGCTAGAAGCATGTGGCCTCCGTGATCGATTCTCCATGGCAAGAGCTACCGTGGGTTCGATTCAAATTTGTTGCATAATCTCAAGGCAATGAGGCGCACACATAATTATGATATCAACAAGCAGGCATGAATGCAATTGTGTAGTGTTTTTGCATTACAATTCTGCTCATCACATAAAGAGGATGTAAATAATCTCTACATATCAACTCATTTTATAGCTATTGCATAATCTTAAGGCCTTGAGGCACGGATATCAAGCAGGAGTGATTGTTGTTGTTGTTCAATGTTTTTGCATTATATTTCCCATCACATGACAATACTTATATTATGGTGAAACACTTTTTGGAATTGCTTGCCTGACTTAAAGTTGCCATGATTTTATCTTTTAAGGATTCTAGGCTACCTTTAAAGTGGGCTTATGTCACATAAATGTTGGTCCACGGAAAAACATATAGGAAGACAACGACAAAATGCGCTTCGTGTAATGTTAAATCTATAAGTTATCAAAGTTATAAAATTTTCGCTGGTGCTAAACCCTTTGAATTCCTACTCAAGCTAAAATGGGCACACTTTTTAAACCTCTCTTTTAACAATTTATTTACAATTAACATCAAAAGATATGATGTTGAGGGAGCTCTACGGGGCAAAAGATATGATGTTGAGGGAGCTCTATGGTCCCATTCTCAAGGTGGACCATAACACAGAGTGAATGAAGGTATATATCAAGGAGCACTATGAAGGTATATACCAAGGAGCACTACTCAAGAATAGGAGGTTAACTCCAAATGCTATTTAAAAGAGATCTTACGCATGTAAAGTAGCCCCTTAGTTCCTATAGATCTCTTATAATTTGCAAATGTCTATGAACAACATAAATTCGAGGCTTACTCCAAATATTGTCTACAACGAGATCTTGCGGGATGAAATATAGTTCCTAATGATCTCTTCTAGCTTTGCAATGTGTATGAACAACATAAACTCAAGCATGGAGTCCTTGGTATTATTTACAAGGTTCCTAACATATGCCCAGCAACGCTGAGCACTATTACTAGTCTTATATTATAATGTTATAGCGTGTGTCTTCAATGGAGCCCTAGATCGGACGATCAAGGATTTGATTGACCAACGGTGGAGATAATGTGTGCGTGTCTTCAACTAAAGTTTCATCTTGACCATGGCTCCAATATGATTCACTCAATCCGACAGTCGAACGATGAAAGGGAAAAGGGAAAAGGAAAAGGGGAAGGGAAAAGGAGAGAAGGAAAAGGAAAAGTGAGAGAGAAAGGACAAAAGGAAAAAAGGAAAAGGGAAAAGGAGAAATAAGAATATGAAAAAATAAAAAATGGAAAAGGAGGAAGAAGGAAAAGGAACAAAAAAGGGTAAGGAAGGGGAAAACAAAAAGAGAAGGAGAAAAGGGAAAAAGGGAAGATAAAATGACCGATGGCCAAAATTCACTCAATCCGATAGTCAAAAAGGGAAATGGGAAAAGGAAAAAGGAAAAGGGGAAGAAAACAAGGGAAGATGGAAATAAAGATAAAGGGAAACAAAAACAAGAAAAAAAAATGGAAAAGGAAAAAAAGAAAATGAAAGAGGGAAAAGGAAAAAAAGAAGGAAAAAGGTAAAAAGGGTAAAAGTGAAAAAGAAATGAAGTGAAAAGAAGTAAAGGAAAACAAGGTGCTGCGCACGGAGGGTTGCCCTCCAGTTTCTTGAGGGTGAAGTGGCCTAAATCAAAACGTGAAGTCATGTTTTCACAATTTATATTTAAATTAAAGTAGAGCTCTACCATGTTCTTACAATCAGTTTGTAGGTCCCCTACATTCATGTACAAGCCCGTCCGCATGTGCCCCCTCGATTGAATTGTGTATGCAACCGAGTAGTTTAATGTTGTAGAAATATTCTGTATTTTGTTTTATGTCTTGGACACAATCACAACACGTACAAGACTCATAATATTTTTTTATAGGTGTTAAATGCAAGCTTATATGGCATAACCCGATATCGCATCGTCCTAACAATGCAAGGTGTCAATTTCAACTTTGGAGAAGAAGAACTAATCATGTGCAAGACGGTCCACCAACTTCCAAGCAGTTACATCATGTGTTCATGGAACAATAATGAAAAAGTCCCATTACATTTCGAGCAAATGCCCTAGTGTAGAAATGCCATAAAAACAACATTGTAAAGTGTTAGCTTTCCAAAGCTCTTTAAAGGCCAACAACTTGGCCAACTTCATGCCTAATTATCCGGATGCACCGCTAACACTTGGAACGCCAATCCCATATGAAGGACATCCTAAACGATCTATATACAACAATATTACAACTCAAAGAAAGACATCCGAATGTCATTATATAGCATTTAATGGTATTCAATACATAGCATTTAATAAGACAAGCTGTGGTGATCGGATACATGCGTATGATGAGCTACCGCACAAAGCCGAACACATGCTTTCACGAGCAGCCTCTATTAATGACCATCGCATCTTTATTACACAGAGCAACCTTGAGCTATAGCTCAAACCAAGTGGCCCGATACATGTGTATGATGGCGCCGCACAAACGACACATGCTTTCACGGTAGCTTTCTATTTATGACCATCGTACTATTATACACAGAGCAATCTTTTGAGCTATAGCTCGACATTAACATTTGCCCGCAAGACACATCTAAAGAAGATCAGATTACTTACACACATCTAGCAAATACATCCGAATCAAGCACCACGGATTACCTTTGCCAAGTGCATCACAAGGTTGCACTTTACACGGTGTGTGTTGGCTGGCTATTATTTGTCCAACTATTGCCAAGATGCTACATTTTTAATCACCTCAATCTGCACAAAGTTTACGGACAAGTGAACAAAGCAACTCAGTAATAAGATTACTCAAGACAAATACAAATACCCTCAAATATGCACAACTTCTAAGGCCCTCTTGAGCTTTCTTTTTCTCGAGCCTTGCCGCTACCTAGACCTCCTTTTCTAGAGCCGCAAAGCAACCGAATGTTCACTACTTACTGCCGAATCAACCAAAAAGGCGCAAGAAGAAAAACTGAAATTTCGCAAGAATGAGAAGACTATGTTTGTTGACTCACACCTTTGACCGCCTTAAAGATGTCACTAGCAACACTAGGCACCAACCACTCCAGCTCTGGAAGTCAAAACCATGTATATAAGCAAATTTGTACAACTTAAGAGAGTGCCTTTTCTCTTGTATTTGCAGGATGGGAACTTATCCTTCAACATTCACAAGTGCCACATTGTCGATGGTTGCGAACCCTTTTACAAAACAATTTGGGCATATTGTTTTCGTTGCAAAATGGAGCCGATCTTAATCATGGAACTTTAGGCATGAATAAGAAAATATTATGAACTACATATCATGGTTTTCAATGGTACATGTGGATGTCTAATTGTTGGACTACTTGTATGAAACAAAATGTCCAATAGAAATGAGAAATTTGTTGTTCATCACATAGCAATAGCCATATTTTAGCCTGTATTTATAGAAGATAAATTGCGTTGGATAATTATCACGGCACAGATTGCTTTTTGCTCTACATGTTATATACCTAAGTATCCTTTCCACCACACCACCGTGAAATGGTTGTGTATCACAATCAAGTGTCAAGAATCTTGCCGCACTGAAGCAATCACTATGTCCGGAAATGAAATGATCGTTATTAACCTTCTTGAGACCTAACACGCCTAATCTATTCACAAAAGTTCATGTCATTTGCAAACAGATGGCATTTCATCAGAAACCTTGGACCAAGGAATTGACATCAAAGAATTATACTTCCCAAGTTTACCAATCAACTTAACCAATGTATGGCTATACATGCTTTCAACTTATCACTCACATTGCATAATGGCGTGAAAAATGACACCCTTTTAATAATTTATAAGTGTAGCAATCCATTGCTTGCAGATTAAGTGTAGCAATTCATTGCTTGCAAAATAGCGGTGGTCCGGGTCCTACAATAGTCGGGGTTGATTAACTTTTCCCAACTTTCTATGCGACGCATCCGGGAATTCCATGCAGAAAAATGCATTTCCATTTCAAGGAACCCTTAGTAAAATAATGTACTTTTGGTACCAACATCCACATGTGACTAAGCATCATGAGGAAGGCGGAAAAAAAGGTAACACACATTCAGATATAAAATATTCCAAATTATCCGGTAGTCATCTCGCTAAGGGATGTAAAGAAACCCCATCTCCATATATACCAAAGATATGTAACTCATGGAAATTATAGAATAGAATAAGCACATTTTTTGTGTTTTGAAGAATCAGCTTCTTTGTTTCTCCAATGGAAATGAAAGGAAAACCCAGGTCACACTATGTTGACAAGAACACGATTCCTTATAAAAAGAAATGAGACTCCACATTTACAAGCTTACAAGGTTTTTATATGCTATATACCAAGGAGGATGTGAATTACATTTCGAAGCTACAATTCCATTTGAATTTATAATTCTCTGATTGCATCATGCCAAAAAAATAGTGTTTATCTTGCGCTTATAGTTAAGTAAGACAATGCACTTTCAATCTGATTACAACCTCCGAGTAAGCTTTACATATATCCACATACCATTTGCTTTGGCTGGTGGTTGAGGCCATCACTACCACATGCATTGTAATTACATGGAAACATGACTCTCGAAAGTACATGTGAAATTTTTAACCTAAAATTATCCAATGTTTTATGCCCAAAGAATTCCATATCATGTCAATTAATTGTTTTCACTGCAGAACATCCACATTCTTTGAGTTTGATGCCAAGCATTCTAGATCATGGATGGCAAAGCATATTCAAATTGTAGATGCTTTTTCTAGAACATGACATTCTATATATCTGGACCACTCTAAGAGGAAGGAAGGAATAAATATCAAGAAGAAGACAAGAAGAAGGTATGGACGGATTTTAAAGCAATCAATAATACAAGATACAAGATATGACCAAGTTGCATGTGGGAAGCTGCTATGCCCTCAAACTGGCTCCTAGGCATTTTTTCTACATGATTACACCATGTGATCCTAAACCGCTTAATTTTAAAAGCACCACTAAAAGCTACTTGTACCAACTAGGAAGCACATGGTAATCGGAATTCTCATTTACTAAGGATTCCCCGGTCAAACTAGAAAAGGTCATACACATGCCATAACAAATTTTAAGAAACAATAGCTTGGAGCACTAGAGCTTGTCATCCAACCTTTCCTACATCGAAAACCAACCCGCAAGCGCAGCCCAAAGGAATAATGATGACTTTCCAAATTTTTTAACAAATCTCTCAATTCTTGACTCAGATATTCAAAGAAGTTAAAATATTTTATGCACCACATTACACCAAACAATTACACATGAAAAGGATGGATTGCTTAGAATGGTTCTTCCCGACTTCTTACTTGAGCAATTTCCTAATGACTATTTCCTCAATCCCAATCCAAAGGTTAAAACTAGAAAACAATCAACGATGGATGACTCAAGACAACCCGCAAGGCACGCCAAAATACTAATTTTTAAGTGTTAGGATGAACTCATGTTTGCTGATTGAGAAGTTACTACACCCAGCCAGATGTGTACATTTGCCTTGATCGATTCCCCGAAAAGATGGCATAAGAAATAGCAAAGATTTCAAAAATCCGGTCCCTCATCAACAAGCGAGGAAGATTCAAGAATCTATTTAGCCTAGCAATCAAAGTTGAAAAGTCAAGAGGCCACCTAGAAGTCAATTTAAAGTGAAAGGTAATCAATTAAATTTCAATACGGTGGGACACTTTAATGCCCTCTAAAGAAACGTGAGGGAAAACTACACAAAGCCTTTTTCTCTTACCATTTTATCTTTTCTTAGCCTTGAAGTGGTTTATGGCATTCGAGTAACCTTTCACAGGTTCCAACCGCATCACAAGGATGTAAAATATAGCTTTTCTATCTATAAAGTGTTAATAATGTTTACAAAGCAGCCTTCACCAATACATGGCATCAATTAGTTGCACAAACAAAATTTAGCCATAGTAATATGTCAAAGATGTTAAAGCATATCTCTTTTCCTTTCTGGTTAAGCATGGTTGCTAACAAATTGGGCATGTTCCCTTTAAATTTAAGGCTTGCTTGTAGGCAAGATAAAAGAAGATGGCGTGAACATGCATTATAAGTGCATGAAACACATAGATAATGTTCATGCAATCCTATGCTAAATGTGCTCACCTGGTACAAAAACTATAAGTGAATGGATGGAGACGCAAAAAGAAAATGTAAAGCCGCATAAATTCATTGCCTCCGCACCCATGCATGCCTCATTCAGTTTTACAAACCGCTTGCTTTTGCTACATCCCTTAATCCATAACATTCAAATTTTATCACGCTTTTGAGCTTGTTGTAGCCTGTTTTGGCAACTATTAAAGACCCATCTACGTAAGATAATGCAAGTAGGTTTGTGCCAAAATCTCTTTGATTTGTCTTTGCGGTTTTGCACATTCCTCAAGCCCTTCTTTCGCCCGAGATGTGCCATGATTGATCCCGTGGTTAAACTTTAACCCGCAGTAAAAAATATTTGTGCATCCTACTTCAAATCTTTGGCCTCAAGAGCAACGCTTTGTGATCATTTTCTGCTTTATCTTATCTCTGGGCATAGCTCCATGGATCAAAAAAGAAGATTTTGCATGTGGGGACATGGATTAAGAGAATAAACAAGTTTTACGTAATCAAATATTAGATAAAGAAATAGCCATCAAACATGGGTTTTGCATAAGTTGAGCATAGAACCGAGCCATGATTCTTACGTAAAATGACAAAACCCATCCTTACTCTAAGAAATCAAAGCCCGGAAAATACAATAACTCAAACCTTTATATTCAACCTCGAAGGCTTTGTAAACTCAACATGGCCCTCAAGACGTAATCCAGATCACTCAATCTGAAAATTTGCAATATAAAAATGGGATCAATTTTTTATAGATCCTAATGGTGATCGCTAACTCCTTCAATGGCGCCAACAATGATTTCAATCAACTAAAACAAAAAACAAACACTTGTAAAATTTATTCAACAAATGGAGGAGGTAGAAGAAATCAAGGCTTAATTAGACAGAGAGAAGAAGTAAAAAGAGTTACCGACAAGAGGTGAAACTGAGAGGACATGGTGGGTCGGACCAGCCGCGATGCTACCGAGAGTATCCATAGCCGATGTGCCTTGTGTATCAGCTTATCCTGGCTCGAACATCACGCCCACAATGCAAATGTGACCGCCAATTTACAGAGAAGAAGTTATCACCGACATATCCTAGGTATATTCTAGTATATACCTAAGATATGCCATAAACCCACATAAACAAGGGTTTGCCCCCCTAGGGGCAACCCAAAAAATAAAAACTAGGAAGGACGAAAAAGGAATTAGAAAGGATGAAAAAGGAAAGATGGGAAAAGGAAAGGAAAAGGAAATAGAAAAGGGGACAACAAAAGAGATGTAAAAGGGCACCAGGAAAATGGTAAGAAAGTAAGGTGGGAAAAGGAGAAAAAGTTAAGGGACAATAAGAAAAGGTGGGAAGAAAGGGACAAACAAAGCGCATGGGAAAAGTGAAATAGAAAGGAAAAAAAAAAAGGGAGGAAAGGGGCAAAAGAGATGGGAAAAGGGCACGAGGAAAAGGCTAAAAGGGAAAGGGTGTGGAAAAAATGGGAAGAGAGAAAGGGTGAAGAAAGAGGAAAATGGAAGCAAATAGAGCATCTAGAAAAAGAGTGAGGAAAAAGATGGAACAGAAAAGGAGGAAGGGAAAAAGGGCATGGGACAAAAGGGAGGAAGAAAAGAGTGAGTAAAGGGGAAAAAGAGCATGGGAAAGGGAAAAGTAACAAGAAAAACAGGAAAGGAGAAATTGGAAAGGCAAAAAGGGAGAGGAGAATGGGGAAAGAAGGCAAAGAGGCACATAAAAAAAAGTTGAGAAAGGGGAATAGAAAGAGGCATATGAAAAGGGAAAGCGAAAGGGAAAGGGAAAGGGAAAGGGAAAGGGAAAATGAAAAGGAAGTGGGAAGGAAAGGAAAGGAAAAAGGTAATTTGAGAAAAGTTTAAAGGGTGGAGAAAGGATGAAAAGGAATGTAAAAGTTGAAAGGACAAGGGGAAGAGAAAAGGGAATGTAAAGTTGAAAAAGGGCACGAAGAAAAGGGAGAGGGAAATGGGAAAAGAGATGGAAAAAAGGGCACGTGATCAAGAGGAAGAGGGGAAATGAAGAAAAGGGCACATAAAAGGTGAACAAAAGAGAACGAAAAAAAATGCATGGGAAGCGGAAAGAGAAAAAGAATAGGAAAAAGGAAAAGGAAGGGAAAACAAAGGGAAAATAGAAAGAGCTGGAAAAAGAAAAAAAAGAAAGGAAAAGCCCATCGAAAAAAAAAAAGGAAAAGGGGGAAGGGGAAAGGAAGGTAAAGGGAGGCAAGGGGATTAAAAAGAAAAAGAGAGAATGAATAGGTTTTTGTCCGCACAAATTCCTAATTTATGCCCAGCAATGCTGGGCACCATTACTAGTCTTTATTATAATGTTTTGGCGTGTGTCTTGAACCACGCCCTAACATCTACGGTCAAGATTAAATGACCTCGATCGACGGTCGAGATTTGATGTGCTTTTTTTATGAAGCTTGCAAGCCGGAGTTCTTTCTAGGAAAATCACTTCGTTGCCGGAAGTAGAGGCAGGAATTCTTCTTCTTCTGATCTTCAGCTTACAGAAAAGAACTATGAGGAGACCTGGCAGTGTTTCATATCTACGTTGCACGACACCGGTTTCTGGTATCTCTTTTTTCCCCCTCTGTTCTTCATCTCACAGCTTCTTTTCTTTTGGGTACTCATTTTTACGTTCAATCTGTAGAAGATCGATCGCAGATTCCATGATCTCATACCAAATGGACCCCTCAAATTAGAAGGGCCGGGCGTCGCGCTATGGAGGTGCGGTTTTGAGCGGTAAAAGCGGGGGGCTTATCTAACAAGCTGGTTGGGCAAAATTTCTTCGCGAGCAACAAAATTTCAAAGGGCGACATCCGCCTTCTGCGGATTAGACTGACTCAACATGTTGGTCGAAATCAGAACCGTAATCCACGACCTCACACTTTTTGAAAGGAAGATTCATGGAAAGCTCAAGAGCATCGGGGCCGATTTAAGCCAAAAATGCATGTGGGTGAGGAAGAAATGTCCGAACAAGTAAAATACCAAGAAGAAAGAAAAACCGAGAACAGGTTTGAAAAAGGCTATTGTGGTTAGAAAGGACGGCGCACATCGATGCCACCAGATTTAAAAAAGGCAACGTAGTCTAGATTCAACAAAACCTCTCAAGAAAGCAAAGGCGACAAATGACTTCATAACAATTTCACGATTCAACCCGGGCTAAAAGGATTAAAAAGATCAAGATCGAGGTCTTTGCCCATGATATGAATGTTATGTCAAAGTTAGAAGGAATGAGGCCAAAGGAGCTTGATCGCACAATGTGATGCCGCAGCTTTAGAGAGAAATTATCCAACACCAATTTCCAGCTTCCCATGACCAAGAATCGTCTCAACAGCCAATGTGTAAGTAGTTCTTTCAGAATTTTTTGACTGTTTAAGTTATTATTTTGCTCTGGCATGCATTCAAATGGCTTTTGCAAGCGATTTTTGCTGTGGGAAAATCATTTTTTCTGGCCATAGGGATTAGGTTATTTAATCTGTAACATACTTGAGCACTTAATCAGGCCCTTTGATGAAGTACTTACAAACACAGCAAATCCTTTTCATAGTAGTTTTATGTAGGAGCTTTTAATTTCTGAAACTTCCTAAGTTCGTAAGCAGATTCATAGTTGGGAGCTTATGGGAAGAATACACGTGCCGGGGCGGCACAAACAAAACATGGCTTATGCATGAGCTGAGCTATGGAGCGGGCACGATCTACTCTCGCAGACTTTGTGAGTTCTATCTAATTCAGCTTTCTAGGATCTGTAATTTCCCTGTTTGCTATCAATTTGAACCGGTCTTCTGGGGCAAATTGCTGCTTCAATACAGATGAACTTTGCCACTTGGCCAGATTCAATGCTGCTTTGAGCATTCTGCCAATGTCACCATGATCAGTCCCCGAAATTTTTTCGTGATTGGATGAGAGTGTATCTATGGCATTCCACCAATGCAATATGGCCTTCTCCCTAGGCCATTTCGTCATGGCCATCAAATACAGATTGCTGTATGTCCATGCCCATGTGACTGGAAAAGCTGATTATTTAGCAAGAATATTTATGATGCTGAAGTTTATCCTTCCTTCACATAATTGGAACATAGACGATGAACATTAAAAAATGATGAATCTTACAATGAAATTTAAAGCCCTTATCTTGAATTGTCTGGTAGTATGGAGTTCACGGGTCTTGCTCGATATTTTGAATCAATTTATGCATATTGTTTTGAATATGACTATCTCTACGACCTCTGTAATAAAAAACATATTCCTTCCCTGTATAATTTTCATGAGACTTGGGCTGTACATCTCTGCTGCAACTCCTGCGTGCCACTGAAGTTGCTTTATGTGTTCTAAAGATCTACTTTGTAATTGCAAGAAGTTGCATCTCAGCATCATAGACTGAAACTTTTCAGGATGTTGACCATGAGAATGTTCTTCAATTGTCAGGTTGTTCTGAGTGTCCTAACTATAAGCTACTAACCTGCCAGAACTTTTTGAGGTTTAGCATTGTCCTGCTGTCTTAGAAACTGGAGAGAACATAAATCAGTCAGTTTATTTATTGTCGTGAAAATTATAATCATTGTCCACATCAAACTAACTAAATTGCCTAGCCATTTTGCAATAGTGCAGGTCATATTTTATGTTCCATGATATGGATGATGGCAATCCTCAACATGTGTTTTACCTGCCTGTCCTTATGTTCGTGGAAGCTTATATTTACCAGGTAGTATATCCTAAGAAAATGAGAGATTATATGGCTTCAAACTTAGCATCCACGAGCTTGGATTGATATCGATGCTATGTATGTACTCTGGGATTTTGCAGCTGGACCAAATTAATGAAGATATGCTCAGTCCGGGCAAAAGCAAGAACTCCTGTTGGTATGTAAATGTGCTCATAATAGTGTAGTATTGGATATTAGAAGCTAGAAGATAGACAAAGAATGTAGTACTTATGGAGATAGGAATATCTTATATTATAATGTTTTAGTGCAAGTAATGGACCACGCCCTAAATCAGACGGCTGAGATCGTTCAATGAAATTGGACGGCTTAGATGTTATGTTTTAACTTGCTTTAGGTTTTCTGTTAGGTTTCTTATATGCAAGAGCACCGTGGGCCGCCCGATGGTTTTTTCTACTCCCGATTTGGGTTGGAGTTTGCTGGAAACCTTATAAGGTTTCTTGTTGAAACTTAATATGGTTTCAATGGAAACTTGATCTAGTTTCCATGAAACTACATCAAGTTTCCATTGAAACTGTATTAAGTTTCCATGGATACTATGTTAGGTTTCCTTCAGTGAAAACCTTGTAAGGTTTCCTTTATGGAAACTATACGTAGTTTACTTTTGGGAAAACTATATAAGGTTTCCACTTTTTAGAATTTAAAAAAAAGATCTAGGCACGTGTGTTAGATCTTGTGGCACATTTTCAAGATTGTATGACAAAATGTAATCTACCCACATGTGTAAGATCTTATGGAAGATTGTGTTCTCAAATACATTAATTGTGTCTTTTTAGCTTGAAGAGTACGCCAACATTTTGAATTTGAAACTGCATTAGGTTTCCAAAGAAGCTTAAACTACATTAGGTTTCCAAGGAAACTACACTAGGTATCCAAGGAAACTATATTAAGTTTCCCTTGGAACTACATTTGGTTTCCAAAGAAACTTAAACTACATTAGGTTTCCAAGGAAACTACATTAGGTTTCCAAGGAAACTACATTGATCTCATGAATATTCTATTTCTTATTCCAAATGGAGAAACCATGGCCCTTTGTTGACCCCTTGATGGGGTCAAATTGCCATTTCCATGTCAGCATATGATTTGATACCAATGGTTTCCAAAGTCAAGATACTGCCCACAAATCATTGCTCCACCGCCAATGGTTTCCAAAGCCCTGCTCCACCGCCACAACAGGTTGTGCTGCCTAGCAAGCCCGCACCAATTAAACCCCCTGCAAGAAATTGCCATATGGGAAAAACTTCTTCCAAGTGAATCCACTCCGTGAAGAAGCCCAAGCAAAATCTCACCAAGCATAAAATGTTCCTGGAGCTCAGATTTTAGCATCTCAAAATTTGCCTTGGGAAAATAGATAGTGGGCCGGGCAATTATCGCACAAACAAAAGAATACAATTTCAACTTCTAAACAAGAGAAGGACATCACGGGGAAATTGAGAATCTTCAAACTTGATCGAGACATTTTGCTTCAAATCATAGGCTATCGCGGACACGCCCGGCGCAGGGGAAGCCACTTCGAGGTTTTCATCATTTGCCCCTTTCACGACCACCGATGAAACATATCTACATATGGCGATCCGGCTTCATCTGTCACGCCCTTCCACGATCGGATTTGAAAAATATGGCTCTCACAACTCCCCGGATGCATGTGAACAGCGGGGCGACATGCAAATCCTAAACAAAATCCCGGACCTCCCGTCTCGGCAAAGAAAAACAAGCTATTAATAGGTTACGTGAAGAGGTTATGTCAACAAGCGACTGTCAAATCTCAAAGACCAAGTATTCATCGCCTCCATCGCCATACCTTGACAGCTTTCGTGTTAAAAACCCTATCTACTAGAAACATCTATTCTAGCTCCTTCATTCCTTTGATCAATATCTGGCTTCGTCTCTACTTTCTCCCAAAAAAACTAAGCTTATCTCCTCCCTGTAACCTTCGATGTATTGAAACCCATTTTCCACCATCGAATCTACTAATTTATCTACTGAATACACCTCCAATACCATTAGGAATCTTATGTAAGACAATACATTTTCTACATTTTTTACACTTTTTCACAGTAATATAACAACACTCAACCCTAACACACTATAACATAAAAAAGCCTTGATATTTTTTTTTATGTTATTACTCGATGCTTTCTTAACTATAGGGAAAAAAATTTGAAAGCGTGAGAAATATCTAGGTTTATTTAGATCCGAAATTCTTCTTAAGCCGGAAAAATGCACATTAAAGTAACATAAAATGCACATTAGAGTAATAAGTCATAATAAACAGTACTTTCATAAAATCAACACAACATGGAGTGAAGGCCTACTGTCCTATTTATGCAACATCAACACAATATGGAGTGAAGGCCTACTGTCCTCTTCTTTCCCTTTGTTGGCTTATTTGTTATATTTAAGTTTCATCATTGGCGTTCTTAAGCTCAAATGCAAAGCTGGGCAGGCTGGCATTTTAGTATTATAAAGTTATTCTGTAAGTGTTGGGCCCAGCCCTAAATCCGACGGCCAAGATTTGATTAATAATTTGGACGGTCGAAATATTCTTTCTCTTCTCGCGCTATGCGATTTAGGGATTTAGAGCATCATCTGGCCTGTTCTTCCAACTTAACTATCTCGAGTAAAAGTATAGGCACCGGATCTCTGAGAGCATGGCGGTCGTGTTGCAGAAATCTTCTTCGCCGTGATTGGAACAGGATGGTGCCGGCCTGCTTTGAATGCTACTGCTGCAGCTATGTTCTATGGAGCAAAAAAATAAAATAAAAAGATATGAAGAGCAGATCTGCGTTGGATCACTAATCTAGGGTTTTCAAAGCCAAATGCACATGTTCGATGGATTACCCAGTCGTTCTTCAGTGCCGAAAGGTTTTTTATTTCTTCATGATGCCGCTGGTGGTCCGAATGGATATGAAATTGGCCCAAGGAAAGGCCAACTCCACTTTTTTGTTCTATCGGTCTGTTGTCTTGGCTTTATTTTTTTGGCTTCGAATCTTGCTGCAATCTTACAGGTAAGCCGACACATTATATTTCGATCTACTTTGTTTCAGGTATTTTGACAATAGTATCTCGGATTTGCTGCAATTTCAGGCTCTAGGGCAGCTAAAGCAGGGCAGGGGCAAGATCTGGAACAACGGTGGGGTATGGAGGCTACGGTCTTGCTCTACCCATTCTATTCCTGAGCTAAAGTGACTTCTGGCACTTTTTTTTCTTTTCCGGGTGAGCGATTCTCTTTACTGGAACTATGTGGTTTAATATCTCAGCATTCTATTAGAATGATATTGTAGCAATTTTTATGCAGGAAGCATGTAATAAGTTCAATTTTGAGGAATTACCTTTAGCATAAGGAAGTTGAGCTTCTTTAGTCTAAAAAGGTAGCGATTTTTGTTGGTGGCTCCAGGCATAACAAGCTCAATGACCTAGGCAAGTAATAAGTGATGTATATGCTCCATGACATAGTATTTTTGTGAGACAACCATGATGGCAAGAAACAAGGGCCCTGGTGAGCCTCCAGCCCACTGCAATATGTTGTTAATATGTAGTTTTGAAAGCATGCTGAGTAATAAGCAACTGTCAGCTCCGTAGTGTCTACTTCAGATAATTATTTATTATCTGGTAGCGTTCCTCCATGAACATTTGATTCATAGCTAGCTTTCTTTGTCTTCTTTTTTTTTTTGTATTATTTGCAACTGCTTTCTACATATCTATTCAGCCAACTTATAGAGAATCTTAACTGGGAATTCTTATTATCCTTGCGGGTTGAATATGCTGAAGCACTGCCTTTGGCTGGTGGAGAAACATGTTGAGCATTGCTATTAAGGCTTTCGTAAAGTCCATATGTTTGTGTATGGACTTCAGTTATACATGGTCAAGGGTGGGCGTGTGACCAACATGGCTGCAGAAACAAGAAGGTTAGTTGCCCATTTTTCTCAAGGTGAATAGGTCTTGCTTCTCAATTTTGCTGGAAAAGAAAAAAACAGGGCCCTTTGGCATCAAACTTAAACAGCAGTAGCCTTGAGCAATCAATTTTTATATTCGTCGCTTCTTACAATCAGGCCAGAGTACATAGGATAAGAACAAAATTATCCTATCAGTAGGTAATGTTTTCACATTCTGTGTTCATCATATTTGGCAACTGTCTTTGTCTGAACTAGACTTCAACAGTGGAAAATGTGGTTTCACAGGAAATGCTCTACTTGAAAATCAACTATCTGGTGTTAGATAAAATTTGAGTATAAATGGTGGAAAATATGGCTTCTCATGTAAGGATGTTGCAATCATCAATACACAATTCTTCAGCAGCATATCTGCCTGTAAGTTTGTTCAGATCTCTTATATCTGCATAACATGCTTTACAAAATAGAAAAAGATGAAACAAGGTTTTTGACATGCCTAAATTATGGCAGATTGGTTCCTAACTAATGCCCAACATAATGACAAGGATTTAGCAAAAGAATCAGATTGGTAGAAAATAAATGATTGTTTTTGTCAACATGTAAATACCTTTATACCTTAGTTTATCTTGCGCATCTTAGCTTATGTTCAACACCTTAGCTTAACTTCAAGAATCCAAATATGGCAGGCTTGCTTTGTATGCCTTTGCTTTTGTCGCTACAAAGGAATGCAAGATACGGTAACTACAAAGAAATGCACGAAAAGGGCAACAATTTTATGTTTCTACAAAGGAATGCAGGATATGCTAACTACAATGAAATGCACGAAAAGGGCAACAATTTTAAGGATCAACAAGTAAGGATGGAATGTTTGTTCTTGGTTCCAAGCATGATAGCACGAGAGTATCCTACTTTCTACTTTGGCAACATAAATTGTTGACATCTCATGATGGCAACATCTTGATGTAGTCTATGTACATGGATTTCAAGTTTCACTTATTTGTATGACCTTTCAATGGAACCTTTGTGAAATCTCAAAAAATGCACTACGTTTTGCAATATCATCTAAACTTGACTTTCTACACAATTTGTGGATTGTGTATTCTTAAGATACATCATCTTAAATTGAAGGGCGAGTCTTAAGATGCATCATCACCTATAGAGATACAACTCTAATTTGCTCGCTTGCATGTGACTTTGTATATGCATTTGATATACTATATTGTTGGATAAACTTTGTGCTTAAATATAATAAATGGCTCTACAAGGTCTCCAAATATGAAAGACCCTTATATATGATGCACTTCAATGCTATTTATTTTTGTATCAAAAGGTGGATCATTACAATTAGTACACTTGATTTGTTATGCAAAAGTTTGGCAATTCCAAATACTATTATTTGTGCACATCTCCCCCTCCCTCCTTCCCTCCCTCACAAAAGAATCTAGACGAAGAGTTGCTACACGAAAGTTGCTTCATATCCTGTATATAATTAGTGGTTGTTAAATTGCAAGGTATGTGCATTCAATTTTCTAAATTCAATAACAGGTTTCCAACCTAGCCCCAGCAACGCTGGGCACCATTACTAGTTCTCTATTATTTGCAGGCAGTGAAATTCTCTGGTCAGTCGTGTGAAATATAGCGTGTGAAGTAGCATGAGGGAGCGGAAGAGATGAGGCTAATGAGTATGCTGGTACCGACCATCTTTGTAAAGCGCTTTGATAAATCTCAAGAAGAGGAAGAGGTGTGCCTGTTACTTTATTGCTAATTTATTAAATAAAATCTAATACAATGGCCTTTTTCCCGATTTTAAAATTCTCAGATCCGCACATCATATCCGAGACACTTCGATGATTGTGGTCCAATATGTGCGATTAGGATTTCTATTGATCTGGAATATGGATATATTAAAGAGCATGATAAAATTTTAAAAGAATAGTTTTGTAAATTTCTTCTTGAAGTTTTGAGTACTAATGCATGTGCTTGGTGAGGGTATTTGGTCTGCAGCTCCTGTGCTCCAAATGGTATAACTTTTGTCCATTTTTAGAAACAGTTGGCATGCATTTGTTGGCCACGAATGACACAACATTTTGCTTGACTGGATTCTTATATATTCTCGCTGTAATTTAATAAACATTATAGCATTATGCCTCATAAAATATTTGCAATTTGTAGAAACATTGAATATGCTGTTTAATAAAGAAATACATTTGTTTCCAGGTTGATATTGACTCTGGCCACTAGGAGGGTACCCCCTGTTTAATGGATGCATTGAAAGCGGCTAAATTTTGCCTTGAGCAGTTACATTGGTGGGATTATAACATTTCTGGCAAAGAAATTCCACCAAGAACAAACAGAGAACAAACAGATATACACCCCAGCGTTCAATCAAGCATGCTAATCCCATAGCGTATAAGCATACCTTGCTGATGTGGCCTATATTATAATGGCACGTCATGTCACACTTTGATTAGTCCATCTTATGTTCCTGCCATTCCATTTTGGTCACCAGCTTAGAGTAGGATGGTGTTCAGTAGCAAGATATATTAGAGTGGTGATTGCCTTGGCAGCCAGTTAGATGTGAAGTCAAGGCAACTTGGATGGCAACTTGCAAAATGATCTTTATATGGACTGCTTTCAAGGTTAACAAAATATGAAGACTTGTTTTGCAGGGAACCATCTGGCATCTAAAGATTAGAAGCTTTTTTTTTTTCTATGGGAGTTTGATATAGCAGAACTAAAGCAGGCTTTAATATCTACTATAAACACCAGAGTTAATTATCTCCATTGTTGTTTCATATGTTCATATATGATATAAGCGTGATGCTATTCATTTAATATACCAGACAAGCAACATAATGCTTTTAAGATTACAGATTTAAAATTAGGCATAACCACCTGGGTGTTGAAGCACATGCAAAAAAAAGGAGCTTAAGCTAAACACACAAGAAAACAGGCCAACTAAGAATGAACATGAAGAGAATGCATGTGAGGGTAGAATGGCTATATGGGACCAGCTTTTGAACACATAGAAAAAGTATTAAACTACACTATTCATTTTGACTTTCATACACCGATATGTGCTTTACCTATTTGTCATATTTAATTATTTGGACCTTATGTATGCAATAAAAATATATTGGATTCCATGGTCAAGACACTAAATAGTTACACGTATATAGAAAAGTTCTATAATTTGATATGAATATATTGTTATGAATATATTGTTTTGGTAAGTGGTTGTCTGTGATCTTGAATATAGTTAGTATATGACACATGAATATTCTATGTTCCATACATGCTTTAAAAGGAAACCATTTAGATCGCACATTTATAGCTCAGAATCCAGTTCAAATAACCATTTAGATCACACATATAACTCATGAAGAATTCGGTTCACATAATTGCCTAACTCATCGCTTAACTTTGGCTCTTGATCAAGGAATATACTAGGTGATATTCTCTCTCTAAGAACTAAAACCTTTGAATACAAACAAGGCATAAACCATCGTTGGAATTAAACAGTTAATATTTAGCCTACGTGTCTAAGCACGCACTTATGACATTGACATAAAATGTCACTCATACGGTGGTACCCAAGCAATGCAAAAATAATTCCGTCAACACAGTAATCGCAAGGTTTGTTTTAAAAGGTATAAGTGAGATAATCAGGCTGCTCCAAAACAAGATGTTTGGTCAGTCCTAACAAAGAACAGTCACTGAAGGTGGGCAATTTGCTATAGTTAGTAAAGCACAAAGGTTTTGAGAGCCCTTACGCACAACTTAAACTTGGAGTACTGAGTTATGTGACAACCAATGATAATTTCTCTATGAATTTGCTTAATTATATTAGATTTATGAAAAAGAGTCTGAGCTGAACAAGTGCCAGTTTACACAGGTCCGCAACTTATGCCCAGCAATGCTGGGCACCATTACTAGTACTTGCATGTATTTCTGGCTGCATGCTCCTTTGTTTTAAAAGCACTGTCTTGATTTTCTTACGAAATCATTTTGATTTTTAATGCATACATGCCATCTTCCTTGCAGTTTGAAGAATTAACTGTGATGTCATTTTGCATGGGGTCAGCCTTCTCTATGCGGGATAGCTTTGTCATCTATATAATTCAAAACTGGCAGGTTCTTGGTATATCATTGACACTAGACATCTCTACACAAATTCAGACCAATCTTCATTTCAAGATTCCGGCACAGAATTTCGATGGTTAGTTTTATGTAAGTACTTACCCTTAAATTAAACTCAGAAGAATACGTCCCTTGAATGTTGTTGATTGCAATTTTGAAATGGTCTACCATTTTTCATTTGGCAGGCATCAAATATCTGATATCTAATATTGCACGTTTTGATGTAGACTAAGAGTTTTGAGGGATGTATTAGCAGAATTAACAAGAATTAACAAGGAATATGGAAGGCATCTCTGGACAGGTAGATTTATATTTTTCAACCAATGTTATCCTTAAATCGTTCTGTTTTCTCTTAACAGCTGAAAGCTGTGATGGATTCTGATGCAGTTAAAGTATTTAAACTATACAATATTCTTCCATTAGAAGTGCTTGGGGCAGCCGATGCTAGGATGAACTTTCCAGAGGTAACGTTGCTGCTCTAATATTGTCAGTTATTGTATGCCATAGGGACAATACAATACCTAGAAATATTGTCTTTAGATATAAACTGAGACCGGCTCAAACAGGGAACCAATTAACTTTTTTCTTTCCATTTTTGATCCATTAGAATCTAAGAAAGTCCATCTCTAATGTCTTGATCTCTAACCAGGTGAGTGGGTGCAAAAATAGAACGTCTTTTTAAATAGTTTTTTACAGCACAGGTCTGACATGCCAACCTGCAGGATATTTATAATTGATAGGAGGGTGTGATCCAACATTCTTACCATGAACAATTTAGCCGTATAAAATTTTGTGGATCACATTAAAACAGATGATGTAGCTGAAGATGTTCGCACACGGTGGCAAAATAGTTCATGAGCTTGGACATTTGCCAGGAAGCAATAAAATGAAAGCTTGACTGGTTTCCTCCTATTTGAGCCGCTAACATTCCATCGCAGTAAGAACACAAACACAAAACCATTGCAATAAGAACGCAATTACAAAACTTAGTCTCACAATTTACAAATAAAGCATATACGTTTTTTATCGATCATTGATAGATTCTAAAAAATACAATTTATTAAAAAACTCCTCCAATCTGAATAAAGAATCAATGAAAGAGAGTCCTTTGTGAGGAAGAAACCCCAAGGTCCTTTTAAATTCAAAATTCGATGTTGGGTTTTGACCTGTAGTTTTTTACGGCGTAAGAACACACAAGAACACATGTTTTGGGGACTGTAAATGTTTTGGTGATTGTGAATTTGGAGACTGGATATAACATACAAGACTAAAATACATAAATAATTTATGATGTAATGTTGATTGTGCAATATGGACCTTTGACAAAGAAGACAAGGCAGTAAAATTCATCACACAACTTTTGACAGGGATGTATATTAGAGGCTCCCTTAACTAACAAACAATAGAGCAAAACCAATGCACAAATTCTACCAATATGCACAAGATGGATATTGTTTTTTGAGGTTTTCCATAAGGTAAAAGATAACTTTGTTGTCTTATTCTAGAATGGGACTCGCATGAAACCAACAAACCGCCCGAACTTAGACTTGCTTCTCATTCATCTCAGCAGATTTTCTACAATGGTGGATAGTGGGTAGCCGCACACATGCGAACTACCCCAAAAAATAAAGGAAAAATCCAATTATATCATTTGGACCCCAACAAAATACAATGCTAATAGAGATTGGGCTAGTGTACCTGTCGAGAAAGCTTATCACCGGGATTAAAAACCCTCGCCCTTTAGGGTTTTCGGGGAAAACCCTAGTGATAAGCCCGGCCCGCAAGGGCTGGACAAGCATAAGGCATAAAAATCGCTCCCAAAACCCACGAATGGAAAAGCGAAACAGATGCCGCTCGCTATTTTGTACGCACATCACCAACAAAGAACAAGACAAAACAAACCTCGAGTGGAGGGGGCTGATTACGCGCGTGCCAGTGCTGATAAAAAATACAAAACAAAGAAAAGAGAATAAGGTTCAAAGAGATCACTGGAGAAGAGGAAGAGGAAGCCGATGAGATGTTGATGCATCAAGGCCTAAAATAGCTTAACTCCCCAACCGAGAATGGGCATCAAGTACCCGATGCATGCAAAACATATGGATGCCGTCCCCATTCTAGAATGGCGATCCGATGTCTTGGATCGATGGGATTCTAGAATGGACTTGCATGAAACCAACAAACCACCAATACCAAAGGACTTCCTTACAAACTAGGATCGAGGGACGAAGGTCACAGATCTAAGGCTAAAGGCGGAAAAGGACAACAAGAAAGAAACGCCAAATTGGTCAAACCAAGCGTGGAGAAGCCCCTCCCGCCTCGGGAAACAATTCAAAGAGAATAAAAGGTGCTGGCTGAGAGAAGAGAAAGGCCGATGAGATGTTGATGCGTAATCAGCGCCTAAAATAAGGAACTTAACCGAATGGGCATGCGCGCCCGCGATGCATGCAAAACATGCATGCTCGTCCCATTCTAGAATGGCGATCCGATGTCTCGGATCGATGGGATTATGTGCTTAGCAAATCCATTGTTCTTTGTATGAGCAAAATCAAAACATGTAAATATTAATCAATAAACACTATAATCTATAAAAGTACCTACATCTTTAGGCAATTGCATGTTTGTGGGTTTTTTGTTGAAAAGTATGAGAAAATGAAGAAATTGCATAATTAATGTGGAAATTGCATGGCCAAGATTTCAGCATTGATAGGCTCCCAACATTTATAGGCCCATGCATGATGCTGACAGCGTTGGAGTAATCGTAATAGTCTACACAATAATGATTTACTGCAAAATAAGTGCATTTACTGCCCTAATGATTCGCTTGAGACGTTGATTCAGATGTTTTCTGACTTCTGGCTAATATCCGCAGTTCAGAAGTATAACTAGGCTAGAAGCACAATAAGAATAATTCCTTAGAGTTAAGAAAGAGAAAGCTGCAAAAACTTTAAGATTAGTTTAACCGAAGTACTGATCTACATTGAGGAGAAAGACTCAGCATAAGCATAGCATAAGCAGATCTATAAGATTATGGAAAGCTGAAGTAGCTATCATAACGCAGCTATAAGCTATAAGCTGTAGCAGAACCAGGAAAAAAGGAATAATGCATTAGTCTAAATCGACCTGGTATGAGCAGATTCTATAAGCAGATTACCAGTTAATGATAAAAAAACGATATCTACTAGGTTATAGAAGAGACTATTTGGGTTGTAAAATAACTCAAAATACATAACGAGCTCATATACATCCTCTAAAAATGCGAATGGCCAAGCCAAACCATAATGCAACAGTTCAGAAACTATTGATCCAGCAATATATCATAACATTTCATGTTTGGTTAGGTCCGAAGTATTGATCTAAGTTAAGGAGAAAGACTCAGGATAAGCATGGCATAAGCAGATCTAGAAGATATTATGGAAAGTTTTGAGCTAACATAATGCAGCCATAAGATAAGATGTAGCAGATTCAAGAAAAAGGGAAAATTACATTAGTCTAGATCAACCTGGTAGGCTTGACATAGTGTCACAGAGTATCTAACAAGAAAAACAAAGAGATTTATAGTTCAAAAATAGATTGCTACATAGAGGGAAGAACTTAGGAAACTATAGCCAAATCTAACTGGAAACATATGCGTACACAAGGAAAACAAAAGATCACTCGGATCAAAAGAGACAGATGCAAGACATGAGGGGAGAGAAAGGAAATTGGAACTATATAGAGGAGGAAACGAACTAAAATAGAGGATCAATAGATAGAAATAAGCACAACCAAACTCTGTTGAAGGATTAAATGCTATAGAAGGAGCAATTTGTGAAGAAAAAACAAGCGGCAATTAAATATTAGAGATTGCAAGAACCTGATTCATCATGTTGGCAATCTTGCCATCGATTTTATCCCGAGTATCTTCAGCAATAACAGAAACAATGAGATTTACATTGGGCAGCACTGGTACAACAGGAACATCTTTCTCTTTGTTGCCATATAGATCAAGACTGGATCGGCGCATCAAGCAAGCATCAAAGGTCGAAATCTGAAATCTGTGATATGAAACAATAACCTAGGGATAGATATCTTGGAACTATAATTAGCAAGTCGAATACATTCCAGAAGTTGTGAAGAGCTTTTTAAGGAAAAAAGATATATCAACGGCCATTACCGGAATCCAAAAGCAAGACATAGGTGCATTTCCATTCGGGTCAGTGGGTTTGAAGCTAGCGGCAGAACCCATTATCTTGGCAAGAGGAGAGCAACTCTAATCCATATGTAGATGGAGCTCACGATGTTCGGATTAGGTCACGAATCCGAATCGTCAATACAAGATCTATTTTTGTTTATTGGTTAGTGAAATTGGCATTTTAGGAATTCTTGAATACTAAAATAAGGTGAAATAGACTATTTTAGCTATTTTGGAAAAAGCATAAGTTGCTCAATATTCTGCCACTTGGTTAAGTCGAAATAGAGGTCAGAGCAATTTAGGAAGCAAGGACAACTAGGATGAGAATGTCAAAGTAGTGGACTAGACATGTGCCTCATGTTTGTATAGGATATATGTCTCGAACAATCAGTTGCTAACAAGGACCATTGGGGGCATGATTTTAATATAATTCAGCATAAAGATAAGGGAAATATCCATATGTCAGGGTGGCCTCCTATTATTCAAATTCATATAAAAGAAAAAAAAAAAAAAAAAACCTTTAAATCCGTTTACACAGACTTTTACCATCCAATAGACTTCATGCAAAGACCATTTTCAGATACAATTGGCAGCCTTAGGTTAGAACAGGTGCCAACTAACCTAAGCCTTAATCTGGTTACAAAGTATCAAAAATTGAATTCCATTAAATAATTTGAGAAGAAGTACAGTAATCATTTCTTGATCTTTTATATCCAAGACCACAAACTATATTGCCATTTGAGAATAAAAAGTATACTTTCAAAGTGATATCTGCTGTTGAAGCCATGTTGAAAGTTGATCTTGAATCATCCTTAGCTTTCATGCCGTGTAAACGAATAAAATATTGCATTTCTCACAACTTCAAAACAAAGAGCAAGAAGTTCGGTTACCTGCAGTAGAACCAGAGGACAGTTAGCCAAAGAATGGGTAAAAGCCTAAGCTACTAACAGGTAAGCTGTGAACTTCTTGGGTTTACCACCCTTCACTTTGTAAAAAGTCCCCTGAAATGGGCAAAAGAATAGTGGAGACGTGCAAACATCGGTTTATTAAATTATCAGCATGTCCACTTACCATATTATGCTGCCAACCATATATTACAGTTAGAAAGCAGCCTTAGATAAATATGTAAACCCACCATAATAACTAACAGTAGGGCCAAATGGTGCAGCTCGATTCTCTCAGGACTTGCAGCAAAGTTTCTCACTTGCATTTTATCATCACAATGCATTCTAAGATTCTAGAACATACTATCACCTTCCAGTTTCTTTAAACGATATGAATACCATGTTGCTCCAAGCCAAAATGCACAAGAAGTTTAAAGTCATTTACAGAGAGTTACTTCTCACATCTTTCTATGCTACATAGGCTGCAAGTAGTTCTCTAATTTTCAGCTTTATTAAACACATCTACAATCATTTAAGTAGATCCCTATCCAAAAAGTTCATCTAATGTGCAATATTATGCAAATTCAATTTATATGATGACTCAAAAGTCGTACTATGTAAAATTCAGCATATATTGCTCTTGCAAACTATAATAGAATAGAATAGTTTAAGCTAATTTAATGTAGCTGCTAAGCTGTTGTATATTTGAAAGCAATTGCTTACATTATCAAAATGTCAAAGAATTAACCTGATGTGCGTCCAGTTGTGAATATTGCTCAGCTTTATGCTCCATTTGTTTGTTGACATTTGCATCAGCTTCATGCTCCATTTCCTTGCTGGAATTAGCCATTTCTTCATGTCTGATGTGCTTGTGCACTGATCAAAACTACTGCGATGGACATCTATTTTATACATGTCAGGATCTGCAATAGAATTTGCAGCCACTTTGCGTATGTATGCAGGCTTATTACCAAGGTCTTCATTCTTCTTGCCATAGCCCAAAGCTTGGAAATAGCAAATCCTGGCTTACAACATTAGAAGAAGATATAAGATCAGCGATATACATCAGCGATATAAGATTGTTTAAGTCATTTTAGAGCATTTATGCATCTAGTCTTGAACAGCAATAATGCATAAAGCATAATCAAAAGACATGCAATAAATATTATAGAGTCCATACTACAGACCTCTAGATCTGTAACATAAAACCTGCTTATGATTCGTAGCAAGCTTCCAGCCAAATGCTTGTCATATCAAGAATATAATCAAGAAGTTTCACCTGTTGGGCTCGATTTTGTGAGGAAGATCCAGCTCTATGCTCCATACTGTTGATATTGTTGGCAATGTATGCCTGTACTGGAATGCAGCCAGGAAAGCATCTTCTCTAGCTCCCTGGCCATCAATCCGGAAGAGTCTTCCAATTTCGGCCAGTCTGTGACAGGGGAAGCCTTAAAATATTACGTCCTCCATTTTCGTCCAAACATAACCCTAAAATTTAATATCTTCCATTTTCGTCCAATATAGGCAAAACCCTAAAGTTTGTCGCAAAAGATAAATTGTGCATGTTAACAAAATACCATGCCTTCAATATTTTGCTATATTTCCATAGTTTGTAGCCACAGCACATGTATAAATTCCATTGATTCCATATGTAGCATACCCTGCACTTCTGGAATTTCATTATAATCCATTAATAAAAAAAGCCTGCCTCCTACCGTAGGTCAGGGGGCCTTGTGTGATCAGTTCCATCATTATTCTTTGGTAACAACAAGGAGAGTAGGACCTTGTTGTACCACAAGGCCCTACCCTTCCCATAGTTGTTTACTCAATTACTTTGTAAAACATCTTACCATGTCATTGAAGTTGTAGAGGACTCAGGAATTGCTTCATTAGGAAATGCACAACACCAGAATGCCGATGTCTTAGCAACAACTGATTATAATCCCTTCAAAGCTTGTCGATATAGTCTGCAATAGCCCCATGGCAATTCATAGATTTTTCATAAGCCCAATGGGAAATCATAGATTTTTCATAGGCCCAATGGCAATTTATTTCATATGATAGTTTTCTTGACAAAATATTTCCAATCTCACAAAGTAGAAACTATTATATGGTGGGGATACATTGACCATTACTCTTCATATGTAATACGCTTCTCAACTCACGGATATGCTGGTACAGTCTCAATAGTTGCTTAATGACCTTATCATTTAGAACATTAAAGGTGCACCTGCCATATTGCAATTAGAGCTGGTGTCTTATGCTGCATGCGTTGAGATACATTTCCTCATTCTTGATATATGCCACAATAGTTTGAACTGCAGAGCTGGGCTGTTAGTTCTGCAATCATAGTTCTTGAGTTCACTTATATCGATTACTTGTATCAGAATCGTCATTTTCATCCAATTCCTATAAATATCCAATGAGATGTAAATGACATTAGTAACTCAATGTTCACACCTGAAATACAGTCGTAACCATAATTAAGGTCTCTAGTAAAACTAGAGAACTGAGTGAAGAAAAAAAACTTTTAAATCCGTTTACACAGACTTTTACCATCCAATGGACTTCATGCAAAGACCATTTTCAGATACAATTGGTAGCCTTAGGTTAGAACATGTGCCAACTAACCTAAGCCTTAATCTGGTTACAAAGTATCAAAAATTGAATTCCATTAAATAATTTGAGAAGAAGTACAGTAATCATTTCTTGATCTTTTATATCCAAGACCACAAACTATATTGCCATTTGAGAATAAAAAGTATACTTTCAAAGTGATATCTGCTGTTGAAGCCATGTTGAAAGTTGATCTTGAATCATCCTTAGCTTTCATGCCGTGTAAACGAATAAAATATTGCATTTCTCACAACTTCAAAACAAAGAGCAAGAAGTTCGGTTACCTGCAGTAGAACCAGAGGACAGTTAGCCAAAGAATGGGTAAAAGCCTAAGCTACTAACAGGTAAGCTGTGAACTTCTTGGGTTTACCACCCTTCACTTTGTAAAAAGTCCCCTGAAATGGGCAAAGGAATAGTGAAGACATGCAAACATCGGATTATTAAATTATCAGCATGTCCACTTACCATATTATGCTGCCAACCATATATTACAGTTAAAAGGCAGCCTTAGATTAATATGTAAACCCATCACAGTAACTAACTGTAGGGCCAAATGGTGCAGCTCGATTCTCTCAAGACTTGCAGCAGAGTTTCTCACTTGCATTTTATCATCACAATGCATTCTAAGATTCTAGAACATACTATCACCTTCCGCTCAGTTACAAGTTTCTTAAAACGATATGAAGACCATGTTGCTCCAAGCCAAAATGCACAAGAAGTTTAAAGTCATTTACAGAGAGTTACTTCTCACATCTTTCTATGCTGCATAGGCTGCAAATAGTTCTCTAATTTTCAGCTTTATGAAACACATCTACAATCATTTAAGTAGATCCCTATCCAAAAAGTTCATCTAATGTGCAATATTATGCAAATTCAATTTATATGATGACTCAAAAGTCGTACTATGTAAAATTCAGCATATATTGCTCTTGCAAACTATAATAGAATAGAATAGTTTAAGCTAATTTAATGTAGCTACTAAGCTGCTGTATATTTGAAAGCAATTGCTTACATTATCAAAATGTCAAAGAATTAACCTGATGTGCGTCCAGTTGTGAATATTGCTCAGCTTTATGCTCCATTTGTTTGTTGGAATTTGCATCAGCCTCATGCTCCATTTCCTTGCTGGAATTAGCCTTTTCTTCATGTCTGATGTGCTTGTGCACTGATCAAAACTACTGCGATGGACATCTATTTTATGCATGTCAGGATCTGCAATAGAATTTGCAGCCACTTTGCCTATGTGTGTAGGCTTATTACCAAGGTCTTCATTCTTCTTAGCCATAGCCCAAAGCTTGGAAATAGCATATCCTGGCTTAAAACATTAGAAGAAGATATAAGATCAGCTATATACATCAGCGATATACATCAGCGATATAAGATCGTTTAAGTCATTTTAGAGCATTTATACATCTAGTCTTGAACAGCAATAATGCATAAAGCATAATCAAAAGACATGCAATAAATATTATAGAGACCATACTACAGACCTCTAGATCTGTAACATAAAACCTGCTTATGATTCGTAGCAAGCTTCCAGCCAAATGCTTGTCATATCAAGAATATAATCAAGAAGTTTCACCTGTTGGGCTCGATTTTGTGAGGAAGATCCAGCTCCATGCTCCATACTGTTGATATTGTTGGCAATGTATGCCTGTACTGGAATGCAGCCAGGAAAGCATCTTCTCTTGGAATAGCTCCTGGCATGCAAATACAAGTAGAAAAATCTTCTCTGGCTATCAATCCAGGAAGAGTCTCAATCCGATGCTAATTTAAAGCCCTTCTTCCAATTTCGGCCAGCCCTTCTTCCGGCCGGTGACAGGATGGAAGCCTTAAAATATTACGTCCTCCATTTTCGTCCAAACACAATCCTAAAATTTAATATCTTAAATTATAGGCAAAACCCTAAAGTTTGTCGCAAAAGATAAATTGTGCATGTTAACAAAATACCATGCCTTCAATATTTTGCTATATTTCCATAGTTTGTAGCCACAGCACATGTATAAATTCCATTGATTCCATATGTAGCATACCCTGCACTTCTGGAATTTCATTATAATCCATTAATAAAAAAAAAAACTCGCCAAACCAAGCTCACAGTCGCCACAAGTCGCCAAAACAAGCTTGCACTGCTCCAAGCCATCAAAATTTCCTGAGTCTTCAAGAAACCTTTTATTTTCTAACAAAATCCTACCAAAAATCGCCTAATAGTAGGGAATCCAAGCACCATTTGCATTTGAAACCTCTTACAAAACACAAAACCGGTTACAAAGGCGACGATGTTTCGCCGGAGCACCTCGAAAGAAAAAGAAAGGGAAAATTTGTGCAGGGACGTAATCTCACCCTAATGTGGATTACGTCCGGTAAAGTTCCTCGTCTCAAAATATTCCCTCGGGAATATTCCCTCGGCGGCATTGGGCGCCGCCTCAGGAAATTCCCTCGTGGAATTTCCTCAACAAGAACTTTCGCTATTACATACACATGGCTACTTAGTATCTACATGTTCCCAAAGTGATTCAATGGCACAAAAGTTACTGTAAGCAAATGCACAAGTTCACATTTATAAGTTCTCAAACTGGGCACCGTTACTAGTATGAGAGAATTTGCATCTTGTGGATGCAAGGTATCTAATGTTCTAAACCAGTCATATTAATACAAGAACAAATCGTGTGATGCGCATTTTTTGCCTAATCATGTTTCCTTTGTATCCATGTTTGAAAATGCTGTAATGTATGCATCACCTTATCCCAAAATAGCTTTAAGATGGCTTGAGGATCTCCATGGGAGTAAGCACACCACACCTTTGGATACAAAAACTATTAAATTCTTGATATTTCCTTTCAGGGATCCTTTATGGCAGGACTAAGTTGTTTATTGCGATTGTTTTTGTGCTTTTGTATAGGCGTGCAGATGCAAGGTAGGCGTGGAGGTCAGCTATGGCGAGTTTGGAGCTTAAGTCCGGCGGCTATGGCGGAAAAGGGCGCTCAGAGAAAGCTCACGTCCGAAAATATGGTTCAAAATTCAAATTTTAACTTTTAACTTTTTATTAAAATTTTCAAAAAAATATTAATTTTTTTAGAAAAATTTTTAAAGGCGATATAAAAATACGCTGCAGCGACCATTATGGAAGGCCCTGCGTTGCTTATCTGGCTTTAATTTTTCGAAAAGAAACACCTCCGAGTACGCCCCTTTTCATTTTACGTGACTGTTGTCTTTTTAACCTCGGAGATGTACCCCCTAGGGTATTTGGAAGGTGCCCGATCCATTGGAGCCGTTTAAGCCTTCATCCGAGCTACCTACAAAAGTTATAGCTCTTGAAACTTGGGTCTTCCGATTCGGCCCGGACTTCTTAAGGACTTCTGGTCTATTACATTAACCTAGCACCAAACCAAACATTAAACAATCACTCTTGCTTAGACTCTCTCCTAACTACCGAACTAGCGAGTTAGGGTTTGGTCGAATGCTATGATTTGAAAGGCGAAATCCACGGCTCGATACCATTGTGGCGGCTCCTTGAACATATCGACCCCCTTTTGTATACATACGGGGACTTTCCCTCCCATGGCAACCAACTTGCCATAAGCGAGGCCCTCCGGTCTAACTTTCGGGACGTCTATAATAAAGGCTCCAAGTGAAGGACCGCGGAGGGGTCATTCGCCCGCCTTCAATGGGCTCCTAATTCGCGGAAGCGTGAATACAAAAGGGTTAGCACACAACATAAATCACATATAAATAACCACCACGAAGGGTGGCACATCCATCAAATACCAGCGGCAAGAATATGCATCTAAACCTAAGAAAACACCCCAAACCCGGGCCCTACCCGGTTCCGGACTCTGTGAGGATAGACTAGCGGCTCGACCTCAAAGAGATCAGGTGGGACCGGTATAACTGGCGTTGGCTCGCGAACATCGGCTAGGGTTGTCCACTCCATCGCCCCTCACAGTGCACACTTGCCCGGATGGGTGAGGAGTCACGCTATGGCTTCGCTATAGCCCAGGAGAACCTTGAGGCTCGAGGGTATCCTCCCTGCTGAGCCTACTCGGGGTTCATGGCCTTGATGTCAGATGAGGGGTCGGGGAAGCGTCCCCTTCGGGATCCACCGGTGGTTCCATGGGTGAGCTAGAGAAATCATGCGCGCATCAGCGACCCGCATCCATACCCGACTTACTCACTCTAATTCTACTCAAAGTGCAAGGTGCCCCATGCGGGTCACACCTCTACACCAGTGTCGGACCCATGCGACCCCCCTCGTGGCCGGCTGTGGGCCTAGCCCGTAGGAGTCTGGAAGCCTTTATGTTAGGTGCAGACCCACCCCACTTCTGCTTTATTGTGTCCCTTCTACGGTGCTAAGCCAATCCATAGCATCTATGACCCGATGGTCTCTTGTACGCGGCCGCATCTAATGGGATATCTGGGGGCTTTTATCTAGGAGCATACTACAATAAATGGGAACCGGAGGTCTCTACCCTCCCGTGATTCCCCCATTTCCAAGAGTAATACTATGCAAAAACTAACAACCCATCCTTTTGAGAGCAAACTCAGAATCAGAATATAAAGAGAATGAACTTACCTTTACAATCAAGGGTTAGTTCCTACGAGTAAAACACAGAGAGAACAGACAACCAACCCACAGGTTCCCAACAGGGGCGCTATCCTAGAATTCACCACTACACTAGCCACCCACCTGTGTTTCTACTAGACCCGTTATCATTTGGTCTGGGTGTTCAGCTCTGGTCACAAGGGTGGCGCTCAACTGTTCAAGGTGGCTCTCAGCTCTGGTCACAAGGGTGGCGCTCAACTGCTCAAGGTGGTGCTCCACTGCTCAAGGGATTGTGGCTGATAAGGGGGTGGTGATCCACCTTATTGGTCTCAATTAGTATCACCATGCTAGCCAATCGATGTTGGCCACGTGGCGCCTTCCCAAACCATAATTAACTTAATTATGCCTTTTAAATATTAGTTCCTTAATTATAGGTTATTATCCTTAATAATTAAATTAGCATAGCTAATTTAATCCCTCTTAGGTCAACCCCCTAGGTTACCATACCCCATGGTGGCGTATCTATACTAGGTGATGTGTCAACATATTTATACTTATACCGTATAAATACTTGGAACGTCACAATCAAAGAATCAGCCGAGTGGCATCATAAGACTTAGAGCCAAGTGGCATCATGTCAAGCGGATTTCTATATCTTGGGCCAAGTGGCAAGAGTAAGGTATTGGCCAAATGGCATATTCCTTTACACTTAGACATAGAAATATGTAACAACTAGAATATCACTGAATAAATTACTAAGTAGCATGCAAATTCTTACTTGACACTTTATTGCACATAGCCAAATGCTCATTTCATTTCTGTAGCTTGTTGTATCTTGTTACATTTGTATCATTTCCTCTAGATGAGCCATCTCTACTCTTAAGCCAGCCACATGCATGTCACCCACGTCATGAAAGACTTTTGTAATCTTGTCAAAGTCCACTGCAGCTTTGTTAATCATTGAAAAGTTCTAATTCAATGAATACATCCCAAATGCAAGATAAAGAATCCTGCAAATTGTCAAATGCAACTTATTAGTTATCCCAAAAACCTTGAGACAGTTCAATATAGCAGATTTATAAAGGTAATTGAACTAAATACTTGAGTTTAAGATTGGTATAACCAATGATCAGAAATTCCTAAAAAAACCCAGTCCACGCTAGCCTTAGCAACAACCAACTAGCCATGACATCTACCCAGGTCAATCCCTGCGGTAGTCTTATCTGCCCATACTAGGAAATTAATCCATGATGGCACTGAGTTCTCAATCATCAAGTATTTAGCTCATAACCTAGTCAAATCCATGTTTGAAATTAGACCCAAGTCCTAATTAACTATGCACTATCATGTTATACGCATGTCATAGACCATTGTCTATCAGATTTTTAGAGGCCACAAGCACTGTAACACCCAGCCTAGTTACTGCATGTTTACATTAGTCATTATGCATCCGCATGTGGAAATGACCCCTTTTACATCTATAATTACTTTCGGCCATTGCCCACCCCTTGTATCACGATATTACTCAACCTGTGTGTCTACATATTAGACTTCACTAATCATAAAAAACAGAAATATTTTGAAATAAAACTTGGATTCTGTCAATACAATATTTGACACCAGCAAAAGAGAATCTTGAGGGATACAAAAGCAATAATATATTCGTATACGCCATAATGGCCGTATATGTCTGATATGTTCGAATCGTCTTGTATTATTATCCGAAGATAGGATTAAAAGATAGGCGAAGTTAAAGGATAATTCCATAGAATTGGATATACTTTAAAGCGAGTTTTCGGATATTACGCCATATCATTGAAATAATCTTTGATGCGCCCACATTTATCCGGCAAGTTTAGGAGAGTGGTCAAATATCGGTCGAGATATGTAGACTTAAAGTAGCAAAACAATTAGACCCTTGTGGGTACAAAATACTTTAGTACATATGTATTCATGTAAAAGAAAAGCGAAAGAAATCCGAAGTAGTAGTTCTCCCTTTTCTTAAAATTATGGAGTAGAACTTTCGATATGAGCAAGTTCCACAGATACTCCATTTGCAAAATCATTCTTTTATAGCAGGATCATGAACTTGAAAGCATAAAGGCGACAATAAGAGTAAGCAGGGTAAATACTATGACCAAACAACACTACATTAGCATAGAAGAATGGTAATGAGTGAGGGGAGCTAAAAGGTACATTAGGTTTCTCGACTCCGGTGATCACCTATTTAGCCCTTATACCCCAAATCACTACCGACAATAAAAGATTTAAAAATAAAGAGATGTATCGGATCGAGGATACTAGAACTTTTAAGGCATATATAAACCATGACACATTACCATACATTCTATAGCAATAAAAGCGACAAAGGAATTATGGTGGATTCAATCCACTAAAAAGATGCATTAGTACACATGAAGTTTGAACTCAAAAGCTTCGATCATCTTCATGTGAATGATCAAAACATATCGGTTCTCATTTAGCAATGGTATGCCATAGCATGAGCCATGTTAAACAATCATTTCTAATATTCAAATTAATAAAACTGCAAGTCTTCGGGTTCACATGAGAATCCTCATCACATTGTATTAGGGACTTTGTTCCTATGGTATGCAAAGTTAGAGCCGACATATTTGCTCCATCACCATTATGCATACCA